>CAHIKZ030002312.1:1840000-1857500 GCA_903632075.3 Acanthosepion pharaonis | reverse complement strand
AAAGAAAGCAAAGGCAAATTCAACTGGCCATTACGAGAAAGGATGGCAAGATAAGCCATTTCACTGTCAATACTTTGCCCATACCAAACATGATGTAATCAAACCCCGTACCTATCAGTGGCTACGTAGTGCAAGGTTAAAAGCTGCAACCGATAGTTTTATTCTTGCTGCACAGGACCAATCCTTGGTAACTCGAAATTACCAAATATGCATACTGAAAAATTGTGTTAACTCAAAATGTAGATTCTTTGAAAATATCCAAAAATAATTTCTATCATGTATACGGTTGCGCGATATTGTCACCCAATGAAAGAAAATCGGCATGGCAGCGTGGCCATTATCTGCACTGTAAAATATGCAAATTTTACGGAATGGAAACTGCAAGAAATTGTTATGAACACCACCCAGCCTCGGTTACGGAGATAGAAGCTGTAACATTTATTAAGGGACAATACAATACACACAAGACAAAACAATCGAAGCTAATCGCCTTGATATCGGGATTAGAGACAGCAATGGCAAAATGTGTCTCCTTTGCAACTTGACGGTTCCTTCCAGACTGTAATTCATTTCTGAAGATCTTCAAACAACTATGAAAATACAAAGACCTTGAAATCGAAATCTCAAAAATGTGGCACATGAGGACATAAAAAATTCCTGTTGTTGTTTGATTTCTCGTGTTCACAGGAAAATATTCCAATAGACTCATTGAAGGAATTCCTGCTAGCCCATGCCTTACAGAATTACAAAAAAAGTGTTCTTACAAATACAGCCTACACCTTACGGAGGGATTTATTCATATAAAAAATGTCATGATGCCTTTTTGACCTGAGGTTTCTACCGGGAAAGAAATGTGTATACACTGTAAATCAAAGAAAATAAAATAATTATAACAATATTATAGGGCGTTACAATACACGGAGTGAGAGTAAACAAAGCTAATCGCCCAGACATCAAGATTAGAGACAGCAAAGACAAAACGTGCCTTCTTATTGACATGGCAGAACTCGTAGACTACAATATGTCTTTGAAGCTCTTCAAAAAACTATCAAAATACAAGGACCTTGAAATCGAAATCGCAAAAATGTAGCAGGAGAGTACTATAAAAAAAAAATCTCTTGAATTGATTAGAAAAGTTTCCGATAGACTCATTGAAGTGATCCCTAGTAGAGCATAACATAAAACAATAAAAAAAATTGTATTCAAAGTAAAGATCGCATCTTCCAAAAGGTTTTATTATATAATATGTGTGGGATCGGAGATGATCTTTTTAATGCTCAGTGGGACCCGGTAAGAAATAAGGTCACATCAGAAATCAATGGAAATAATAATAATAATAATAATAATGAGAAGAAAAAAAAGAAGAAAAAGAAGATAAGAGCTTTATCTATGTAAAATGTGTAAACTTTGTGTCATTTCTTTTACAAAAATGAATAGTGGAAAAATTGCACGATGAGATTACTGACTTCGGTCTCTGGTTGGGACCCGGAAGTAAATGTGTATAAAACAGAAATCAAATGTAATAATAATAATAATAATAATAATAATAATACGATAAGAGCTTTATCTATGTATGTTACGGGATTCGAAAGTAAAATGTATTTACAACAGAAATGAAAGAATAATAATAATAATAAAATTAATAATAATAATAATTATTATTATTATTAATATTATTATTATTATTATTTCTAGTAGTAGTAGTATTAAACCTTTCGCGGTTTCGATATTTATATTTTCTTATGTATCATAATTCATAGATTACTTAACAAATATTCACCTTGAGATGTCTGCGTTTATAAAATTATCGTGGAAATTTGCCTATTTCATCGTTACATGTTTGAATTTAACAACTTAAAAAAATTGCAATAACAATCATAAGTTTGAATGCAATTCCTCCAACTAGCAAAGCTCGGTAGAAACTGTCTAAGGAGAATCAATAAAATCTCTCGAATCTTACATAGCAAGGAAGCAAGATAAATTCTTCGGAAGTGGACATGAAAAATCGCATAGCTAATGCCGGGGCCACCTTGAATAAAATGTATGTAATCTGGAAATCTGATCTACCAGACAACCTCAAACGTAGATTCCTTCTAACAACTGTAGAAACGGTATTAATGTATGGTGACGCTGCCTGAGAAGCCTAAGCTTGATGGAACCGACACTCGGATGCTGAGAGACAACATCCAACTAAAATACAGCTCTACGCGTCCATCTCTGATATTTCTATAATCTTACACGAAAGCAGAATGGCGAGCAAAACAAGAACTCGCAACTGATCTAATGTTCTGAACAAGACGAGTTGGTCGCCTAGCAGTCAACTACATTGACCAGTTATGTTTTGCTACACTAATGAGCTTCGGACCTTGATGCAGGACTTGAATGGTTGGCGTAATAGTCTCATGAATGTCCGAGCTATAGCTCGACAAAATAATAAAATCAACGTGTGCAAATATAGAGAGTTAAAATTATCAAGGTATAATTAACACAACAGAAGCAGAAGTTAAACCCATGCGAGCGACATCCAATATCTTTTTTTCTTGCTTAATTTCTTTCTTTCACTGAAACCAAACAGCCTATTGATACGAAATTCCTGTCTTGTCCACAAGTTAAAAAAAGAAATCTATGATGTATTGGCAGAGCGCAACGTACGTGTTAAATAAATAAGGAAATATTTGAAATATCATGTGATAATAAGTCATTTGACCTGTCCTAATCATGGATATGCAAAGGACACTTAAAAAGAGAAACCGAATCCCTTATAGGAGAAGCAGAGAACAAGATTATTAAATGATGCTTTTAAAGCCGGAAGAGATAGATATATTAATAGATACTTTTGTTTAAAACTCTCAAATATATACAGAGTGTATCAAAAAAATTTTACATAATTTGGGGAGGGGTTCCTTTCAACAAAACTAGAACAAAAGTTCATATAAACATATACCTGCAAACTCTTCATTTTTGAGTTAAGTGTAAAGAAAGTTTATGGTAGTTGGCGTTATGTTGCCATAGAGACTAGGTTACATTTGTCATTCATGTATATGTGTGGCTAGTCTTTCTTGAATGTTTAACGTGTGTAGTAATAAGATCCGCTCCAAATTTTGTAAAATTATATTTGATACTTCCTGTATCTCGGCAACTAACTGTAAATGCTTCGTCAGGATCTTGGTCAAAATCTTTAACTCTGTATTTAGCAGAGTTATGGGCTTGCAATCGACTAAATGACTCCCACCATGCTTGCCCTTTCACAACAGCGGGATCACACCCCTGGAGATCCGGATATGGGACGGATCCCTGCAGGATCCAGTTGTCGAGCACTATTCGGAACACACATGTGCGACAGCCTCAAATACAATTCGTAGAGCAGACCATCTTATCCTGGAGACTTACCCCAGACGACCCTCTTCAAGGTTAGGTGGACTTCGGCCTCTATTATCTCACCCTCGCTGCCAGTCGAGGAAAATCAGCCTTTGTAAATTGGTTCCGGAAATGCTGTCGAAATGCCTCACACATGTTGTTGGTCGAACGCGTCTATCCTGGTTGTCGACCTCACGAATGTAGCGATCGGATCCTCGGTGTATTTTCCCCCTGCGCAATTCTTCGCCGATATTCACGGCATAGTTAGACATCGTTTAACCTATGTCTAAATTCGTGAGCATGGTAGCATTTGATAGCCCATCGCTCCAGAGCCTGCTTAGCTAGTCTTGTATGTAGCGGGGTAATTCCCTAGATTTTCTAGAAATCTGCCTCTTGTTATTGTTGCTATCGATGCTATTGTTGCTAATGTGGCTTCTGCTGAGACTGTTGTCCTTTTTGTTGCTTCTGTTGAGGTTGCTGCGATGCTACTTTTACTTCTGCAGAGACTGCTGCTCTTGTTGTTCACGTTGTTGCTTCTCCTTAGACTGTTTCTCCTGCTGTTGTAGCTTCTGCTGCTGCTTCTTGGTCTGTTAGACATCCTTCTACGGAGGAAGTAGTGCAGATTTTGGTCCTATCCTCACAACCTCCTTTCAATCCTTAGGGCGTCTAGCCAAATTTCTATGTCATCACTGCTTGTTGAGCATAACAGACCGCATCTTTTTTTGATCTATTTTCGGCCAATGAAGTAAATGATAACATACATTTAACACAAATACATCCCATTCCCAGGGACCAATGAAACTGACAAAATGACCAAGGGAATTCAGAATAGCATGATGCTATCCAGACTCTATCTTAAAACAAAACTTAACAGAGGCCGTTTTATCAACACAAGGACTGACGATAAAAAAGAAATCAAAACTATAGATAAATTTCATTTTCTTCAGAAAATCATTGCTATAGTTCACCGCTACTAACAAGCAGATTTTTTCTCCATTATGATGGCCATGCTGGCCAAAACTATTCGAGGAATTTAATTGGATAATAAAACAAAAAAAATATTAATATACAACCCAGTGTATCTCAAAATTTCATTTTTTTATTTTTATTTTCAAAACATATATATATATATATAATTTTATTATATATAAATATATATATATATATATATATATATATATAGGCAGCTAACCCATGTTTATACATGTTTCATTAAAGACGACAGGCAATGCACTGCGATTAAGTTTCTTAATTATTTTTTGTGTTCGAACAAGTGTTTTTTCTTTTCTGGACACAGTGTAGAAACTAATTAAATATTCTCTAGTTCCGAACTCTTTCGGCTATACTTTTAGCCATTATCAAGGGTGATTTTATTTTTACTTTTAATTGGATGTATGTATTGTGTGTTTCTCGAGTTATTGGGATGTTTTATTTTCCGAACACTGTCAGAACATTGTGGCCTTGTACGTTATTACTATTACTGAGTCTTGTCTTTTTCTTTTTATTAATATTAAAGCTTCCATTATTTTAAATCATTTTTAGAGGTGGATGAGGTTATTAAGCTTTTATTTTGTAATAGTACGTTTCGGATGGAGTCTGGTAAGTTTGTGGGCGTTTTTAAATGGGTTCCTTTGGAGCTGTGGTCGCATAGGTGTAACTTCAGGAGTCTGGATAGGCAAGTAGTAGTTTGACCTATGTAATTATGCATGACTTCGGTTTGATCAGGAACAGAGTTTCTAAGGGGTGGGGGATTTGATCGCGTAATTAATAATTGAAATGTCAAAGACATTAACGGCTTTATTGCAAAAAAATATCACACAATTTTGTTTTTTCCGTCCGGGGGATGACAGCTTAACAAACTGATTTTAACCATTTACTATTCACACACACACACACACACCATTCTGACCAGCCTAACGAATTCGAAACGTGTAATCAATATGTTTTCTGCTTTGTTTGATTTATACACACACACACACACACACACACACACACACACACACACACACACACACATACATATATATATATATATATATATATATATATATATATATATATATATATATTACACAACAAAATCCCTAGATTACTATATTATACTATACACCGGGGTTGAATAAGGCAGACGTAATTTTGTTGGTTGAAATAATATCTATTCCCCACCCCATATGAGTTAATTTTGGATTTTGTTGTCGAATCTGTATTGTCTGTTAGAATAAATACATTGAACTCTCTTTCTGGATCAGTTTTAATATTTTATATTAGTAGGATCTACCTGTATTATATACCAACGAATTTATTACATTTAGTATACACACACACACTTATATATATATATATATATATATATATATATATATATATATATATATATATATATATATCATGTGTCGTGGTATTCGAGACGTGCTATCGTATTGTTTGTTACATGGCATGAACGAATTTTAATTTTCTTTTTTATCTTTCCAATCTATCGAAAGTATTAACATTTCAATGGAATCTGTCACTCGATATTAAGCAAAGCATTTCAGGGTTTCTTCATCGTAAGAAGGACTATTGTGTTCAAATTTCAGAAACGCCCTGTGGAATCTGGAGAGGTGTTTCCTGTGACCATAAGAATGAAATATTTGAAAATGCTGTTTGATAATAAAAGCGCTAATATTTCTCTAGGAACATCGCTGTATAGCTTAATTTGCCAGAGACAACTATCAACACGATGTGTACGAAGACATGTTATAAGTTATAAAGTGATTGTCTTGTCTCACTTTCAATTCTACCATTTCTAATGACACAAAGACAATTGTAATCCAAACCTTGATGGATCAGCTAGTCCAATATTTGTCATACGTGTTTACAGTAAAAAAAAAAAATCCTCCTCCTACTTAACAAGTGTCATCCATGTCGATAATTTTAATCGATCAGGACCCCATATGGCTTCCTGCCTCTACTGAATTTAATAATCTAGACTACCATGTCTGGGTCATTATCTTCTGGCATACAAAACGAGGCACCCGTTGAATGCATGATGGTGTCAGAGGACTTTAAATAAATTAAAGTTTTGTTGGATGACCATTTTTTTTTGTTACTCTAAGATAAACCGTATGTAAAAAAACTTTAAAAAGGATATATTGATTTTACTCCTGAATATCTGTATATTGAATAGAATGGAAGTTGTAAAATGCGCGGTTTGCCCGGATACTCATATTTATCAGGTAAAATACGCAAGTGGTACGACATTACTGTAATTAAAATTTCCCACCTCGTATAATATATATATATATATATATATATATATATATATATTTTTAAATGGACAAAGACATTTCTATGTTTATACATTCTTTTTATAGATACAAATATTTAAGTAAATGCTCTGTTTTATAATAAACAGTATTAAACAACATTTACCGGCCTGAATGTCCGAGAAATTTTCGTCCTCCGACAGGAAACGAACTGTAGCCTCTACGGAACCGTCATATAGAATGACGTGCCTTAACTGTTTCGGCCACAGAGCGCTCCGAACGCTCCTCAGTGGGCGGAAAGTCTATATATATATATATATATATATATATATATATATATAATATTATTATTTATAAAAAATTATAACATAAAATTATTATGTTATAAAATAAGTATGTTATAAAATGTGTGTGTATATATATATATATATAAATATAAATAATTATTATTTATAAAAAAATTATAACATAAGTATGTTATAAAATCACTACAAAATAGCCATTTTGTCTCAACACACTCGGTGTCTTATCAAGTGATGATGTTGAAGATAAAATAAATGGTTTTAAAAGTTTCAGATTAATTAACGATCCTACACTAGGGGGAAATTTTTATATATATATATATATATATATATATATATATATATATATATATATATATATATATATCAATTAGATCATTTACTTAAAAAACAAACGTACATTTTGGCCAACCCCTAAAAAATGATTTTTGTAACACGGAGGTATGTCTTTTTCTGCCGTGTTTTTTCACTCTTGACAGAATTACGTTTGGGATATTCTAAGGGAACAATTATTGTAACAAATACTCGATGAATATAAGATGAAGGCATTTTTCTATTTTTCTATATCTAACAGGTGTTTTTAAAATTTTAGGAAAATATTCTATCAAATCTAATATTCTTAATGAATTTAGGGTACGTTGGTTCAATAGTCTTACTTACAAAGACTCTTGATGTGGACATGTTGGAATATTTCCAAAAAATTTTTAATTTACTATAGTTATAACATTTATTTTCTGATATATCGTGAATGGACGTCTATATTTATAAAAATCGGTACGTTTATACACAAAAATTATTTTTTTTAAATACTGGAGGTGGATGAATTACAGAAAGTTTTTCCATTTATAATCAGTAAATATAGATTTTACTTATTAACAATATATATGTATGTTGGGTCGATACTAAAGGGGCGATAAATTGCAACAATCATTTCAATTTATTGGTACTAAATATAGTTTCTTACTTAAAAACAATATCACCTAACCGCTACATATTAATACATAATTTTAAATATCTTAAAACTTTATAAATTATTATACTTTTAAAACGTTCATTTAATTGTGCAGATTAGTTAGTGGACTTATACAGCATGAGAAATTGCAGCAATCTGATACAAATACATCAATAGGTAAGCCTTATTGAAAAACGTGTCCTAAACTGTGAGTCACTCGCTGGACAAATGAGTCACCAGAGATGTTTACATAGGGAAAAAAAATCTGTGTGGAGACTGCCAGTTTGTAACCTTAATGCGATCTTCAAACAATGTGCCGGTAATCCTTTAGCTTATCCAATGTCTAGAGATGCGCGTTGAAAGTGGAATCGTTGTGCATTCTCTTACGTTCAGATTCACCTCTTAAAAAATGCATAGGGTATCATGAATTGTTCAAGCTAATAAAGGGTTATCGATTAATTTCTACAAGACTTCACCTTTTAATTGTAAATAGTTAATACCCCTCTTTAGAATCGAGAATACCAAGCTTTCTCTTTGATTTCGATCTCACAGCACTTGTGGAGCTTGCTTCAGGCATCTTGCTTTCCTGTAAACTACGATCTTTAAAAAAAAAAAAAACGTTAATTCTCGTCATCTGTCTCCTAGAATACTTATTTTTTTATTGGCTTTATAATGTGTAAACCGCTCTTTGGAGTGGTTTCTAACACATTATTTATCATCTCTCAGTTTCGCTTCTGTCTTTAAGCAGTGTGCACACAGGGGCGACTCCGTCAAAGGACAGAGTAGTAACTGAGTAAAAGATGCCCAGCACTATGGGAGAGCTGCCCGAGGCCGCGCCCTCTCTTTGAGAGAGGGATAGGTGCTGGCACTGAGGCCAGCGCAACCGACGTTTACGGGGGCTGCGTGCAATTTTTGTTGCTGGCCCGGGTGTACACGCGTGGGTCCCCACCTTAAAAAAAGACCTTATGTCACAACTCGTAAATAACTTGGCTTTCTGTTTAATATTTTTTCGCAGTTTCTTTTGTTCCAAGTAGCTCCTTTCGTTTTAGGTAACTTTTACTCTGCCTCAGGTGAAATGATAAAAGTAAATTGATTAAACTCTGTCATTTTTGAAACGGCTGTCTTTTCCCATGCATATATTTTGAAACAGTGGCGCCTAATCTTAGAACATATGTAGATTAGACTATATTAGCGAAAACGTTCGTATTTGATGATTTTAATGGCGGCATTATCTTGCTTGAATATAAGATTTCTTCACGAATATTGACTGATGTTAAGGAGTATTATATTCTCTGACATTTTGACGTAACACTGAGCATTTTCTTTGCCTTCCATTAACATTAAGATTAATTCAGCTGATCCTTTAAATCAAGACTGCTCTTTTCACCATAACAACTCTGTCGAATAGACGTTTGATAAAAAAATGAACTTCTTTTGAAGAATCCTGCCAGTAGGATGAATTTTCATTAAAATCACCTAAATTCAACTTTCTAACAAAAGTGGATACCATGTTCTTCCTTTGTTACTTTACCTACTTCAATATTTCCTCTGCACTTATTCTTGGAAGAACCTGGCAAAGTGGTGGCCTTCTGTCTGAACCGAAACAAAAGTCTGCTCGATTTATTGAAACATTGCCAGTTTCTTCTTGAAGTATTCTTACAGCTTTTATTTTCGGATACCTACTAGACCACAATTCATCTTCTGAGACCTCTCGATGAAGGAGACAATCGCCTCCAGATGTCAATTTGGATGGCATTCATCGCCTTCATTCATCCTAATGACATAGGTTTCCAAATTGATCAAATTTGTTAACGGTGTTTCTATCGCTTTTGGGTTTTGTGCAGGATGATTAATAATATTGTTCTCTTCATAATAAACGGCGGAAGAGTTTAGTCTTTTCAACGTCAGCGATGTCTCATTCTCTCAGAATCTTTAAGGAATTTAAATCTTAATCGATAAATTCTGGAATCCTTTCAAACTTAACAACGTCTGAAAAAAATTCTAGAAAATAAAAGCAATTATTTTACAGTAGCAAAGATGCTATCCAAAGATTAAGCAAAAAATGTTTACGAAATACAGGATTTAAATGATAAATGGAAAATAATGGGCCATTTTAAACGTCGTTACGTCAGTAAAAAAAATCTAGAAAATAAAAACCATTATATTGCAACAGCCAAAGATATCTTCGAAAATTTAAGAAACATGAAAAGATCGAAAAATAATGAAGAATTTACTGAATAGTTGTATAATGTATATCATTCTTTATGAGAGTTAATGCTGTACGATATTTCACTAATAAATAGGGGACATACGAAGGATATCTCTTTAAAGGAAATTGATGGTAATGGGCGGGTAGGAGTATCTCATTAAATTGGGTAAGTCACCAGATAATGGATGACATATGGAAGAAATGAATATTCACACATTCTTTTTCATTTCCCCTATTATGGGTATTATTACAACCATGATATCATAAAACGTTACTTCACGGATGGAATGGAATAGCTAAAAGAATGGGAATGAAAACAGTTTTTGTTCTCAAATGATTTTTATGCTGCTAATTCATACACAAAATTTTATACACATATATATTTTTTCCCCCTCACAGAGAAATTAAAACACATTGCTAAAACAACAAGCAGTGTAGAAAGAAAGCGTTTAGGGTGAAATAATTCCGGATAAGAATTTGACCTACCGGAAGGCTCTTCTGTGTTTCTCGGTAGCCATATTTAGAATTCCAGATTTGAGCTGGCCAGATTTATTTTCTTTGTCAAGGAGGAAACGGCGTGTCATGTTTTTCTTTCTAACATAAGGACTGCGGGTCGGGGTTAGTTTCTATATCTGGTGAAGATATATTCCCAACAGCAAACAGTGTCATGGTCTTGTAAGCTACCTACGTGTCAGATTGCTTCATCCGCGGTAAAAAAAAAAAAGAAGCAAAGTCTCCATTTGATTCCTGGAAGGTGACTGACGGTCTGGCCACTTTCGTCACTCAATGAAGGCCGTGACATCATCTCAACCAAAGGGAGATAATCGCGTATTCTATTGTTTCTGTGTGAACATCATAGACGGATCATGTAGACAGCAAGTAAATTAACCTTAAGGAAAAGGAAAAAGAAAACAAAGAGGACATAAAGTTAGCATCAGAATGAAACAGTTGAAATGTCTATGACAAATAGCGAGGAAAAATTCGACTTATACAGGGCATATTCAAGGTAAGATCAACAGAGATTAAAAGCTATTAAGCTGCCTAACAAGGCTATTTAATGGAGAGCAAAACAGTGACTAATAAGGATAGTAAAAACCAAACATTACTAAGAGCTACAATGAACAGGAAATGGTGAAATAAGCATTTCCATTTATTAGTAGTAAATATAGTATTTTTTCCGTAATAACTATATCCTAACCGATAACATTAATACAGAAATTTAAGTTTTTTCTATATTTCTGAGATGAGGTATTATGTACACTATTTACATTGCTCAGACGATCATCCTCATCTTTCTTGTCATATTTATCACAACTTTTCGGTCGTTGTACGCACCGGTTTTCTTCAGGTGGTTGGAATGTCGAACTGAAGCCTTTATTTCGCACACTGTGGTAGACTGCTCTAGTTCCAAATGCCATATCTAATGGATGTCAGTTATCACTTATCTCCTGTTAATTCATCTCTCCATGTTCTTCACCGCCTTAATCTGGTATTGAACTCCCACTGTTTTGGGTCCTGCCATTGGTTACTAACGCATTTATCCACTGTGCAATGTGTCCTTGATCTGTGTACGAAATAAAAGGTCCAGTTTGACATTCCAACCACCTGAAGAAGGCCGAGACGTACAACGGCCGAAACGTTGTGATAAATATGGCAATAACGATGAGGATGATAGTCCGAGCAATGCAAATATTGTAGAATTTTAAATGTTTTAAAAATTTTAAATTATTTATATTAAACTTTGAAAAATGAAAACAATTCTTGTAAAAATTAATTTATTCGTCGAGGTTGTTTTCTTACAACAAAAGAGTCCGACATACATTTCATGCCTAAAAGCAATAAAAATATTTTCTAATTAAACAATGTCTTAGTTTTATGACACTTTTTTTCATTTTATTAATCAGACTTGATTTTCTGTAAACTGTCGTTCGCTTTCACAAAAACAAATCATGATTTAAATTCTCGAAGGACGTATCCTTAAATCTAACATGATCATTAAGTGCTGCTGCAAAAAAAAATCGTTAACTTTCATAAAATTCAATAAATGAGGGGCTAACATTTGTAAAAAGTATATTATTACAGATATTTTCTAAAAACATAAACATATCAAAAATAAATAAATTAATATGTGGATAGATACAGAAAGTGTCATTAAAATTCGACAATTATCTAATTCTTGAAAGAAAAGTGGCTAAAATATCCCAGACTAATTCATGGTGATCCTTTAACTAAAAAATAATAAATTAATCAGTATTTCGGAAATCTTAAATCGGATTAAAAAAATATAATGCAATATTTATTTAGATAGTGTTCATTATGTTTACTCATTTTTTAGCAGATCTTTGGATGCACTTTAAAATCTTAAAATAAATGTCTTGCTTCTTCTTGCTTTCTTCCCTTTTGGAATTCCTTTTATGTTGTTCCAGTCTTTAAGAACTCGTGCGGACCGTCTGGTTTTTCTAACGTTCTATTAGCCTCCTACCTCTTTTTTGCCAAAGTATTTGAGAGTCTAATAAACTTTAGTTAAGCATCACACCACGGATAGTCAACATGGCTTTCGATTCTCTTGGTCAACTGCGGATGTGTTAAAGGTTATTGCTGAAAGCTTTAGATAAGAATGGTGAAGCCCGGGACGTTGGTTTAGATAACACGAAGATATTTGGCAAAGATTGGTATACTGGTTTTCTTCAAAAGTTCAAAGGTTATGGTATTTCTGGAAGAAATGTTTTAACTTATTCAGTCTCAAGTTACTTGATTCCCAGTCATCTTTGATCTTCAAAATTTTAAATGGAATGTCAATCGTTTTCTTCTGTCTTCTTAATTCCTCTGCTTGTATATCTCCTTACAAGCATGTTTCCTCATATTCTCTAACACTCAGTAACCCCTTGCGTTGTAGTGGCTTTATTGCCTTGTGTGACGTCGTCCCCCGGTCGCAGCGCCAACTGTGACGTTCTATCCTGATCTACCACGGCGTCAGTTGTGACGTGGCCGTTCCAGGGCCCTATCCCCGTCACGACACCAGTTGTGACGTCCCTAAACAGCACCAATTGTGACGTCTTCGCCGCGGCGCCAGCTGTTCGCTCCTCGCTGCTCCGTCCGGGTGTCGCTGCTCCAAACGTGACGTCCGCCTGTCGCGTCGTCACAGGACGAGACAACACGACTGACGCGACAGGCGGACGTCACGTCAGGTTAGAACGTCACATTTGGCTTGGTATCGGTCGCGGCACCCAAATGTGACGTTCTAACCTTTTGGTGATTCGGGTGGGGATCTGGTTAGATTTGATATCAGCCTCGCCGTTCCCAACTCGCTTCCAACGCCTGGTTACCAAGGTAACTGCACTGATCTCCAGTCTGCCTACCCACGTTGTGAATTGATCTTAGACAGACGAGATCAAACAGTGGTTGGGGCCGTAATGCAAATTGAGTTCAACGGGGTGATAACACACAAATATGCATAAAATAAAATAAAATGAAAACTCAAAAAGTTCAAAGTATCAAAGAAAAAGGTAACAAATTTTATGTCTAGTTGTTCGATACATAGGACTGCATCTATCTCCCGACCCGTTCTGTGGATTGTGACACGTCGTTTTTCGCTAGGCAAGTTTTAACGCTTCAAGTTGTTTGCTCTCTAAGAAATTTGTGTTTCGGTGTGTCTTTGGACGAAAGTCGAAAAAACTTATTTCGGTGGTCTGGTCCTAAGTCGCTCTTCAAAATAATTGTTCTTGGTTGAAGAGGAGTCCGGAATTTTGCGTGAATCTTGGTCAGCTATCTCGAGGCGGCTTCAACTCTGGAAACTGGAGCTCGAACTTTCTGGACACTCATCTCTGCCGCCAGGGCCAGAACTTTCTGGACACTCATCTCTGCCACCAGGGCCAGAACTGATTTCTGCCTATTGGGGCTTCGTTTTTATTGACGCTGACCAAAACCAGGGTGTGTCTTTTGGCGTCGGGGGGTTCCTCGATAATTCTAAATACATATCCACCTCTTTTATTTCTGGTTAGGGATTTTCCACTTTTTCCATTTTGGTAACTTTTTTCCTCCCACTTTCTCACCATACTTCTGAGGGGCGTGAACTGCCCACCCCACTTCTTCGTAGCAGCTTCTCATACTTACACTCTGGATGGGGGCGTCGACAGCCTTCTTCGTGCGTCACGTGATCACTCTCGGCCAATGAGGTCTTGGTCGGTAATCTTTCCTCCTCCTTCGTGCGTCACGTGATCACCACTTGACCAATGATGTCTTAGTCGGGCGTGAACAATCCGCGGCTTTGTTTCGGAAAAAAATACCTTGCTTAACTAAAAAAATTTAATTATCTCTTCTCTTTCCTTTTTCTTCCTTTCAAATCGCCGTTATCACTTCTCTAGCCACGAACGGATAATATGACAACTCTTTGTTCAATACGTGGCGTTTGTCAGGTAGTTTATCGCTAATTCATCAAGATGGTTGGTTTTCCCGACATGGCCTCAGAAAAGAATTATCCCCAAAAATTTCAGTCAGTCTGTCGTCTCCAAGGAAGAAAGAAAAACATTTCTGGTTCCCATTTATTTTCCTTCGGTACATGTGTCTGATAACATAATTTTATTATCGCAGGGCAAAGTTGTTTTGTTGAAAGGAATTCTGTCAGCGCTCTGCTTGTGTGGGATTTAATTTTTCATATCTGTCCAAAGTCCTTTTTAGTGGCCTGTTTCTCGTTACTTATCGAAATAGCATTTTCACTTGACTTTTTCCTGGGCCGGTGGTCTAGCCATTCGTTTACGTACCTAGATAACATAGCCGTTATCAAAACACATCTGGTTCCTTCTTTCTTTTCCTTTTTTTTTTTTTTTTTTTACTCAGAAATTCCCTGTCATTCTAATGACACACTTTTTCACTTGTTACTTATCAATATTTTCATTGTCTCTTAGGCCATGTGTGTGGCTGTTTTATCATCTATGATCCGTCTCGCATTTCTTTCTGCCTTCTTTTCTTTCTCTTTCTTTCTCTGCCTCGTAAATGGTGCCACACTTGCTTGAAGTGAAAAGATTAATTTTTATTTTTTGCATAACATAATGTGAATTGCAACAAGCAATCACCCTCATGAGCCACAGAACCAAAATTCTTATCTATATTCTGTTGAATAGAACTCGTAGCAGACTTAAACCGTAAATAAGACAGGGGCGCATATAGGCTGGAACAACGATTTCAATATTTATAATAACAGAGTAACACAAATACGAAAGGGTGTATACTTTTGTTGTATAGAGTATGTACATGTCTTGTATAAACTGTGGCAAGAGAAACAGTTTGAACTCCTATGTAGACATGATTTATTTGAGAAGGATATTATAATTATCCATAACGTATACTAGGATCAAACAGACTGTATATAATTTAGAAATGAATTACGTAAATACACAAAATTGGAAAATGCTGAAAAGACAAGGATGAGTCTTCTCACCAGACTTATTCAGACTTTACATTGAAGTAATCACGAAAGAATACGAATTCTACCAGCATTCATTATTGGTAGCCACAATACTACCCGCAATAATTATGCAGATGAAACAGTGTTGATAGCTGACGCCGAAGAAAATCCAAGAATAAAGGAATCAACATCAACTATAAGAACACAAAATTCATGTTTCTCACCAAAGGCATGAACTCACTAGGCGAATTAGAAATCGGAGATGTCAAAACCAAGCACGTACAAAAAAAATTAAATTTTAGAAATTGGCTTAATACTTTACGGAATATGCGATACTTAAAAAAAAAATTAAATATGTAGGAAGTCGTTTAACAGTGTACAGAAAATGCGACACGAAAAACGATTAAATATTTCGTAAGTGTTTAACAGTGTACGGAAAATACGATATTTAAAAACATGAAATATTTAGTAACTGTTTAAAAGTGTACGGAAAATGTGACACTTAAAAATGTTTAGAAAGTGTGTTAACAGTGTACGGAAAATGCAACATATATAAACAAAAAAGTAAATATTTAGAAAGTGCTTTAACAGTGTACGGAAAATGTGACACTTAAAAGAATTAAATATTTAAGAAATGTTTTAACAGTGGAACGGAAAATGCGACAGTGAAAAAAAATGAAATGTTTAGGAAGTGTTTAAACATTGAACGGAAAATGCGACAATCAATTCACTTAACGGTGAAGGAATCTTCACCGGTCAAACTGAATTTATACGTACTTCCTACGTTTCACTTCAATATACAATTACCGATAGAAGAAGACATGCCATTTAGTGTTTGTTCTTTATTTTGTATTATAATGGAGTATATGTTTTTTGTTAATATTATTTTGTTTGAGAGGAACATAATTAAGTTTGGCCTTTGCAGATGGGATCAACAATAAGTGACTTGAATATAATTCCTGTACCGCAATTTATATAACAGGGAATTTACCAAAGAACTTTTAATAAACAGGTTAATCACAGACAACTCTTGATAACTACTGCAGTGCCAGTTGAAATTAATGAAATGCAAATAAAATGAACATTGGAATGCTTAAAACATCTTAGTCGAAAGTTGGGAAATTAAATAAAAAGTTGGACAGAGAGACCTTGTCTGTATTGTTAAATAGTTCATCTTTGAGATCATTATTTTACTGCCAAGATACACTCCTGTATATAACGAGCATCACTGGAAATGAAACTCAGCTTTCAGATTACCTATTCCGATAACTCTATCACTGACACAGCCAAGCTTGACAATTCAGGCATTCTCACGAGGTCAGCCAACTGGATACTTACCAGGCTCGACGTTGCTTAACTTAGGTTATCGTACAGTTAACCGGTGTTTCAACGTAAACGGAACCGTCATATAGCCTGACGTGCTTTTACCGATTTAGCCACAGAGGAGCGTTTCTGTGAGCAAGGTCGATTTTAGATATAATTGTATTTTAAACACAGTAAAATCGAACTTGCAAAACGAAACGCTCCTCTTTGGCTATATCGGGAAAGCAGGTCAGGCTATATATATATAGGATAAAAATTCGATTACTGTCGGAGGACGCATATTTTCTATGAAAATTTCTCGGACATTCAGGTCGTTAATACTGTTTATTATAAACAGAGCCTTCATTTAATATTTTTATCGAAAAAAAGAATGTATATATACTCTTATTTTCATCTAGTATTTCATTATTATTATTGTTATTACTCCTTTTTTATTTTTGTTCTTATTGCATTATTATATGTATTATTTAATAATTATTTTATTTAATATTTATTTTAATATCTTATTTTATTTATATTTGATATTTTATATAATATATATTTAATAATTATTTATTTATTTTTAATTAATATTAAATTATTTTAAATTCATATTTAATATTTATTTATCAATTCGTATTTAATTCTTAACTTATATTAAATCAATTAAATTTGAATTTTATTTTATTTAATATTTTTCTTCAATAATTATTTTCTTCTATAATTATT
>CAHIKZ030002312.1:1835000-1837500 GCA_903632075.3 Acanthosepion pharaonis | reverse complement strand
TAAACATAATTATAATATTTTTGATTTAAGTGTATAAAATGTTTTATATTATTGTAAACACATTTTTAGACATAGATCAATATATGCTTGCTACCATCTTTATTAGGGAGGGATACATTTAAATTTATTTGGGAATGTGTCCAGGTCTCAAAGCCTTTATCTTAGCCAACTGAAATGCCAGAACCAGCGTCTCACGTCAACACGAGTATCAATATTATCACAAAGTACAGTCATGTTCATAGACAAATAAAATTTCCATCATCTTCGAAACATTGGCCGTCGCATTCTTTTATTATAGTGTCTTTCTTCTTTTGTTAGTTTTTTAATTGTACTCTCCTTGAATTTTTTTTTATACTTATCTCTCTGGCATATTTTAAGCACAGAACTAATCCCCGAGAAGGAAGCCTTTTTGGCAACGTGGAACCAGAAAGATATTTTTGAATTTGAAAACGCCAACATCTGAAGACCTTGCGCTATATCTCAAAATCAGTCTTATCGATTTCGCATCGGTAAATCGTGAGATACATTAAATTTAATTTCCATCTTTCTGGCTTTCAGTCTGTCAGTAGCACTCAGATATGTCTTGGCCATTGTTCAAGCAATTTTTTCTATGAAGTTATTAAAACTTTCTTTTTTATTTAATATAAGTTAATCATATTTTCTACTAGGAAAATTTAATCATAGAAAATTAGTTGCATGTATACGTCGGCTCGCATCGATTTCACTTTAAGTAATATACAATATATAAAGAGTGAATACGTTGTATATATGCTGGAGAGAAAATGTCCCCCATTATGCTAGTTGTAGAGGAAACAGTCAACTGATACCAGAAATTGTTAATAAGGACACCGCATGCCTTTAAAATTAAATTCTACATTGTGAAATGACAAAGATAAATTAATAGAAAATAAAGATTTAAAATTGTCAAATAAAAAATTTGAAATTTAATATTGACAAATAAAAAAATTGGCCATTGATCTATCTTATCAACTTACTCTAACGGCTCAATGGAGACAAAACTAACTTTAGTCTGCTAAATATTTACTGCCCTCCTGATTACTATTTCCTCTTCTCGTTCATTATTAATTTTTTCCCTAATTCTTCCAACACTGTGTAACCCCTTGTGCCTCAGTGGCTTTACTGCCTTACATGGGGCGATACCGATTAAAAGAAATTCCAACGTTCAACACCTCCCAAAACAAGATATACATGTTTCATTATAACAGAGTAGCCACTGCGCTTTCCTGCTGAACGTTTATATTCGCAAGTAAGTTCCTTGCCTGGGAGATCTACTGGGACTCAACTTTATCCAAAAAACTCATGGCGATTTACTAAACGTAGTTGAGATGCGACACAAGGACAAATTATGCAGCACTGAGTGAGGATCGAACACACCACTCAGTCGTAATTGAGTTAGCAAGACAACATTGCAAACCAGTCAATGTGGCTCCACCCCAAACATCATACGGAACTCGTATAGACAATCAATGGTCAAAGATGATGTAAAAGTTATCGGTTCCTTGTGTGATTCCAAGCAGTACTTGACACCTTCTTCAATTATAAATATTTACAAACGCCTGTTCTGACAAAAGAAATGAAGTAATGCTACCATATCTGGGCTGGAACTCCACACTAATTTCCTTTCAGCCCTGACAGATTTCAAATGCGTTTACAACCCTTGTGCGAGATTAATCGCTTTCGACCCTACAGCCATTTTCAGCAAACGAATCATCGGAAGTCTATCAATAATCTATCGCTATGTCCATGAAAGTGCTCAGACGGACTACATTCATGAATTTTATTAGTTCAGACATTTAAAGCTAGGATACCCGTTGTAACGTACGCAGGTCGAAACAACTTCCTTTCGTATTGGTAAGAAAAAAGTTTCACATAGAAAACATTTTCCCCGAAAAGAAGTACTTTGTGGGAAAAGACTCCCCGATGGATTATACATCGATCATTGTAATCGTAATGTATTCAATTCTAGGGTGAAACATTATATGTCCTACAATTGGCGTCCATAAAATAACCTCAGTCCGTAACGGTCAACCTTGAGTAACCAGGTATTGGTTAAACATTTGATAAAGAAAGACTGATGCAATAGCCATTGTAATGGGAAATAGTATCTGCCTTTATGCGACATTTTACGGAATAATTTTCCTCCTATAAGGAAGTGAATGCTGGACAATTTCATCACAGATGACAATATTTGACGCAACAGAAATGTGGTTCTACTGAGTGATACTGAGAATAACTTGAAGCGGATATGCGAGCAACGACGAAGCTTTAGAGAAAATGGAATCAAAACGGACACATGTACTTAGCACCAGGAAGCTGCAGACATAATGTGGAAAGACGGCCTGAAAATTTTGATACTCATAAGACGGATAGGAGAACTAGGTTTGTGAGAGGTAACAAAAAAGTCTACATTTATTCAGAGCGACAGCGTACAAGAAATGGTGTAAAACCATGATCGCCTACGTCCTGGATGAATAAAACA
>CAHIKZ030002312.1:1767500-1830000 GCA_903632075.3 Acanthosepion pharaonis | reverse complement strand
TTAAATTCCACTCAAAATAGCTGCAGTATAAACCACAGATGGTCTATGTGGGTGTTCAACATCCAGAAATGCGCCTGAGCACGCCTCAGTAATAACAGATTAGCTCGCCATCGTAGTCTATATAGTCCCCCAAAGTTGAAGAATAACTACTATATAATTGTATCTTTGTGCGTATGATTTGTTTCTTGTGCTAATTCGTGACATTGATTGATTCTTGAGGCAGTACCTAAATAAATAAAATTAAATAAATATTGTTTTCCCTATATTCCATATGGGTAAGTTCTGTAAAACTAGGACGTTATAATTCGAAATATACTTTATCTGAGAGTCACAACGGTAGGCTTTAGCTCCGGTCAGAACTTTTAAATTCACGTCGCTGACCTCCTGTCCGTGAATGTGTATTTGCCAGCCTGTCAGGGTATAATGCTAATAGATTATCATGGAATTGTTCCTTCTCTAATCTACTCTGATCTATTTAGGCGTATCTGTTCATTTGGGATCTTTTCGCAGCAAATTGTCGGCCATTCTGCCCTCTAGTCTTCTTCCGACATCCGTTGTCAGCATTCAGGGCAGACGATTATATTAAATCCATGGAATTAAATTTGTATTTATTCGGCAGTGAAGAGCAGTTCAAATAAGAACTACTCTTCACAAGTGAATAAATACAAGGATAGGAATGAAAATTGGCAAATAAAGGGATTGAAGGAATGGACATCCAAGACATACCCAAATAACACTCTCAACAGACATAGAAAATGGCCACCATTTCATTGCCGCCGACAAGGAAAGGAGAGACATTAGATTTACGTTTCCATAATTTCAAACGCTGTCCTGTAGGCTAAGTGGATAAAATCTTGGTGAATTTGATCGAGGTCTCAATTGTTTGTGATTTCTGTGCTTCAAGCAATAATTGCTTATAATCTGTTCACGATCAAATAGCGAAGATGATAAGGATTAATTAAAAGAAAATAAGAGATATGCAAGTGAAATGCGATAAATCCTACTTTGCATTGAATGAAGCTTTCGGGTCCTTCATTCACAGAGAGTTGCAAAATTTAAGCTGGCAGATGAAGAAAACTGCAAATTTCAACAGCCGAACTATGGCTATCTATGAGAGAGATATTAGTTAGAACCGTTCACTCGAAAATATCTGTATTTAAAACATAGAAAAAAATGTGAAAGAAAGATTAATTGACTTTTTCAGACTTATGAACAATCCGTTGGTTATTTAAAGTCGAAAAAATGTTTTACGATTTATCAACACTTCGTTGTCTATTTAAATCCGAAACATATTTTTTACGACTTATCAACATTTCTTTGGTTATTTAAAGACGGTAACATATTTTTTACGACTTATCAAAACTTTTTTTACGACTTATCAACACTGTAGGATATTTAAAAACGAAACATATTTTTTACGACTAATCAATACTTTGTTGGTTATTTAAAAACGAAAAATATTTTGAATTTTAAGTATAATATTACAATTTTACGAGTGAATATTGCATTAACATGTTTTTGAGAATATTCTGATTCTTTTTGCTGTAACCTAGAAAAGCTTCTTGAATGAGGAATAACCAAAACGGGGGTTGGAAATAAAATGTTAATCTTTATAACATCACCAAAGTACAATGTCGCCAACGGCGTGAAGCAGGTAAACCACTGCTCTGATGGACTACTTAGCATATTACACCCACTTACAATAGTGTCTATCGTATTTATGAGTATTGGGGCATAACCATTAGTGTTCATAGGGACGGTATATAACACCCCAGCTTTTAGATTTACTCTGCACAGAGTCCAGTATCTTTCCATTTTGGATCAATATCTCATCCTCGTTGCCAAAATGTTGTAACCGAGATAAGGTTGAAGAATGAGGAATATCCAAAACGGAAGTTGGAAATGAAATGTTAATATTTATAAAATCAATAAATTACAATACTCGCCAGCGGCGTGAAGTAGGTAAACCACTGCTATTGGTGGACTACTTAGACAGCATATTATTCCCTCGCACAATAGTGTCCAACGTATTTATGAGGATTGGGACATAACCATTAGTATTCATAAGTAGAGTATATAACACTTACTTATGCCTGTATATGGATTCTCGGTTCTTAGATTACTTCCCTTTCATATTTTTCTCTTTTTTCTTTCTTTCTTACTTACATTCATTCATTCAGTCTTTCTTTCTTTCTTTCGCTTACATATGCCCATATATGGATGATCTGTTCTTAGATTAGTTTCTTTTTACACGTCTTCTTTTTTCTTTCATTGATTCAGTTATTTTTATCTTTCTTTCTTTCTTTCTTTCTTTCTTTCTTTCTTTCGCTTGCTGTTTAACCTAGGAAGGGTGACTGAATAAGGAATAACCAAGACGGAGATTGGAAATGAAATGGTAATCTTCATGAACAAAATACAATACTTGCCAGCGGTGTAAAGTAGGTAAACTACTTCTAGTGATGAACTACTTCGACAGAATATTACCCCCCCAGCACACACAAACACAAACACACTTACAATAGCGTCCAACGTATTTATGATGATTGGGACATAGCTATTAGTGTTCATAGGTAAGGCATATAACACGTTTCCTGACCCAAGTCCAAACATTCTACCCCAAACTTTCGGAAGAATATAGATTCATTGCTTTTCAAAGGGTATACGCGCGTAAGTCAATCTAACATACTTGGCTGGAATTTGAACTCGGCTCTTCGATTTCTCGTTTTGAACCGTGAGCGTTTAGACTACACTGTAACATTCACGGTGGTAACAAGGAAAGCGTGCTAAATTGCTTCGTAAAATGCCTGCTCCTCAATGGCTTTGAATGATAGAGAGGTGTTTATATATCAGTTTTTTTTTTAGATGAGGCATTGTAATTATTTAGACATTGTTCGGACTGTTGGCCTCATCTTTGTTACCATATTCACGACGTTTCTTCCTATGTACATCCCGGTCTTCTTCAGGCGATTCGAATTTCGAACCGAACCCCTTTATACTCATTCACCGGAGAAAATAGTTCAAGTTCCACTTGCAATGCCTCTTCCGGATATCTAAGTGTCAGTTATTTTCCCTTTAAATGAACTATCTATTTTATTGTTCACCTCCGCTATAGCCAGGTATCGAACTCACACCTCTTTTGAGTCACGTGCCCTTGAGGAGAGAGAAATAACTGGGATGACAGGTGGAATTTGAACAATCTATCCCGGTGGATGAATTAAAGGGTTCGAATTGAAATTCCAATCACCTGAAGAAGGCCGGCGCGTACAAAAGTCGAAACGACGTGGATTGTCATCAAAGATGAGGACAGCAGTCTGAGCAATGTAAGTAGTGTAAAGTGTTTCTATGTTATAATTACACATATTATACAGTACTGAGTTGTTACGTGACATCTGTCCGTCTTTACGGCAGCGTATCTTGGACGATTTCCTCAAAGATGAAGAGACTCGGGGCGATGTGGTTCTATAGAGGATGCTAAGGGTATCAAGGACCGAGCGTGTGAGCAACGATAAGATCTTAGAGAGGTTGCAAACAAGGTGTAGGCTTATACTTAACATCAGCAAGAGGCAGTTGAATTTCCTCGGGCACGTAATGAGGAAGGAGTGCTTAGAGAATCTGATACTCACGAGTTGAATAGAGGGAAAAAGAGACAAAGGAAAACAAAGCAGGGCATAACTAGCGGCTTTAAGCAAGTGGATGACAGAGCATGTTCTGGGGGAGGTGGCAGAGGGAACTTTTTGAGAGCTGCAAGGAATAGATGGGATGAAGAGCCATGATCGCCTACGTCCTGAAGGGTCATGGCTCATAGAAAGAAAAAAGAATCTATTCGGACTAGCGTCCTTATCTGTCGTATTAGTCATATTTCGGCATATATATATACATTCCTTGTTTTTAAAACTATATATAAATTTTGTACCTCTAAACATTTGTTTATATATATATATATATATATATATATATATATATATATATATATATATATATATATATATATCGCTCGGAATTTGAAATCGGAGAAACGTGTTCTAATTCTGGTGGCGTTCGTTATATTCACTTAGTCGGAAACTTTGGGAAAGGTATGATTCCATTATTATTTCTCCCCATCCCCAACTATTGTTTAATTACAAGAACTTGTACGAGTAAAACAAATATTTCTAGAATAAATCTTACAAGAAAAGATGATTTTCTCCCTTTAGAGAAATCATGCAGAAGGTTGACAAACTGTAAAAAAAAAAATCAAACACTTAAGAATGTTACAATAACTGGATCTTTATAGTCTTTGTCGTTTCCTGTTTTTTCACTTGTCTATATTTAATCCATTGATTTCTATAAATGGTTTCATTTACATTTGGATACTTTCTCCTTTGGGGCGTCTAATTGAAAATTATATCTTTTAAAAGAGGACGTATTATCTGGACCGTTTGTAAATTTACATTTATAGTCATTATTACTTCAATCTTTATGCTTAATTTAATGATGGCTGCATAGTCTTAATAAAATAACTAATTGAAAATTATATCTTTTTCATAATTACTGCAACTTAGATTTATGCTTTCATAGCCAGAATCGATTTAATTTTTATGAGTAAATTTCAAGATGGCTCAAATGACATATTACCCTGACTGGATGTTATTTCTTTGTAAACTAGATAGTGTAAATTTACGGGTGTAATCAAACATAAATTTTTCATATTATGAAATGATGTTAAATATAATTTTAAAATTATCGGCCGGCTGTACTGTCATTAATATACGTCATGTTACATTAAATTTACAGACGAAGCTATAAATTCTTTAAAAGTTTAAAATCAGCGTCTTATTGCCCAAAAAATAATCAATCTCTGTGAATGAAAACAAAAGATAATTAATACCATTTTTTTTATATTTTACTACAGAATGTTCTGCTGTTTCAATGAAGGAAAACGATATTTCGGTGTAGAGGTCAAGCCGGGTGGGATTTAAAAGATTAAAACTTGCATCTTCTTATTGATTTAATAGATTCTTTTATGAATCTTCTTTTTCACGAAAAAGTATCTCATATGAAATTTCATCAGATGTCAAAGATTGTACAGACAGAATGCAGATGTTTTAATAATTCCTTTTGGTTAATAACGAGGTAAGGTAATCGAAGTACCCAAAAGGGCATAGAATAGTGTATTATTATTATTTTTATTTTCTTTGATTTCTGGTGTTTACACATTTCTTTCCGGGTCCCGCCCAGGTACCTAAAGTTAGAAATGACAAAAAAAAAAAAAAATAATTAAATATTATTATTATTATTATTATTATTATTAGTAGTAGTAGTAGTAGTAGTAGTAGTAATGATTTCTGTTGCATACACATTTCCTTCCGGGTCCCAAGCAGAGACCTAAGATCAGCAATGTCTTAGTGCCATTTCCTACTAATCATATTTGTAAAAAAAAAAAAAAATATATATATAAGATCACACACTTTACATAGATAAAGCTCATATCTTCTTTTCATCTTCTTCTTCTTCTTCTTCTTCTTCTTCTTCTTATTATTATTATTATTATTATTATTATTATTATTATTATTATTATTATTATTCCTTTGATTTCTGGTGTATACTCATTTCTTTCCGGGCCCCCACCAGAGGTCACAAAAGTCATCATGATATTTTCTAATGAGCATTAAAAAAACACTTACGATCAAATACATTTTACATAGATAAAACCCTTCGTAAGATGTTAGTTTTAATTTAAGTACAGCTTTCTTTCTTTTTTATGGCATGCGCTACTAGGAATTCCTTCAATGAGTCTTTCGTAATCTTTTCCAATCAATCCAAGAGAGCCTTCTACAATAGGAATTTTTGATGTCCTCACGTGCCACATTTTTAAGATTTCGATTTCACGCTCCATGTATTTTGATAATTTTTCAAGGTCTGTTATTATTATTATTATTATTATTATTATTATTATTATTATTATTATTATTATTATTCTCTTTGATTTCTGTTTTAAACACATTTTCTCATGGGTCCCAACCAGAGACTTAAGGTCAGAAATGATTTCATGACATTTACCCCCTGATTATTTTCGTAAACAAAAACACTACTAAGATCACGAACATTTTACATAGATAAAGCTCTTCATAATGTGTGAGTTGTATTTCAATGTGTCTATCGGAAAATTTCTACTCAATTCGTGGGCTCCAACTACAACTGAAATTATTGATGTCCTTATGTCCCAGATTTCTGAGACTTCCACTTCAAGATAGTTGTATTTTGATAGCTGTTTAAAGATCTTCAAAGATACATTACAACCTGCAAAGACTGCCATGTCAATAAGAAAGCACATTATCTTTTTTGTGATCTTTTATCACAATATCTTGGCAATAAGCTATGATTGATTGGTCTGTATGTATTGTTAATTCCCATAAAGTTATTATAGGTTCTAGCACTGCATCCGTGTGTGAATGATGTTCATAACAGTTTCTTTCAGTTTCATACCCATAAAAGTTGCAGATATACCAGTGCAGATATTAGCCCACTCTGTCATGCCGACTTTTATATTCAGTGTGTGTTAACATCGAGCAAACTGATACAAAATAGTTAATAGTTTCTGGATATTGATCACGGAATCCGAATTTTGAGTTTAACACAATCTGTGTGTTTGGTAAATTCTAGTTAACAAGCATTGGTCTTGTGAAACAAGAATAAAACTTTCGGTTTCATTTTTGATCCTGCACTATGTAACCCTTGATGGGTACAGGATTTTTCTATATAAGTTTGTCTGGTACGGGAAGGGTTTTGCCCATGGAGAGGTTTATCTTGCCATTGATTTTGCATTTCATATATAGCATTTGTTCTATTCTTATGGGCTTTTCCGCTGTACTAGGTGTTTTTTGGGTTTATTATACACTTCTTCACCCACTTGAAATACCTTTTGAATTTATTAGCTTCCTATATTGGTGAATACAGTTCCTTATTTATTTCATGTTCTTTAACACAGATTATCATCCAGTCTTCTGTAGTTTCCAGGTATCTTTAGAAATCGATTTTTGTGGATTTGTAAGACAGCATTAATTCAATACCTCCTTCGGATCTGGATACATACAGATTATCAACATCAGTCTTAGGATGATGCATGCGGTGGCAGGTGCGAGGCATTCTCGTTTTGTCATTGATTCGCTTAATGTCAATTCTGTTACAATTAAGGATGTCGAAATTGTATTGCATTGATTAAGGACGTTGGAACATATTATTAGTATTAGTAGTATCGTTGTTCTTGTTATTTGTTGTTGATTTGATTTCTGTCAGAAACTCATTACCCTCCGGGTCCCAACTAGAAACTTGAACTCAGAAATGGTATCAATATATATTCACTGTGTATTTTTGGAAAAGAGTATCTAAATGATAGATACACATGTCCCCTTGAGGCGGAAAGATTAAGATTGTAGCGTCGACGGAGGATCCACGTGAGAGTTTATTATCATTATTATTATTATCATTACTATTATTATTATTATTATTATATTTTCTTTGGTTTCTGGTGTATACTGATTTTTTCTGGGTTCCGACCAGGGACCTAAGATAAGAAATGACATCATGTCTAGCGAGCAGTTTTGAAAAAGGAAACAAAAAACGCACACAATTGGTTTACATAGATAAAGCCCTTCGTAAGGTGTGTGTTGTACTTGTGACTACAATTGTTTGCATTACTTTAAGGCATGGAGTAGCAGGAATCTCTTCAATGAATCTATTGGAATATTTTCCAATAAATCCGGGGGTACCAACTACAACTGGAATATACCTTATTTCTGAACTTTTGATTTAAAGGTCATTGTATTTTGATAGTTTTTTAAGATCTTCAGAAATATATTGCAGTCTGCAAGGACTGCAATATCAATAAGGAGGTAGATTATGTCTTTGCGGGTTGATTGTTCTGTCTGTGTGTATTGTAAAGTGCCATAAAATTTTTTACAGGTCCTTTGTCCGTAGAGTGGTATGGGCGGTGTTCATACCAATTTCTTGCAGTTTCCTTTCAGCAAGTGTTGCAGATAATCCAGTGCAGATATTAGCCGACTCTGTCATGCCATGTTTTATATTCAGTGGTTGCCAATACCGCGCAACCTGATACAAGATGGTCAACTGTTTCTAGATATTTATCACAGAATTATTATTAATATTATTATTATTATTATTATTATTATTATTTGAACTGGTTGGAAAACGAGATCCATTTGATAAATATGAGAAATGTCCAGATCTTGTACTGGTAGTAATTTGCATACGGATTCGAAAAAAAAAAAAAAAAAACAGTAGGTAGACAAAAATAAAATGTGGTGTAAGCGAAACGATTGTTTTCTCTGTGGATTTATCCAACCTCTCCCCCGAGGTTATCTTACGGGAGCCCGAATCCCTACCAGGTGAGCACAATATTTACATTATACCTTACGTATAATACAGTAATAGAAAACACAAAGAAAACTAGAGGACCTCGTAGACAAGGTATTAAAGAAAGCGAGAAGCAAGACTAATCATCAATTATAGAAAAATAAAATTACATATGATTGTCTGCAAGAGAAAAAAAGAACAATTGCAATTAATTAATGGGAGATGTGACAATGAAACAAGTACTTAAATTTGAATATCTGAAAAGGTATTTTCCCAGCGGTTCGTAAATATAACACCGAAATCCGAAGGTGCATTAGAATAGTAAAACTTGCCTCCAAAAAGCTATGCCATGTATTAAGAAGCAAGGAAATTTAATTAGAAATTAAGAAAGGAGCGCTAAACTTTTATGTAATACCCATACTCTTATATGACAGGGAATCAGGTATAAAGTCTACTTTCCTTTAAGATGTTTCTGCTTATTTTTACTTGTATTAATCAAACGCCGCTCCGTACCGACGTTTTTTCTTGCTTCCTGCATATTCTCCTCTCTATCCTTTCCCTTCTAACTTTTTTGTGTGTGACCTGTCACTTAAGTCAGTAACGTTTATTTTATAACAGGAATGTCATCAACTCAACGGACATATTTCCTCGTAGATGAGAACACTGGAAGCAACATAGATGTGGCTTTATAGGTGGATGTTGAAAATACCATGGAGTGTGGGTGCAAGAAAAAAATAGCGTTAAGAACGGATTCTCCTCCAGATTCTATACTACGAACGCAGGTGTTCCACAAGGCTCTATCCTAGAGAATACACTGTTCCTTATCTTCATTAAGGATGTTCCTGATGTCATAGGTTCCCAAGTAGACATCTACGCGGAAGACACTACTATTTACTCCTGCCTCAAAAACAAATCTAGTGTCGCTGACAAAACTAACCTGACCGTTCGTATCAAAAAGGACCTCCAATCGGTTGTGGACTGGGGAAGGAATTGTCTGGTTAACTTTAATCCCTCAAAAACAAAACTGCTCTCTATTACTCACCACCCATTATAATGTCTGACGCTCAACTCCACGAGAGCACTTCTTTGCGACTGCTAGGTCTTACATTGACTGCTGACCTGAGATGGAACAAATACATTGAGTCAATAGCTTCGTCCACCGCCAGGAAAGTTGGCTCCCTGTGCCGCGCCAGGAAATTTTTCTCGCCTGAGTCGACCCTTCAAATCTACAAATCAAGTCTTCGACCTTGCATGGAATATTGCTGTCATATATGGTCTGGGGCTCCTTCTGTTTGTCACAAGGTCCGTGATAAAATCCAGAGACGGATATGCAATGTAACTGACCCTGATCTGGCATCTCGTTTGCAGTCGCTCTCTCACGTAGCCTCCCTTTGTCTTTTTTACAAATAATTTCGTGGTAACTGCTCTGATGAGTTGCTTTCGCTGGTTCCCAGACTTCAACGAATTAAACGTTCAACTTGGCCGGCATCCCGCTCTCATCCTTCCACTGTTGAGACTGTTCAATGTAGCCGTCTCTTCTACTCCAGTAGCTCGCACTTTTCGCCTGTGGAACTCCCTTCCCTTTTCCTGTTTCCCTGATAGCTATAATCTCCAACTATTCAAATGTAATATCAATCGACGCCTCCAAAATCCTTGATCTATCCCCTCTCCTTCTCTTCATCCTTTTCTCTATCCTTCCTATTCGCTCTCGCGTCAACTCTCTGTAATTCCTTGCGTGCTAGTGGCTTCCCGCCTTGCATGGGGTGAAAGTCTTAAAATATAGGACAAATATCCTTATCAGAAAAAGAATGTCGAAAGATCTAGAAAAAATCACGAGGAAAGAGAGTTTGGATAACATGAAACTCGTTAGGCATATCGAAGGGAAAACGAACATAAGTGAACAGAATGGTATTCAGACACATGCTAGTAAGTGCTAGTAATAATAATATGTTGTGGAGATCCGTCGCTAACCACGTCCTAAAGAAAGAAACCAAAAACTAGAATCTTGCGCATGCTCTGTTTGGATATTATCGAATTATTTCATATTAACTCAAAGTAGACTATATATGACTATAATTCATGAGACCATTTTACTTACTCGGCTTTGGAACGAAACTTATTCTTCTAGCAACCGTTCTGTTTTGCAAAAATATCCGTTGAGTTCACTTCAAGATAGGCCATCAGCTGTCTTTCAACTTTGTCCGTAAACTCGTCCACAACAATTCAACGGCGATTTTAGTGTTTTGGAAAGAGAGAATGCATCCCTGATTCACGCGATATTTTGCAAAAAAAAAATAAATAAAAATAAAAAATATTTTGAATAGAATAAAAAATGTGCAGTCAATATTCAAAATGGCTGAATACTCTCGAAATATTTCGTGGATATTTCAGTCATTTTATTTTATGTTAGCCAGAAGACGTTCAACATTTTCGGGTAGGCTGCTTGTTAAATGACTACCAGAAGGCCCATTTGCTTTCAACAGATTTCCAATCTTAATTGAAGCAACAAGACGATAATTGCATCTGGGCTACGCTCATTGAATCAAATCCGAAAGGCTTCCTAATCATTTAAATAATTTCTGTTGACATATTTCCCTTGCTCAAACAAAACCCAGAATTCGCAGGCAGTGGCGGTCACGTAACGCACAAGGTCAACAAATGGCGTTTCACAGATGATTGAATAACCTCGTGGGAGAGTGCCTGTTTACGCATGCGTATTACTAAAATTCTGACTGATTGCCAAGTAATATTCAAGCCTGCACAATCAATTCTCAAGACATTCAATATTGACGGGAAATTTTCCGACTGAATTTTGAGCAATAAATGTGTACCAGGTCATGGAAACTATAAAATAAATCAAAAGTGTTAATTGCTGACTGAAAGAAAAAAAAAAAAAAACGATACGCAATTTTTTTTTTCAGAATTTATAAAACTTTTATATTTCCCTATTCGTTTTCTGTATTTTGACTAAAGTCGAAGAAAATAATGTCCGTACCTGATAATAGAGCAGCCATTTACCTCTTGGTGTTTTTAATGAATAATGAATGGCACATGTCCTTGTTGAACTAATCCTCTGCCTCCTTCGGATTTGTACGCATGCAGACAATCGACAACAGACATAGGATGATGCATGCCGTTGCAGTTGAGAAGTTTCTCAACCATATCAACAATAGTCCTATTAAGGATGTTGAAACTGTATTGCATTAATTATGTTGACAATTATTATTATTATTATTATTGTTATTATTGTCATTGCTACTCATTAGCTTTCGGGTTCCAACCAGTAACCTAAAGTCAGTATTGGTATCTATATATTTTCACTAAGCATTTTTTTTTTTTTTACAAAGGTGGGTAACTGAATGATGTGGGATATAAACGTAATTGGGCATATAAAGTCTTGAATTAATAGATTATAGATACAGATTAACCCTTGACGGGAAAAAAGTTACGATTGTTGTGCTGACAGAAGTATCCATGTGGTAGTTTATTCCGCAAACTAGAAGTCCTCGTGGAAATAATGTATGTGTGAAATGTCCTCTTTAATAAGGGAATACGAAAGAAATATGGATGATCTGATTGCAGAGTCTCAGCATGAACAAACCAAATTATAAATGACTGAACTAATGGAACTTATGAGTGAAGCTCATCTGAACGTTTTCCATAGATATAGCGACAAATTAGAGATATGCGTGCATGCTTGCACTATGGAATGAGAGTGGAAATTGGAAAATATGTCATCTCCTGCAAAAGCTCCCAAAGGATTTTGGATGAGCTGCTTCTTGAATGACTTCCAGAAAATACATTTGCTAGATTTGATTCGAGGATGAAAAGTGATATTTTTATTGGTTTATTTTTGTTAAAAATAATATCAATTTGTAAATGTTAATAACGAGATCTAAATATTATAATTTAACATTTATAATTAATTCAAGTGAATGACATTATTTCCCGATTAAATTATAATTACAAACCTGCATTTTTCTTACCAAATAATCTTACAAAATCCAACGTGGAGTGAATCTTGCTTACCTTACAGGTGATCATTTATAGCAAATTGGTTGTTTTTTTTGTTTTTTTTTTTTTTTGTTTTTTTTGACAATATATATCATGTCTTCAATTGTAATATATAATATATTATAGGTAATTCAACTAAAAATGTATTTTTGGTAATTCAACTAAAAAATGTATTCTTGGTAATTCTACTAAAAATGTATTCTTGGTAATTCTGCTCTAAAATTTATGCCTGGTAATTCTACTATAAAATAAACGGCTGGTCGTTTTGCTACAAGTCTTTGTTGGTAAATTTCCAATATGAAAAGTATTGTCGTACATTTTTTTCAGAAAAAAATATTGCTGGTAACTTCACTACAAAAATGTATTATTGGTAATTGTTTTTTTTTAAATCTATTGCCGGCAATTTAACTAAAAATGTATTTCTATACATTTCTAATATTTTAATTTTCATTTAAGGGTATCACTATTTTACTATAGTTGGGGGCCTAACAAGTGCTAACGCGTCGTGTCAGGATGGACCTAGGAACATCTGCAATTAAGAGGTTGTTCCACGCTCTTCGAAACTGGAAATGGGTAAGTGCATCTCGTCATACTATCAATAGCTTCGTTGCTTTCAGCACAAAGGCAATTTGCTAAGAGTGCGTAATGCTATAAAAATGAGATAGAAACGTTTCTCAATTTTCTACTGCCACAGATTGCGAACTAACGCGATTTTTTTTTTTTTTTTAGTATTTCAATCATTGTACGTTTTTTCGGTCGATACTTGCTAACCACCAGACTGATGGTTGCATAGGCGTTTTAACTGTGTCAACACTATTTTTCAAAACAATTCTAGAGATCCTCCGTCTGCCCATTAGTTGGGGACAAGCGGCTAACACAAAGGAGAGTGCGGAGTAAAAATTCTGCTTCCATGGGTTGGATAAATGCTTCGTTTCAAAATTCCCGGAAGGTCATTGTTGTGGATTCCGAGATGAAATTCGGTCTCCAATGAAGAACAAACGCAAGAATTAAATATAAGAAATTAAATGAATTTACACAATAATACAATGGGTAATGTATTTACATTAGTCGGACTATTGTCCTCATCTTTGTCGCCATATTTGTCACAACGTTTCGGCCGTTGTACGCTCCGGCCTTCTTCAGGTGGTTGGAATTTCGAACTGAACCCTTTATTTCGATCACTGGGGTAGACTGTTCTAATTCCACGTGCCATGTTTGATGGATGTTTGTTATCAGTTATCTCCTGCTAATTTTCCCTCTGAAAGTTCTCCACTGCCTTAACCATGAATTGAACTCACCTTCTTTGGGTCTGTCACTGGATCTAACCAACGCCTTTATCCACTGTGCCATGTGTCCTTGACCCAAGACCCAAAGAAGGTGAGTTCAATTCCTGGTTAAGGCAGTGGAGAACTTTCAGAGGGAAAATTAGCAGGAGATAACTGATAACTGACATCCATCAAACATGGCACGTGGAATTAGAACAGTCTACCCCAGTGATCGAAATAAAGGGTTCAGTTCGAAATTCCAACCACCTGAAGAAGGCCGGAGCGTACAACGGCCGAAACGTTGTGACATATATGGCGACAAAGATGAGGACAATAGTCCGACTAATGTAAATACTGTACATAATACCTCATCTCAGAAATATAGACAAACAATGGGTAATATTATTAGTAAATCCAGGAACGCGGTTAGTAGCAACAATAACATACATATATATATATATATATATATATATATATATATATATATATATATATATATATACACAGTCTTGAAGTAGGACTTCCTTAGAGTCTACGTGCTTGTAACTGTGACCTCTACAAGCGGCTACCTCACACTATTACTCTACCTCCAACTCAATCAGAATCTATGCTCGATCTTCCAATCTCTATCAATCTCCCTCTCTTTGTATATTCTGACTGACTCTGGTTATTTACCGGCAGCAGTCCAAGTAACACTCTGGTCGAGTCCACTTATATGAAAAAGAGGTGGACCCCACAACAGTCATCAACTACAAGGAGAGACACCTGAAGAAGGCCGGTGAATATAAACGCAGAAATATCCGGAGCATAACAACCAAGATGCGGATGCTGGTTTGAGTTTCAAATTTGTATTGGATTAACAATTTTTAGTCGTAAGAATTCATCTTGCACATTTATAAATCTAACATAGGTACTTGCATGGAGTTTTACTGGCATATCTTTTCTAATGTTTCGGCTGTATATTTCGAGATTCACTAAAAAAATTAAAGAAGTGTATGCAATATTATCGAGCTCGACCTGGCATTTCGAATTAAATCAACTTCCTACTGCCATGATGTGGCTTCATTCTATCTTTTTTATAAATATTTTCATAGCAGTTATTCTAATGTGCTCTCCCCATGGATAACTGAGCCACAGGAATTTAAGCTTAATACTAGATTTGTTACTATTGGTCTTATCGTTTTATTGTTGAATTTGATAGATGTATCCTTAAATTCCATGAAAATTACTTTTTTGAATTTCTGACGTATGAAATTCTCTTCCAGGTTCATACTTCCTTGCAGTCTTAAATCTTCCGAAATTTAAATACAACCTATCAGAATCGTTAATTTTCCTGAAACCTCTTCTTTTATTGTGCTTTCTCGTCAGTAAAGTCATCTAATCTCTTCTCCTCTCAGTAATCTCATGCGCCTTAGGGGCATTATCCCCCAAAACAAAGAAAAAAGAAATTCTGTTACATTTACAAAAAGGAATAATGCATTTGCTTAAGTATTAATGATATTTTTAATTAATATCTTCACTCATTATCGATAACATAATCGACTCTTTTGGATAAATTACTGATCCTTCGCGTGTAAAATTCTTCAAATTTTAGCACAAAGTTAGACTCAGTATTGTTTCTCTCATCTTCACAGATAATATTTTCTTTCTTTTTGCAATGAGGAGATGATAGTCAGGTGGAGCAAGGTTAGGAGAGTAAGGATGATGAAGTCAAACTTCCATATTTAGTACCATAATCTTTTAATGTGCATCCCATGCAGTATGTGCTTTGAAATATCGTGCACAAATTACATGCTTTTACTAGAGTGTACCGTAACAGATGAAGGAGAAATATCGAGGAATAGCTTCTGAAATCTAAACAAAATATTATGAGATAGAACCGTTTAGTAATAAAGAAAAACATGGACGCTTAACTACTGTGTAATCTTCATTAAGTCTGTGAATGCACAAGAGATATAAAACGACAAAAATCTTGTTCAACCGACTGAAGATAAAAATACCATGGGCAATAAGTTCTTTCCTTGCCCATGGTATTTTTATCTTCAGTCGGTTGAACAAGATTTTTTTAGAAAAGAAAAATATTTCTTTGCAAAATCTTACATGTTATATGAAGAAGTTGAGTCCATGCGAGCTACCTTGTCTCCCCCTATCTTTACGGTTTTGGTAGAGCGTCGGAGCATCTTCTGGTGGTACAGGCGGACGAGGTCCTTCCAGTGGTTGCGTGGTCTGCCACAGGGTCGTCCCCAGTTTGCAGATGGCGCGTCGAAGTGGGAGAAGACTCTGGTAAGGTGGTCATCAGAAAAGAACGAAAAAAGACAATATTTGTAATAAGTCACTGGGGATAAAAGAAGTGGCGAAAAGAAAAAGAAATAAGGAAAAAAGAAAGAAATGTAGACAGGAACATAAATAACGTTTGATTAAAAGAAACAAGAATACATCATTGGAAGAAATAAAGAAAGAAAGAAAGAAAGAAAGAAAGAAAGAAAGAAAGAGAGTGAGTGTGAGAGAAATTAAGAAACAAAGAAAGAGAGAAAGAAAGAAAAACAGAACCATGAAAAAATAAAATATTTAACAAAAAGAAACGAGGAACGGTAATATTGGAAGAAAGAAAAAAGAAAGAAAGAAAGAAAGATAACATGTCTGTTCAAAAGAAACAGGAATACAACATTGAAAGAAAGAAAGAAAGAAAGAAAGAAAGAAAAAATGTTTGTTAAAAAAAACAGGTATACAATATTGAAAGAAAGAAAGAAAGAAAGAAAGAAAGAAAGAAAGAAAAATAACATGTCTGTTCAAAAGAAACAGGAATACAACATTGAAAGAAAGAAAGAAAGAAAGAAAGAAAGAAAGAAAGAAAGAAAGAAAGATAAAATGTTTGTTAAAAAAAACAGGTATACAATATTGAAAGAAAGAAAGAAAGAAAGAAAGAAAGAAAGAAAGAAAGAAAGAAAGAAAGAAAAATAACATGTCTGTTCAAAAGAAACAGGAATACAACATTGAAAAAAGAAAGAAAGAAAGAAAAGAAAAAAAAGAAAGAAAGAAAGAAAGAAAGATAAAATGTTTGTTAAAAAAAAAACAGGTATACAATATTGAAAGAAAGAAAGAAAAAAGAAAGAAAGAAAGAAAGAAAGAAAGAAAAAAATAACATGTCTGTTCAAAAGAAACAGGAATACAACATTGAAAGAAAGAAAGAAAGAAAGAAAGAAAGAAAGAAAGAAAGAAAGAAAGATAAAATGTTTGTTAAAAAAAACAGGTATACAATATTGAAAGAAAGAAAGAAAGAAAGAAAGAAAGAAAGAAAGAAAGATAACATGTTTGTTCAAAAGAAACAGGAATAAAATTTTGGAAGAAAGAAAGAAAGAAAGAAAGAAAGAAAGATAACATGTTTGTTCCAAAGAAACAGGAATGCAATATTGAAAGAAAGAAAGGAAGAAAGAAAGAAAACAAGAAAGACCGAAATGTCGGCATGAAGATAGATAACATGTTTCATTAAAAATAACAGGAATACAATATCGACAGAAAGAAAGAATAAAGGATAGAATGTGAGGAAGCAAGAAAAAAAACAAGGAAATAAAGAAATAAATAGTTTTAAAAAAGGGACATGAAAGAAGGAGAAAACAAAAAAAAAACGTACATCTGAAAATAAAACGGCTTCATCAGCACAATTAATGAATTAGAAAATGCAGCGCTGCGAAATGGTTTCCTTATTTAGCAAAATAACAGAGGAAATGAAACGAGGTTTAAATATGGCCGAATTCCATTATCCAAATATCAAGTGTTCTTAAGCCAAGACCCCGGAATATTTCCGTCATTCCAGGTGACAGAAAGTGCAGGTTTCTCTCCAGGTTATCAATGGATGAGTAAAGTAAACCACTTATCCTTATGATATCCAATAAATATATCCTCAAAAGCATTAACAAGATGAATGCGTATTCGTTCGGCTTTAATCAGAAAGCTTTCTCATATTGACACTGCTATTCCAACGGTGTAACACTTCCAGCGCTAAGACAATAGCAAATTATGAAAATGACATTGGCTCTCCCTGAAATACTTACAGGTAATACTTCTCTAAATTGTTACATCCTTCACTTATAGACGCATTTACAAGTGCATATATATATATATATATATATATATATATATATATATGTATATGTGTGTGTGTGTGTGTGTGTGTGTGTATATATATATATATATATATAGAGAGAGAGAGAGAGAGAGAGAAAGAGGAGGCAGACAGAGAGTTCGGTCAGAATAAGAGTAACAAATATGAGAAGAGGAAAATATAATACTATTTGTCTGTTAAGAATGAAGGCATCCAGAAAAATTCACCTTTGCCCAAACTGTGATAGACACACAGTACTAGACATAATTGAGGAAGAATAGAAAATTCCCATGTTCCACGTTTCGAAAAGCATTTCTTGGAACGCACTTCATCAGAGTAAATACTACTGTTAATGACGGAATACACACACACACACACACATGTATATATATATATAGTGGACACTAAAGTCAAAAGGGATCGGTGACAATCTGTTATCTATAAGCGACGAAAATTGTCGTCAGTCATAAATGTGGCTGCTCGATGATGACATCAGTGCCATTTTTTTTATTTACATACACTCTATATATGATATACAGGGTGTGTACCCATAAATATAGCTTAACTTCAATTGGGATGAAATACAGATCAAACAGAGATCAGAATCCGAAAGAATGATAAGATAATGAACAAATAGGAAAGGTTTATCAATCTTAGATGTTCTACTTTTATTAAAACTTCATCAAAGAATGAGAAAGCAAGAAGAAAAAAAAATCTGGTATAATTATTTTTGTGCTGTTTGTCTTCCGTTCTTTCATCAGGATCTATTTTTTATACTTTCATAGTCCTTTGTTTTGTTTGGTTGGGAGGTCACTATCACAAACAAGTGCTTCAACCCTCCGTCGTGCTTTAGCCTGGGAACAAATGCAACTTACTTGGGGGGGTCCTCCTTTTTTAACCAAGAGTATTTGCGAGTAAATGAATATAACAAAGCCAACGGAAATTAGAACTCGGCTCTTAACAATTCCAAAACCATTACATATTACACTACATGCACATCGAAGATAACAGTACCTGGTATTCACAAGCGGTTAACCATCTAGCTACTGACCAGTCTTGACATTGCTTAACCCTAGAACACTAACGATGGGTATATAATACCAAGCGCAAATTCTCCTATTTTTAATTACAATTTTCAGTACCTGATTTTCTTACATAAATAATGTTTTTCAGTTCCTATTAATGTTATCGCAAGGTACAAAGCTTGAAGTGCCTTCATGTAAAATATTTCAAATAAAGATTAATATTTAATAATTTTTTTGATATTTTCAAAACGGGTATGATATACCCATGGTTAGTAGTGTTGTAACTTTAATTGTTGGTTAGTGTTCTAGGGTTAACTTCAGTAAATGTGAGTATATTTTTGCAAATACATTTTTTGAGGAAAAAAAGCGATCTCCCATCGTCACATGAGTGCAGAAGATTCTAAATTTATTATCTAAATGTTTGATTTAGAAGGGCATAGGTATTATACATTTATATAAATTCACATATAATGTTTTACATAGTGTAAGCTAGAGAGGGAGGGAGAGAGAGAAAGTAGAGTGAGAGTGAAGTGAAAAAAAAGAAAAAAATAGATTTTATAACCTTCCCATATTCATACATAAGTTACAGCCTATAGATACGCTAAAACATACACTTCAACGCTTTGTATTATTTTGTCTTTGGATTTCTCTCTTTCTTTTAAGTTTTTTTTTTGTTTTTTTTTTCTATTTAACATGGTAGAAACCTGGAGGTAACTCTTATTCATGAGCATAACAGACATTTTTTTTTGGCGCGGGGGGGGTTACGATTTTGATTTTAGCTGGCGGTAAAATACTTAAACGCAAAGGTCGGAAGGTTTGGTCGAGGAAAAGACCAGGACAACTACGATGATCCTTTCGACTTATACTTTCTAGGAATAGAAGCTGAATGCAAAAAATAGAACTGACCAAATGGCTTTTCTTGTACACATCGATCTGGTTATAAACTGACAGAATATGTTTGGCTATGTGACATTCAGACTGGCTCTGTGTCTTTCAACTTGAAGCGGTTTCGCTATCATCCTCTAGAGAAGCAGTTTAACGTCCTGTGGATGTCTAATTTGAGCAGCGCTCAACTTTAACTTTCAAAACTGACTCATGAATATAAAAACTATGTGACACCGTCAATCTATCATTTACATGATGTCTTCCAATTTCGCTTAAATTTACTCGTCATCGCCATGCGTTCAATCTCGACTGTTTAATCGACATTGCCAATATAACATAAGCATATTGCATAAAAACACTGTCGATTTCGAGATGTGCTAATAAAATATCAGACATGAATATTACAGAATATATACATGTAGAACCTAACAAAAATAAAAAAGACCATAAATTATTTTCACATAATATAAAAATAACGTCTCATATCGAGTGGACCGAACGATTTGAAAAAAAAAAGTTTCATCTACGAACCTCTGAGTCAGCGTGCTGAATATAACATCAATGAGCTAAGTGATAAATTTCATATATGTATTAATAATAATAATAATAATAATAATATATATATATATATATATATATATATATATATATATATATATATATATTAGTTATTATTATTATTACTGTATATCAATTTAATTGTCCTTTAGGATATTTTATCTGTGATAAAAGTGTCAATACGTAAGTTGGCTTAACTACGACAATGCTAACAAAAAAGGCTTAGATTTCATTTAGCAGTGCATAGTTCAATAACTCAGCATTTAAAAGAAGACTCACGCACACAGTCACAGATTGTACGGATATTAGTTGAAAATGCATCTATATTACATAAAAACAATAATAGCCAATAGCTAAAAATCATTGAAGCCGTTTATATAAGAGAACTAGCAGTAGAGCCCGGCGTTGCCCGGGGATATAACAGTAAGAGATAGATCAAGTATCCACCATCATAAAGACTGAAAAATAAAATTGACAAAGATTATTGTTTAAGGTTGACGGACACGCATGTCTTAGTTAGTGTTTTTTTTTTTTTTGTTGACGAATAGGTCAAACCCAAACTCAAACAAAAACATTGTTTTCAATCGTTATGAGTCTATCGATTGATGAATAGAATTTTATTATAAACAATTGTCTTGTAAATGGAATTTTTAAAGCATTCTGAATGTAAAAATAAAGAAAAAAGTGTGCAAGACAATAAGAAACATTACACGCCAAAATAAAGTGAAGTTTTGTTGAAATTGGTTGAAAAGTGTAGGTAGCCTTTCTGTAATCTTTTAGTTTTACAATTTATGATTTTTACTTATTGAATACAGTAAAAATATTGTATATTTTGCTCGTGGTGATTCATAATTAGAATTCTGATTTGAATATATTTTCCACTCGCTGTTTCTAATACAAAAATATTAACTTTATTTGGGTTTATTGATTAAGATCTAACAAATCTTATTCATTTAGTAGCCTTTCTGTAATAATAATCTTTTACAATTTATGATTTTTACTTATTGAATACAGTAAAAAAATTGGACACCACGTGCATTTAAAGTAGTTTCCCGTTCCGGATATTATTTTTAGTTAGGACTTGTGTATGTTTAGATTTCATTATCTTTCCCTAAATATAAAGAATTTATTCCGATGTTTGTATTCATACAATCAGTAGAGATCGTTAGATTATTGTTTAAGGTTGACGGACACGTATGTCTTAATTAGTTTTTTTTTTTTTTTTTTACGAATTGGTCAAACCCAAACTCAAACAAAAACAATGTTTACAATCGTTATGAGTCTATCGATTGATGAATAGAATTTTATTATAAACAATTGTCTTGTAAATGGAATTTTTAAAGCATTCTGAATGTAAAAATAAAGAAAAAATGTGCAAGACAATAAGAAACACTACCTGCCAAAAAAAAGTGAAGTTTTGTTGAAATCGGTTGAAAAATGTAGCTAGCCATTCTCTGTAATCTTTTACAATTTATGATTTTTCCTTATTGAATACAGTAAAAGAAATTGCATATTTACTTGTGGTGATTCATAATTAGAATTCTGATTTGAATATATTTTCCACTCGTTGTTTCTAATACAAAAAATATTAACTTTATTTGGGTTTATTAATTTATTACAAGTACTGTGTTCTTTCCTTAATAAATATCATCTTCGAAATATTGTTGTTTTTTGTCTATCAGATTTCTTACATCGGCATTTTTAAATTATTTCTTAATACTTTCTTTTAAATATTGAATTTTCAAATAGAACCAATGCCTTATTGATCTGCCTTGTGACAAATTGCAAAGGGAATTGTAAAAACGGCCCTGAAGTAGGTGGAATTATCTTTCCCTAAAGATAAAGAATTATCCGATTTTTCGATTCGTACAATCAGTAGAGATCGTTAGATTATTGTTTAGGTTGACGGACACGCATGTCTTAGTTTTTTTGTTTTACGAATTGGTCAAAGACAAACTTAAACAAAAACATTGTTTTCAATCGTTATGATGAGTCCCACGATTGAATAGAATTAGAATTTTATTATAAACAATTGTCTTGTAAATGGAATTTTTAAAGCATTCTGAATGTATAAATAAAGAAAAAAGTGTGCAAGACAATAAGAAACACTACCTGCCAAAAAAGAAAGTGGATGTTTGTTTTATCGGCTGAAAAATGTAAAAAATCCGATCCCATATATAAAGGAACACACACACACACATAATTAACCTGTTTTTTTTAACCCGATCTGAGTTGTCCCCCTTTCATTCTCACGATGTGTCTTAATCGTGTTTTCAAATTGATTCTCTTAAAAACCACATGAGTTTTTCCCATTTTCGGCGCCGTTAAAACCACCACAAGGTAATTTTATGTAGTCCTGTGAAGTTTTGTTGAAATCGGCTAAAAATGTAGGAATTCCGATCCAATATATAAATGTTACAGACACACAAACACACACACACACACAATCTGCGTTTTATAATAAGTAAGATTAAAGCACAAAATAAATAAAGTCATATATGAGTATAGCAACTTCGTCCTTAAAAAAGCTTATAAATTATATATATATATATATATATATATATATATATATATATATATATAAAAAAATGGAAAAGTTACTTCTCTTATACTATGCAAAAACAAAAAAACATGCAAACTTTGAAATGTAGAATTCTGCATATGCAGCAAAAACAACAGCTGAAATGATTTGAATTACAAAAACACATATATTATTCACAGACAACATAACCCCTATAAGATTGAAAATTCTTGCGAAAATAAAAACTATTTTATAGAAAATGTTGGTATTTTCTTAATCAATTTTTAAGACTACCATGAAATTAATCTGTTAAATCGAAAGAATTACAACGAAAACTAATCGACATGATATATCTACTTTATTTAACTAAACCTGCTTGAATGAAAATATGCTCTCCTAAATATACACAATATATATATATATATATATATATATATATATATATATATATATATATATTAAGCATTTTTTTTAGATATAGTTAATTTTTTTTATTTTTTTAAACAACATCTAAGATATTTATTAGAGAAACGCGTGTTATGCTCAACACGTGATGGCTCTTAATTACAGTTAGATTTAAGTTAGGAATATCCGAACAGTGACGTTCCATATCACGTGACGTCCGCGTCTCGCGACGGACGCTACTTGCTAACAAACAGTAATTTTAATTTATTTCTAACAAACAGTTATTTCTGATGAAAGTTTGAGGGCAATCTGAAATATCAAATATATATATATATATAAATAAATAAATACTTTCATAAAATAAAACATTATTATTTTTTTAATTTGCAACTTATATATATATATATATATATATATATATATATATATATATATATATATATATGGGGGAATTGATCATTTGATTACATTTTGGTCAATGTTTTTGGATGAGATTTGTTTCAACACTTGCCAATGCCTTTGACATTCTCACTACATTCTTTTATTTTTACCTACTGCTTTTAAAACATTTTCTATTCTTATTAAACATACTAATTAATTTAATATATAATCCTTTATATTATAGAATGTAGGTGGTCACGTTTCCCGACTTTTATCGCTTTTTACATATCTGTAAAATCGTGAGGTGCTTCTGTCGGTCCTTCATAAAGTTAGTCTCACGTTTTGCCTTTTCCTTCCCCACGTCCTTGAAGTCTGTATCGTTATTTTATTTATTTATTTATTTATTTATTTATTTTCATAGATTGATTGTTTTACTAGTTCTAAAAGCCGACTGAAACCTACTATTTTAAGCAAATCTAGTGGAGAAGAGAAGGAATCAGGCCATTGCTACGGGCATTAATCCGATGTAAATTCGATCGGAATTTGAAATCGTCAGGCTAAATTTATTTTCCACTTCGATAAAGGTGACGCGGGCTACGCGTGCGTGCTGCAGCAATTTCCGGTATAATTAAACCGAATGAAACTATTAACGCGAAGTTACTGAGTTTCTTCTTATGATATCTCGGAACAATAGTGTTTAAAAGATGGCGCTCATCTCCTCTATAATTAAATGTGCGACATGCTTTGATGAATTATATGCTAGCACTATCAGAAATTAGTATCAAGTCTGATCTACAGGAAAAGGTGAATCATACATTTACAAAGAGCATTAATAAGAAATGAACATAGTTTGCATCAGCCGGAATTTTCGATTGAATTAAAGAGTACATGAAAGCACTAGGAGATATTAACGTGTTCAGTTCGCATTAGACATTCCAGTATTCTCACTCTGATTTCTCTTGAACGGCACAATTTTCGATAATTATCTTATTCTGAAAGATGTTTTCAATGTTGTAATGGTCAAGTCATTATTGACTGAGTGATAATTATCTAAGAACCTTCATGCTACCTGCAACTGACAATTGATGCCAACTATTATGAGGCATCAACACAAACACACCTACACGCTACACTCACACATACACTTGTGTGCGTGTGTGCGCGTGAGTATTTATATATATATATATATATATATATATATATATATATATATATATATATAACAAGGGAACAGTTTTTCTTGTAATGCTTTTCGTCCTTTAAGTCTTTAGGACTAAATTTGTTATGTTGGTGTGACTACACATGTGCACAACACGGGGATGCAGAGGGGTTTAAAATCAAATTTAAAATTGCCAGCATCCCTCATTTTTGAGCATGTGTAGTCACACCAAATAAAAAAAAATTAGTCCGATGAAGTCCACAATGACGACACGCATAACAAGCAAACATTCTCCATTTTGTGATATATTTTCCCCAATAACTTCCTTGATATATAAAGATATATATTGTCTAATTATATATATATATATATATATATATATATAGAGAGAGAGAGAGAGAGAGAGAGAGAATGTATAAATTTCACTGCCCAGATTGTGTTTCATGTCATGAAACAATTACCTATATCTGACATACTACCATCACTTTCAGTAGACGACGCACACGTCACTAATCAGAACAAAATGCAATAAAAAAAAACATCTATCAACCCCAAATCTACAAGAACCCTTAAGAAAAATACGGGTCGAAAACACGACAGTTCTATGTAAATCAAATTACCAAACAAAGCTTATTACAAGAGAGGCCCTGTACATCAAACATCTCTCCACATTATGAACCCCGCCTTGTTTAACGATGGCGTGCCGAAAGTCTTTTAAAAATAGAAAGTCGCCCAATCGAATTCATGCAATGCTCAACACGTGATGGCTCGTAATTAACGCTCCTACTAGAATTCAAATCCATACAATAAAATAAATATCTAACGCACAATATATGATAAGTGACTAACAATACCAAAAAAATAAAACAAAGCCCCCCCACCCTGAAAAAAAAGTTAAGTAACTGTCCGAAAGTGCTTGGGAAAATGGGCGATATGGAAAAATTAATGTAACAAAAGATATTTAAAAGAACATATACTGCCCAAATATACAATATATATATATATATATATATATATATATATATATATATATATATATATATATATATATATTCTGTATTTAGGAAGCAAACCTTCTTTTATGCAAGCTTCATTAAATGTGTTAGAGAAGGTACACTGATTATTTTTTTTTTAGATAATTTCTCATATGATCTTTTCTTTTGACTAGATAAATTATACAAAAACTATCCAAATATATATTTTTTCTGAGCGTTTTCAGTTATAAATTTAGACATTTTCCAGGATCAAATATATTTCCTGTAAAAATGTCTCTTTTATTCAAATGTATGTATGCATTTAGTATTACAGAATGTTTTATTTTCAAAATAAAGTCAACATATTGTGTCCATGTTCATAGTTGATATTATTGATTGTTCGGTTTTTGTTTTTATTAAGAAGTCTGCAATCATGTTTAGCCATTTTCACATATAGACAATGTTATTATATTTGTATTGTCAACAAGAATAGTGTCCGGTATATCTCCATGGGATTTTACATGAGACCTAATTGGCCTATGGTCAGAAAAATGTAGCGTGAATATTCTTGCTAAACATGTTGTGGTGTGGCGAATATAATTGTTTACAAAGTTTGATTGATTAGGATGATAATCCTTAATAGACATTTAAATTCGTAAATAATATTTGTTCTATTTAATTTTGATCAAAGAAAGGAATTATAATTTTTAACTATAACATTGGTTTAAAATTTTTCGTAATAAATAATCTAATTCTGCTCTTATCTACTGCTATTGGGCATTATTATAATATATATATATATATATATATATATATATATATATATATATATATATATACATGTGTGTGTGTGTGTGTGTGTGTGTGTGTGTGTGTGTCCACTTGACTCTATAGCTTCGTTGATGAGCTTTTTTTGTAATTGTACATTTTCACTCTTCAGCAGGTTTCAACAATTTGCTCTTGTTTTTCTCATTTTGCGTTTACTTTATAGCAATTTTGATTCCGGTGGAGTAATGGATAGCGGTTCGGATTGAGGAATCGGAGAGCCGAGTTCGAATTCTAGTCGAATCCATTACATTCACTTACGTGTTAATACCATTTGCCAACCATGTGTAAATAGCAGGACAGTCCAGCTATAGCCTTGGATAGCAGCTGGTCTGCCGCAGAAAGAAATGGCAACCTACTGCGGAAACGACTCTGCCTCCTCAGTCATGTATCGAAAGATACATGATCACCTACGGGTGTATCAGGCATGGTACTTAACTGACAGAATCAGTTCATACGATAGTTGGGATGCTCTTATCATTTGTGCTATGTTGTTTTTCGTTTTTAGTTTTTTCTCTGTGTGCATGTGTATGTGCTTTATATGTCTACATGTGTGTGCATGTGCATCCCTAGAACTTTATATGTGTACATGTGCGATTTTTTCTAAACGTTTTGCCAATCTCATAAATATAGCTCACTAGCAGCATGGCCCGACGTTGCCCGTGCTTGATTCAAAAATTCGTACGACTCATACAGCAATCGCTATCACTTGACTTAAAATATTTTTGCCCTTCCTTGCCTTTAAAGGAGTGCCCCTTTTCCGTGCTGATGTTGCTAAATGTCTTACTTCTTGCCTATCTCACACTGCGAATTTTTTCTAAGCTCTATACTAAACATTAAATCTGTTACAAAAAAAGAACTAAACAAAATGAACACAAAACGATCAACTCGTAACTGGAAGAACCGAATGAAAAAAGAATGTTAACAACAAATACTTTTTCACATCCAACCCTGTTCTGCGAAATCAGAATCAACGTTGAGTTTAAGCAAGCGAATGAGCCAATTGGAGTAAAGTGCCATGCAGATTTAAATTTTTCCCATTTGTGACGAATGCAGCTATCGATTTTTTTGCATGCTAGCATTCGTGTAAGTCAGCTTTTGGCTCTCACGCTGGCCAATAGAATCTTCCTGCCTATTCGTGGCAGCCAGCTATTGGCTCTCACACTGGCCAGTAGGAAATGGCCGCAAACTACATGAAAAGTGCGGAAGAATCATGAAAAAATCGATTATTTCCACTATCGATGGGAGTTGGGAAATGCAAAGTCGGTATTGGCCTTCCTGCTAACTTGGAGCATGTGCATGTACATTTTGGTGTAAATCCGTCAAAAATTGCGGCCCTGCATTCACACACACACATCCTGACTTTTATAGATAGAGATCTGATGGCACTAATATATTATATACTTATTATTAGTTGTATATTTTCTCTTTTGATTCACCAAATATATTTTTCTATGACTATTATTGCTGCTGCATTAGTCTCTTTCGTGGGTCACTTTTTCACTACCCTGCTTCGTATATAAATTAAAGTGACGTCAATGCAAGGAGGATCGAAATATCGCAGCACATTTTATAGAGAAAAATATGCAATAAACAATACAATTTTATAAGAAAAATACACACAATCGATTATATAGACGTATCTATTTTAAGAGATGAAGAGGTTATCTATAAAAAAAATATTTTTTTATCTACATTTAAAATAATGATTTTATTTCGGTGTCTATATACAGGATGCGATTGATAAATTGTCCTCTAAACGATGCAAAAATCTAAATAACACTGACATCTCGTTTTAAGTTATATTTACCATAATTAAACAGAAATATCTAAAGAGTAGAATTATTCAAGAAAATCGCTATTTTTTTTCAACCACGGCTCCATCAGACGACTTCGGAATCTCCGACACCTCTTCTGGGCGGGCTCTTTGTTTATCTTGGTGAATGCTGTCATAATCCTTGCTTTCAGTTCATCTTTGGTGTTACTAAGAGTTTTCTTGGTTTCTCCTTCAACTGCGTCCCACACATCAAGTGAGTTGCATTCTGGGGAGATGAAACGGGTGATGACTTAGTTCTGCAGCTTGTGTGTCACAATGCAGATTCCTGTTGCAAGAAATAAGGTCTTCCAGCAGACACCCTCTTGGCCTAGAACAGCAATACCTCCTCAAGGCATTTGACGTAGGCCTCTGTGTTGAGCCTGGGCACCTGTGGGTAGATGAACAAGGACATAACGTCACTACAACTAGTGATCACTTCAAACACTATAATGTTGACTGGATATAACGTCCAACTATTTCCAAATCTTCTTGCACTGTCCCCAGATTGACACTCAAACACTGTGACATGTCCGAATTGTAGATACGGGCACGAATGCGAAGAAGTAAAGCATGCCTTTTCGAAATTTCTTGCGGAAATTGTGTTAGTGTACTCTTTTTTTTTTTTCTCACAGACGATGCCCAACAGACCCTACTATACTGTACAGTTGACAAAAGCAAAAACAATCTACGCGCCTGCTGGAAATAAAAAAATTATAAAACGACGACAATTTACCCATCGCATCCTATACATCTACTTTTGTTTGTGCATTGGTTTTACCTTGCGTTCTCATGCGATAACACGCGCCGCGAAATGGCTGAACGCAAATTACGGATGAAGTGACAAGAATTATTTGCTTCACCGACTCCAGATGGTTTTACCGCTAAATCGGCGCCCAAAATTTGCGGCGGGGTCCAGTACTTACGCCATAAGATAGTTACGATGATTATGGGTTGTTTCACTCTATGAGGACGAAACAGGAACTTGGATTGATGAAGAAGAACCACAGTCTGATATAAAACGGTGAAGAGAACATAGGGAGGTATTGGTCGGTGGAGATGAAGGGTGCTAAAATGAAAGGGAAGGACTCTGTTTCTTCAAGTGAGCATTCGGGTCTGGGGTTATCTCGAAAGTTAGGCAGATGTTCAATGGTGTAATTAGTACATACGAAGTATTGGGACTCTCTCTCTCTCTCTCTCTCTCTCTCTCTCTCTTTCTTTCTTTTTTGATAAAACAAAAAAAAATAGCAGATAAACATATACGAATCTAAATTTCGTTACGCATTTCCAAGCGGACATCGTTTGGTTACTCTTCTTCTACTAGGTAACGTCCCCCTTCAGGATGTGGTTTATCATGACGCTCCACAGCTTCCTATCGCTATTGGTCTTTCGATGCGTTTCTCCCTTTCCTTGATCCACCATCCATTCTCACATGGTCATCAGGTTGAATTCTCCTGTCTCCCTTGCTCTCAGAGGGAGTCTGATTTTCCAGGTCAACCTTACTTTTCCTTTCTCCATAAAATTTTAGGTATCTCTTTCTGATTCTGAAAATGTGTCATTTATGTTTCAATAGTCTATAAGCACGGTGGGGTAATGGATAGCGGCAGGGATTGAGGAATCGGAGATCTGAGTTCGAATTCAAGTCATTACCTTCACTTATGCTCTAATCCCCTTGGGAAAAGCCTAAATCCTCTTCTTCACCCAAACATGTGTAAATAGCAGAACAGATTGAGTCCTATAGCCTCTGAATGGGCTATATTTTCCAAGAAACACCATTAATGGGTTTGCCCTGTCAATGGAATTCTCAGTAACCCTGCCATAGTTTCCTCTTGTTCAGCATTCGCTGCCATGTATGCTTATTTCGATAATATGTGGAGTAGTTTGTAATGAGACTTTTTCAGTACGTAAATACTTCATAGATAGTTAGATCGATCCAGCAAATGATTAATGGATTGATCAGTAGATATATAAATATATACTTATATAAATGATAAATAGCAAGCTTTGTTTAAACTGTTTACTCGGATATGAATGGCCATATTATACATACGTTTTCTTTTAGACATTTCCCCACCCTCGCAAACAAGACAACAGAGCCACTAACACGAAGATGGTTACTGAGTGTGAAAGAATAAAAAAAAAAAACTTTATTAAGGATGAAGCACCATAAAAGAACAGAATTTTAACAGGACAGAAGATAACGATTGACATTTCATACATTTTTTAAAGATCAAACATGTCTGGAAAGCAAGAAGCTGATAGCGATACCCACAGGTTAGAAGTGCGAGAAAATATACTGTTAGCATTGAAGTTATTAATTTGGACTATTTAATGATGAGATCTTGACGCCGGTCATGTAATGCACTTAAATTTATATTAATACGGCATGTTATACTATTTGTTTAATAGAACTAACCAATACTTTATCAGTTCAGACAACGCACTCTCCGAAGAACATTACCGAAGTCATTAAAAATGAACAGAATGCCAGTTTAGAAAACCAAAACAAGATTCAAAGAGACTGGGGATAAAAAGCTCAGGCAAGGACACGGTCATCCTTGAAGTGCGCGAATATCCCAGGGCTCGCAAAATCAAATTGGAAAGAATCTTAAAAGAAATCTGAAGAAGTCATTCAGAAATTTTGAGGAAATAGCGAATGTATCCAATTGAACCTTTTCAAGCACTCTCCATAAAAGCTTGAAAATGTCTCTTGACAAACACCAACAGAACCCGACACGCCAAATTGCAAATACTCCTCGAACACATTCGGGCAACCACGCACTCTAAACCGATGTTCAGAGATAAAAAGAAACTTGAAGTTCAAGAGAATTTTAACAATCAGAACAATCAAATTTCCTTAAGACAGTGATCCTAGATCCTTGCGTGTTTATATATATATATATATATATATATATATATACCAAACGGAACCAGTACTGTTTTGCTGTATCACAGTTACTCAGTGTGACTAGACGTCCGAAAGCCTCAAGCCAGGACAGGAACCCGACTAAAGTGGTGTCAGTTGGATTTTTTACCAGTAAACTATCAGCACGGCTGATGGCTTAGGGGTAGAAATTTTAACACACACACACACACACACACACACACACACACACACACATATATATATGTATGTTTAAACTTACGCACACGAAGACACACAACACATCTACACACACACGTGTGTGTGTGATTTTGCCTGTGTATGTAGGTACGTAGAGAAAGGTGAAATGTAAATGTTTTATTTAACAGCATCTGTTGTTTTGCATTCACGGGCGCATGCGCGCAGCTGGATTTACGCCTGAACGCACAGGCGAACGTGAATCTTTTTTATGCCTTTTTTTTACCTCTTTATCTCTCACCTTCACTTGTTGGTTTCATTTTATGCGTTTCTATGTCTAAATATCTAACAACGAATGTGTTGCTATGTATATAAAAGCCATGCAAATGGTTAAAGATAAATGAGTAAATACATGTATTATGTTGAAAATCAATACAAGCGAATGAATATATAGTACGCAGTAAGATATTTGGATCTTCGTCATCATGAAACGCACTCGGCCAATCAGATAAACCCACATGCATTGAAACCAGCAATTATAAAATTTTAACTCTGTATAGATAAATGCATATATATAGTACTTCAAAATCAGGCTGATATTAATGGCATTATAATAATAATAATAATAATATATATATATATATATATATATATATATATATATATATATATATATATATATATTATTAAATTGTTAGAGGATTTGATAATTATAATTAAGTAATTCATCGAGTGTGAAAGAAACCTCAACAGAATATAGAAAGCACTGGACAGTCGGTTCGTTCCACATTTGGGACTCATAAGTGACAGGTTATCATACAAACATCAAACCAACTGTTCCAACGGGCCTCAGTGACGAAGAGCTAGCAAATCAGACTCAATTTAGCGCCGCTCGCTTACATATTCCATGGTGGAACTCAACTGAGATTCTCTCTAAACATACGACTGTGCCCCCAGCTGCCACGACTCCATGAATTACTTAATTATATATATATATATATATATATATATATATATATATATATATATATATTTTAACAATGTTCCCCCCCCTAGTAGGATCGTTAATTAATCTGAAACTTTTAAAACCATTTATTTTATCTTCAACATCATCCTTGATAAGACACCGAGTGTGTTGAGACAAAATGGCTATTTTGTAGTGATTTTATGTCGTAAAATACATCTATTGAATGCTTTAGTACACATCATCAGTAATGTTTCCAGCCAAGGTTCATTAGGGGTCTCGGGGCTTTCTTCATCATATCCCTCAACAGGCAGACCCAGCCGATATTGATCGAGTATCGTCCTTTTCCATCTTCCGAAGTACACACCATGCGACACTTCTTGGAAATTTCTTGTCCAATCCCGGATTACCCCCGGATTACCCCTGGTTCACCAGCAGTGCATGCTGTTCCATAAAAAAGGAAGGACTCGCAACCACAATTTCTGTCTGATCAGGAATATGGCGGCATGCTTGACTTCAAGTGGAATGTACAGATTTGATTCCCCCGCCGAGACAATATATATATATATATATATATATATATATATATATATATATATGATGGACTCTCCCGTCGGTTTCGACGTATGAGGCTCCGACAGCTTTGTTTATTTAACCTTGTGTGAGTCGCAAGTGACATTTCACTCCTGCTAGTGATTTCCAAAGAAGTCCACAGATTGTGCAAGAGTACCCAGGTTGGTGTCTGGGGGCGCGGATAAACCACTGGGAGAGATGTCCCCCCCAGTCTTTGTTAACACAGGCATCTAAGAGAAGGACACTCAGATGAAGAACCTGAGGTCTGTTGTTCATGGTGTCCGTGGCAAACTTTTGCATCGATGTCATGTTATCAGCAGTTCCAAGAAGTGTGGATGGTGCTACACAAGCCTTCACCACTATAACCAATGCATGTGTGGGTTTCTGACAACTTAATTCACAGTAAATAACTTATGTGTTATATATATATATATATATATATATATATATATATATATATATATATAAGTTATTTATTTATATATATATATATATATATATATATATATATATATATATATATATATGTGTGTGTGTGTGTGTGTGTGTGTGCAAAATTCAAACTCAGCGTTGCGACCGCACGTTCCAAACTAATAACACATTTCTCATAGCATTTTTTCGGATTACATCTATGTTTTCGTTGTCCTATTATTACCGAGAAGTAAAATCAAGAACAAATCTATTTCCATACCTGAGGACGTCTGTAGGAACAGACGAAAAGCTTGTAAAAACTAAAAAAGACCTTATACAACTGGAATTTATAAACAGGGATCATATCATTCATATACAGGTTCGGGGTTAGTGTACCTTATTGAAATTGTTTGAAGATGTATTCTCGCCATTTAAATCATTAACCTCTATATTTGCTTTTTGTATGAATGTAATTATATATATATATATATATATATATATATATATATATATATATATATATAGAGAGAGTGAGAGAGAGATAGAGAGAGACTGCATCTCAAATTAGACCTAAAATTTTGTTTGAGAAACCCGGTCTTCTAGTATATCGTAGACCTAAGAACCATATGGAAATTATAGGTAGTAACCAAATTTCAGATGATAGGTAAACCGTAATAGACCAAAAATAACAACAACGGGATTTTCCCAACCATGCAACGACAAAAAGAGCTTATATTGTAACCACATTAGATATAGCAATTCGCTCACTGGCACAGTCAGTAAATCTACTTTTAATATCTACCACAGCTCTAACTGTAGAAGTAATAACATAAATTACCCATGAGAATGCTTTCTATGCCAGAAACAATATATGGGAAGATATGAATGGCCCTTTGACTACAGAATTAATAAATATTATCGGAATCCCCACGAATGATTTTTACCTGTACAAAAATATTTCATGATTTAAAAAGCCATGCCAAATTCACTATAGTTGAAAAAAATTAAAAAAAAACAAAAAAAACAGGAAAATACTAGAAGAACATAAAGACAAATGGATTTTGTGCCGGAAAACACTTCGTCCAGACGGACTTAACCAAAAATTTAACAGAATAGATAGAATTAATATATAACGTCATGAATCAAGCCCTATCCATATTTCTCACCGACACAAGTCAGACATGCTTGCAGAGGTGTTGACGTTTCAAACTTATACACACACCGATATCAATATATAGACTTACACACAATATACACACTCCCAAAGAATTAAAAGATAACATACACTAAACACACACACACCCCTGTTAGAAACCAAGAAAATTGTCAAAATGGCAAAGAAAGGAATTCTGCGACTCATGTATCTGCCCAGTCTCTATCTTACAAACAACTTAAAAGAAGCTGTTTGACCAATACATACAAGGACCGACAAAGATTAACGATAAAAAACAAATGAAAACTACAGATAAAGTTCATTTTCTTCATAATCATTCACTCATAATTCATTCAGCTACTAAAAAGCATATGTGTGTGTGCATATGTGTATGCGTATGTGTGCATGCATGTCTGTGTGTGAATATGTCTGTAGAAAGATATATATATATTCTAGACTCTATGAATTATGTGATATATATATATATATATATATATATATATATATATATATATATATTTTTTTTTTTTTGTTTAAATGTTATTTTTGATGGATATTCATATTCGATTAGAAGGTTTTTCTAATTAAACCATATTTTTAATTAAATAGTTTTATTTTTAATCAAACTACATCTACTGGCCTGAATATTCCAGAAATCTTGCCAGGATGGTAGATGGATTTGCCAGACCCGGATGAATAATCACGTCCAAAACATAAATTTTAAGAACCAGCTACATACGTTTTTATACGTCGATTTTGATATTTTTTTTATGTCCATTCGAACTTGAAACGAGTCCAATTGTCAATTGCTTCATTTCCTTAGTTGCTACATTAAAAACAAGTAAAAAAAAATAGCTGGCAATGAAACGCTTTCACAAAATAAATAGCGGAGAAGAGGTTAAAGCAATAGCCTTAAACACAAATTGTGTTAAGCTGGTTTTCCTTTTTCTGCAATACGCATATGTCTCTATTAGCCTATACAGAGAGAGATCAGGACTGACAGTTTCCCGCTTAAAGCGGTAAAATTGCAGTCGCGATGAAGGGTTGATTTCTGTAATCAAACATTTTATATCTACAAAAAAATGTTTGGCCAATGTTTAGATCTCTTTTCCTCTAAATATGTCAAATTTTAGAAAATATGAACCGAGGAATAATATTTCCCGCTCGATTTTATAAGGAAACATTCAGTAATAAGTATGCTTGTCACATTTTTAATAAGATCTTACAGTAACGACGAAAGAGAGAAATAACAACGACATTCTACACGTATGAATATACGCGCAGGCAGGCGCATGAGAACGGTGCACACACGAAGGCGCACGAGCACACGCACTCATACACACATGCATACGCATACTATGGAATTAAAAAAAATCAAGGTTGCAACGAAAAGAACATATATATATATATAAAAACGAGAAATATAAATAGTCGACGGAGTGATTACTAGAAGTGTGTCTAACAAAATCTGGAGTCAGTATGCTGAAGATAACAACAATCTGCTAAGTGAAAAATATATATATTATATATATATATATATATATATATATATATATATATATATATATATATAGAGAGAGAGAGAGAGAGAGAAAATTAGGGCGAATAATAAATTGTCGTCTGAATTACGCAAAAATTAAAATAACACTGACATCTCATTTTAACAGATATATTTACCAAAATTACACACACACACACGCGCACACACACACACACACACACACACACACACACATATATATATATATATATATATATATATATATATATATATATATATATATATATATGTGAAAAGTGTATATAAATAAATATATATATGTATAATTATTTATATATTATATGCGCGGTAGTTATTAGAAAGCGCTCAATATCAGAGGTAGAGCTAACCCAGGGTCACAAACTGACAACTATCCAACCATATATATATATATATATATATATATATATATATATATATATATTGTGTGTGTGTGTGTATTTAGGCAGCATTTTTTCATTAATGCATGTTTCCAAGCAACGGCAAGGTGTGATGTCATAGGCCGCGATGCGATTTTCGCTTCCTGTGGCTCGTATGCACGAATTTTTCGTTGCTTGGAAATCTTCCATGCAAACAAAACAGACTATCATTGTTGCTATGCCCGTGTATTGTTTAGTTTACTCTAATGTACTTGTCATCTCTGAATGATAGCTTACGTAAGCAGAAAGCTTAGAAAGGATTAAAAAACATGTATCATGAGAATCATTTACTTTCGTTTTTTAATGATTATGTTATGAAGCTTATCACACGATATTAAAGTAATTTGCAAAAGGTTTTATATATTTATGAAACATGCATTAATACACACACACACACACACACACACACACACACACACACATATATATATATATATATATATATATATATATATATATATATATATATATATATATATATGAAATATTTGAAAACCTGTGTCATTAGAAGTATGTTCTTTAGCGATAAAAAATATATACAAAATTTGATTTATTCTAGCGGTAGCACGCTCGATTTTACTGTGTCGTCATAACAATTAGTTCATATGTAATTTCAACTAAGTGTTCATATGTTAATTGTTTTCATTGCCATTAATTCATTTATTTGCTTAATGTTATATAGCGCACATTTTTTGCAGACAAAATTAACCAGCGCAGGTCATAAATTCGAATGATATAAAACGTCTATTAATCGTTGTCAATAAACTGAAATAGCCTGTCATATATTAATTGCAGGAGACTCGTAGATTACGCCATGATCAATATGTCTTCCTTTAGCTCGACGCGATCTACGATACGAATGAGATTTCGTTGATGAATTATTAAGTGAAACTATTAAAAATATATAATCGTTTATATATAATGTGCTTATCCGATATTTAATAAAAAAAAAACAAATAAACAAAACATACGTGTTCATATGAAACTGTATATCAAAATGTTAGAAAAGCATATAAAAGGTCCTATGTTCACCGATAAATATATATATATATATATATATATATATATATATATATATATATATATATATATATATATATATATATATATATATATATATATATATATATATATATATATATATATATATAGTTAACCTATTATATTCAGGTATGTCCGGAATGGATTCTGTACATTAATATTGGAAGCGATTAACCCTAACTTAAACGATATATATATATATATATATATATATATATATATATATATATATATATATATATATATATATATATATGCATAAAACAGGTGAATCAAACCAGGAAACGCCAGTATTAAAAAAGTGATCAATATACGTGTGAAAAAATAACGTAAAATTAAAAAAAAACCTTTTGAATTTTTGATTTGCCAGTAATCAAATCAATCTCGAAGGAAAAAAAAATTTTTTAAATAAGAAAGAGCTAGAAACATGAAAGTCTTTCGAAAAAAATCGCACAGATACAGGTTTAAAGACCAAAGAAAACAACCCCGACACGAGTAAACAACTAACTAACTAAAGAGCTCCATACAACCGTAGAGCAGACCTAGATAAACCAGACAGACAAACCTACCCAGATTTCACCTAAGCTGATCGTCAGGGAATGACGATCCGCTTAGGTGAAACCTTAGTAGGCTTGTCTGGCTCACTAGGTTTATATATATATATATATATATATATATATATATATAATGCAGTGTTACATTAGAACATGCGCGTATCCACTACAAAGCTTTACATCTTGTTTCAACGTTAATTTTTTCATCAGGTGGGAAATTAAATTGCTACACTTGTAACACTCCATAATAAATAAATATTTACGGCTCTACTTTTGTATTGATCCCTGTTTTAACTTAATGTTTTAAACACTGAAATCTTACTCTTCGAACATTTACGTTTGTATATTGTCGTGTCCGTATATTGTTTAATATGTTGTAATTGACATCTTCGATAATGGCTTAAGTAAGCCGAAAACTTAGATTATATTAAAAAATATGGATCAATATTGTGAATTTCTTTCTTCCTTCAACGATAATGTTATTAAACTTATCAGATGTTACGAAAAAATTTACATAAAATAAATAGACAACGCTTGTCTATATTATTTAATGAAATATATATATATATATATATATATATATATATATATATATATATATATATATATATATATATATATATATATATATGGTCAGCAACACCTCTTTCAAGCATATTTCGTTGATTATGGCAGACAATTATATTTTGAGATAATTTTATTGATTTTTGTAGGATTAATTTTTTTCAGATTGGTTTTCGTGGGAGTTCGTACAAATTTTATAAATAGAATGAAACACATTGGAATTTCACCCAAGTTCCTTTCCCGGGCCTCCGAATAAACGCTACTTTTGTCGTGACATCACACAATTACATCTTTGAAAAAGCAACCATCAAAATACATTGACAACATTTAACAACAACCCCCTTAAAAATATCTAAAGAATTGGCCAAAAGCGTTTGGGAAAAATAGGAATACGGACAATTTTTAGACATGCTGAACCGTCATGGAGAGTCAACTGTGGATGCCTGCACAGATACGTTGCTGGCCATGTATTTCACAGACCTGAACCACTTTCATTCCTTTCGTAATCTTTTTAAAAGGAGGACATTTCTCCCTGATATTTCTTGGCAAGAACCAATCTCCCGGTGAATATGACACCGTGTAGCAAGAAGACTATAGACTTAACTTCTTTAACTCAATTTTGTCAATCGTTATCTTCCATATGCTTCTAATCTTCACTTTCAACATTCATAATACAAGCATCATTTAGTAATCCACTCATATGAGTGATTTTTTGTTTTGTATTGGTTGAATCACGATACCACATCTCTCAACCCATGAAATCAATGGCGTTGACAATAATATACGGAATCGATTTGGCCTTCTGCGAATTTTTCTGAGCGACCTTGCCAACGTCGGGATATCGAGAAATTAATGTGACGTGTGTCCGACATATGCACATGCATGGATAGAAAAACCATCGAATACAAATCTTTTAGGTCCATTACGAAGCTGAAACTGCAATGCTAGGGTCGATAACTCATGGACTACACAGACATCATCTCTACTGTAAAGAATTAAATCAGATTTACATGATCGCCTCATGTACATTCTTATTTATACCGGGCAAAGATATATACTGACATCGGCAGAGACTGGCGGGAAAAAAATAACTGTTTTGTAACCAAGAACCTGGTATTTTTACGCTCTTTTTATTTCCTTGTACATATTGATGAAATAAATAGGCGTTACTGGTTTTCCAGACGCTGTTTTATATTAATGGAACCGTGACGGGTGTTGAAATCTGCACTGTATTTAGTATTTTTCAAATTATCTCTATTTACAATCTCAACGTTTCGTTCTATTTCGCAAACCAATCAATGAAATTTAAATGAGCTGATTTGTTCGGAAAATATTTTGACAAAGTCCCTACTTCGGTGTTTTTTTACATACGCTGGTAAAACAAAGTCTGCTTTGTACAAGCTTAGCTGTTTGCACTTCCCAACAAAATTTTGTTTCTATCGGTCAATGCAGCGTTTCTCAACTGGTCACCGTCGCAAACTAATGCCACCTGAAATGTAAACCTGTTACGCCCCAAGTTAACAGAAGAGTAATTTATGAATTACTTTTATATTGAAAAAAAAAAATCTTTATTTTTATAAAGCTAGAGAATCAAGCAATGAAATGGCTTAAGAATATGTGATTATTTCAGAAGACTTTTTTTAAAATTATTTTTCTATTTTCAAATTTCATGAGCTATTTTGTCTCATTAAAAGTTATAGTTGGTTATTCTATAAGTCTGAAATAAATAAATAAAAAAAAAAGATGAGAAACACAGATCCAATGCATCGCTATTTTAGAGGATGTGACGGACACAGGGAATCCACAGAATGTTACATATTAGTCCTTGCATTGAATACTATTGCCATATATGGTCTGGTGCCTCCGCTGTTCAACTCTGGGTTCTCAACAAAATCCAAAGACGGATATGCAATGTGATAGATCCTGATCTGGTATCTAGACTTCAGTCACTTTCTCATAGATATGAAGTGGTTTCCCTTTTCTGTAAATATTTTCACAGTATCTGCTCTGACTAGCTTTTTCACTAGTACCCCAACTGTATGAATTTAAGCGTGATGCGAAGTCGGTATCTCTTTTCCACCATTTTACTGTTGAAACAGTTAAGTGTAACCGCCTCTTCTACATGTTCTTCTCTCGCACTTCCCAACAGTGGAACTCCCTTCCTCTTATTTGCTTAACTGATTACTATAATCTTCAAAATGTCAAATGTAATGTCAATCGACATCTTTTGATGTCTTATTCTTGATCCGCGTCCTTCTCTTTATCCTTACTTCCAACACCCTTCTTTTCTCTTACTTTCACTCTATGTAATCCTTTGCTTGCTAGTGGTACTCTCGCCTTGCTTGGGGTGAAATCCTTAAGAAAAACATAGACAGTTGTAGATATAAATATAGATCAGCTGTTGCATAATATCGATGTCACTCTGTACTGAACTATGTTTTTTAATGTCTCGAATTGGAAAGATTTTCTGAATTAAAACAAGAACTTACTGAAATTTTAGTCGATTCCACAAGAAAATATCCGGTAATATTAGGTCTGGTAATTACGATGGCCACTCAGTATCTGCACGTCGTGCTATTCCCTACAGATCAAAATTATGATTTAAACGAATTATATATATATATATATATATATATATATATATATATATATATAGATAGATAGATAGATAGATAGATAGATGTAGATATAGATAACTAGACTCGTTTGAAAAACCCTCAATTTTTGATTTGCTAATCAAATCAATCTCGAGGGAAAAAAAGGTTTAAAAAAAGAAAGAGCTACAAACATGAACTTCTGCGGGAAAAAATATCGCACAGATGCAGGTCTGAAGCCCAAAGAAAAAAACCCGATACGAGTAACAACTAACTAACAAAAGAGCTCAATACAACCTTTCCCTGACGATCCGTTTAGGTGAAACCTAGGTAGGTTTGTCTGGCTCATTAGGTGTATCTATATATATATATATATATATATATATATATATATTGGCCACTTAATTAAGTAAACGTGAAAAAAAGCACGTCTCCGCAAGTTTCTAATCCGTCAATGATGGAGGAACTCTTCAAATATTGAAAATACATATCTGTTTACAAATTTTATTATTTTATTTGTATTCTATTTGGAATTCAGTTTATTTTTTTTTTATATATTTTATATCGAGTACATTTCAAGTAGGGTGACAGGCAGTTATTTTTCATGTAAATGCCCATTGTTACCAATACAAAATTCAACATTAAATAATCCAGCAAGTGTTCGCAATAAATCACCAAGCAACGTATTTTGTGAATTGACACTTCACGTAAATCATTTCCTGTTGAAAATCATGTTGAAACATTTTAAACCGTATGCCACTCCCCACTTCCTCTTCGGGCATGTGCCACAATTATTGTACCTTACAATAAAAAATAAATGGTTCTATCATCGCCTTGACCAAACTCTCTACACATTCTACGAACTATTGCTCCTGATTTTCTACTGACTTTAAATTTGTATATCCGACAATATAAAATAACATTCTACGAAGATTTAATTCTGTACTAACCTGGGTATATTCTCCTGAAAGGTATTCAGTAATAAATAATGAAATATATGTTTTGTCATGTTATATGTGTCAACGTGACTTTTATAGTTACAGTAACATGACTATTTATATTAACCAGATGTGGTCGAAATTTTTATCTATTCGATATCCAGGAGAGAATTCTCGATTTAATCGGGAAAAGACTACAGGTAAAAAAAAAAACGACGTATGACGGTCAAGCAGATCAGTTCCCAGGAAACCGATAGTCCTATAAACAGCACATGAGAATTGATTATAGTGCTGAAGGTTTCGTGCAGGACCATCCACACTTTTTGAAGGGCCGAATACAGAGACCTAGTGCACTAAGTTCCACAAGGTCCCCAAACGACCCTCTGCAGGTTCTGAAATCAGAGTTGTCCTTCTCCTAGACCAGTTGCCATCCAAGGCTATAGAACCCAGTCTGTCCTGCTATTTACCCATGGCTGTAGCGAGAAGAAGAGGAAGGTTCATACCTTTCCCAATTATTAGCACGTAAGTGAATGTAATGGATTCAACTGGAATTCTAACTCTGCTCTCCGATTCCTCAATCCAAGCCGATATGCATTACTCCACCGTTCCTCATTTATATATATATATATATATATATATATATATATATATATATATATATATATATATATCTGTCTATCATCTGTCTATTGTATTCTAAATTTAGTCTGCCTACCTAGCCCATTCACTGCATAATATTTCTATACTTCACTATCTATCGATTGCATATTTTGTATTTTCCTAAAAATATCTATCTATCTATATCTATCTATTGCCTCTTTCTAAATTTCTCATCTGCCTACCAGCCCATATCTGCTACTAATATTTCTATACTTCACTATCTATCGATTGCATATTTTTTATTTTTCCTAAAATATCTATCTATCTATCTATCTATCTATCTATCTATCTATTGCATTCTCTTTCTAAATTTCTCAGTCTGCCTACCTAGCCCATGCCATCTATCTACTGCATAATATTTCTATACTTCACTATCTATCGATTGCATATTTTGTATTTTTCCTAAAATATCCTATCTGTCTTTATGCTATTCTCTTTTTTCTAAATTTTCCCTATCTAGCCCATCCTATCTATCTTTTTATCTATCTGCAGCATTCTCTTTCTATATTTTCCCTTCTATCTATCTATCTATCTATCTATCTATCTATCTATCTATCTATCTATCTGCAGCCTTCTGTTAGTCAACATTGTATCCATAATGTGTATATATCTAGCGTGTGCATAAACATTGGTAATGTTCCTTTCTCAACTTCGACTCTTGGTTTTAGAGATCATGCTAAGATAATCCACTCTGGCAACGTTATCAATATTCCAGATGTAATGTCATATTTTAAGCTATGTTTCTCGCAATTGTTTCGCCTTTAGAGTGTATCACGTTGGAAAAAAAGACGTTTGAGTAATAAATAAACACGAAACAGCTGGATGTAATCAGCGTCCGTGCTGTTCAGAAATTCCTGCCGAGCTTTCATTAACACCTGCAAAACGTGTCATTCTTCGTTTTTGTTTTATTCTGATCTTATTTATTACATTTTTCTGTTTAAGTTGACGGCGTCTCCTTCGTACAACATGGCCGCCTCTAGTAAAACCTCAGCGGATCAACTGACGTTTCTTTCATGAAGAAGAAATTGAAGCATGATTTCTTTCTTTTTTTTCATTTTATTTTATTTATTTATTATTTATTTTGTAATTTCAAAATTTTCTCTGTGACTGCCTTATTTCAATACTTTTTCTCTACAAGTCTGATCTTGCCAAAAATTGATTATTATTGCCATATCTCTTTTGGTGTTGTATATTCCTAACTGTCTAGCCTTATAGACCTGAGTTTAAAAGCAAATGAGCTGACAAGTGGGTTATGAATTTTTTCACCCTGCATCGCTTTTTCCCACAAGCAAAACAAGGCTTGTCCATCTATCGCTAATTCTTTGGCTAATTTTTAGACGAGCTACATACCTTTGTCCAATCAGTTCAGACATTCAAATCTAGGACGTATACAAGTTACACGCTGTCAGCTAATCCTCATCGCTTTCGTATTGTTATGATAAGGAAGAACTTCCTCCCTGACTGCTTTTATCACCGGATGTTTGTGTAACAGTCTCCCGAGTTGTTGCTTCCTCGACTACTACAATAATTACCTATTAAATATATGGTCAAGGCTTATCTCTTCTAAATACCATCATAATATGCACCATTCCCCAACTCGACTATTCGAGCTCGCAATAATCTTATTTAATAAAACTATACCTTTAGTAATTTCTCTTGCTACCGACAACGTGTTCCCTAGATATTTGAATACGTTGTCTAATTATTCCAGTATTTTCTTTTCTCTTTGTTGAATCTCGAAGAATGAATCTAATGGATCCGCGGGTAAAAGACTAACAGTTGCTAATGTGTTCAAATACTCATGTCTCTATAGAATCTCTGGCATATCTAACAAAGTAAACCTGACAGCTGCTCTTGAAAAGAACATCAAATCTGTTGTTAACTGGGACAGAGAATGGCTTGTAAATTTCAACGCCTCCAAAAAACGAAACTGCTTTCATTTAACCACCACAGAGAAACTTTTCTGTCTGCTATTAGCATTGGCTGAGGTTAGACTCCTGGATAGCAACAGATTGCGCCATCTTGGTCTCACGTTTGTGAAGCGGCTAAACTGCATCTACAGCAAGAAAAGTTGCGTCCCTGTGTCCTACCAGAAAATTATTCTCGTCAGACTCCACCTGGAACATTTACATAACTCGTCTGGTGGTCCTGCAGTACATCTCAAAAATCTTGACAAAATCCAAAGAAAAATCTGTAATATAATCTATCATGACCAGGAATCTCGACTTCAGTCACATGACCTGACTTCTCTGTGAGTTTTCTATAAATATTTTCATGGCAACTGCTCTGATGAGCATTTTCTCTTGTGGACCGACTATTTGAATATAAGCGTACTAGTAGATTGTCATCTAGGTCCCAAGTTTTTGTTGGCGAAAATCTAACTCCAAATTGTCCTCAATTTTAGCCCATTTACACTTTATGCATTCAATCAAGTGTGTTGCATCTGTGATTTGAGTACACCTTCTTCTTTAGCATACTCAAAAAAAAATAAAATTCTTTCTTCTTTTGACAAAACAATGTTGAATTTGTGGGGTAATATAGTTAATGAGATTTCCTATGTGTCCCTACTTGAGGGATACCTCGTAGAAAAAAGGAATCAGTCGAGTACTATAACAGAATGCATCCTGATTGTCTAAGGATATAAAAATGAAAAAAAAAACAGATGTGAATCTGGCTGGAGAAGTGATTCTACTCGTATTCTGAAGATGGGTTTTGTGTTCTAATACTCTGTTAATGGGGACCTATTAATAGATTTAAAAGAAAATTAATCAATGGCAAATATCGTACGACAAAGTTGTAAGAGTGCGGATTGCATAAATGTTCCTAATCAGAACCAATAAGAGTTGTAAGAGTTTGACGCGAAGCTGAACATGTATTAATAAAATAGTCTTTCTTTAGATGTTCCAAAACTTAATGTTAGATTTTTAGTTCCAATCATACACAAACAAATACACACATACTCATACACACATACACACATGTACATACATACATACATACATACATACATACATACACACACACAGCTATATATATATATGTATATATATATATATATATATATATATATATATATATAGTTAAAATGAAAGGGGGACCACGTGTGCTTAATAAATATCAATAAATGCTTAATAAATATCAATTTTATTGACAATACTGATATCATTTTGTTGGCTGTTTATTCTTCAAGTTTCTTTAAGCATCGTCTTAAATCTCTCTCTCTTTCATTCTCTCCCCCCCCTCTCTCTCTCTCTCCCTATATATATATATATATATATATATATATATATATACTTTTAGCGTCTCTGCGGAAATTTTATTTACTATTTCAATCTCAGTAACTCCTTGCGTCTTAAAGACATTATCGCTTTGTTTGGGATAAAGCTTTTAATATATATATATATATATATATATATATATATATATATATATATATATATATATATATATATTTAGATCTTGAATAAGTCTTCGCCGATTTTTCATCAAATGTAATTTTTTATTTACTAAAATTGTTAAGAGGCATGTTACTGAGAGCATTGTCCATCGCTAGCCACTACTTTTCACATCTCTCTGGCAGCATTTGAATTCCACATTGGAAAAACAACACGTCTTTTGAGGCTAACGCAGAGTCGACCCATTTTTTGGCATCTTCATAAGAATGAAAGTGGTGCTCAGCCAGGCCATATGCTATCGATCGGAGCAAGTGATCATCGGACAGGGCAATGTCCGGTGAATACGGAGGATGAGGTAGGACTTCCCATTCAAACGTTTCCAAGTAGGTTTTCACCCGTTTTGCAATATATGGCCTTACGGTGTCATGTTGAAAAATCACTTTGTTATTTCTCTGCTCATATAGCGGAATTTTTGTCTTTAATGCTCAAGGCACTAATACATCTATTGTAGCCGATAGCGATCTCCCGTAATGGTTTCGATCGGTTTGCGCAGTACAAAATTTAACTACACCCAAAAAATGCAAAGCAGAAGCTTTGAAACATACATATTTGGCTTTCCTGCCGATGTTGATGCATGGCCGGGCTAACCTCACAATTTTCTACGCTTAGGATTATTGTAGTCTATCCACTTTTCATCGCCGGTCACGATATGATGCAAAAACATCTTAACTTTTCTGTCGGTGAAGGAGGTGTTCCCAGATGACAAGACTCCGTTCGACATCTCTCGGCTTCAACTCGTACTCCACCCAATATCCTTGCTTTTGAATCATTCCTAATGCTTTCAAACGTTTCGAACAGTCTTCATGAAGTAATACCACCAAATTTTCGTCTTCAGACTTTTTCGGCGCGCCGAAACGTTCTTTAAATTCAACATCAAAATCATTAATTTTGATGTTTATAAAACCATCTCTACATGTTGTGTCCGACAGAGCATGGTCGCCGCAAGTCTTAACAAAAATTGTAGGCTTCACCTGCAAAATCCTTTTGAATAAAGTAGTACAGTAAAATACGCCGCAAATGTGCTTCCTTTGGAAGGAAATCCAACATGTTTAAACACTATGAAAAAAAGAAAATTTGTTTACACTTCGGCGAAATGACATACTTAAATTCAGGTTTATAGATGTAGAAAATATCGGAAACTACAGGAACGCAGTTCTGTGAACGCCATCTGTTTGAAAACAGCGAGAAAGTATTCAAGGTCGATATATATATATATATATATATATATATATATATATATATATATATATATATATATATATAAAATGTCCCTTTGGTGAAAATGATTCCTTGCTACTTAGACGACGATGGAGAGAAATGGTGTCGGCAGTGACGGTTCGAAGAATGAGATAATTTTATGCGTCCAATGTATGAATATAGAATGTATATCACAAAGTTTGTGTTGTGTCTCTCTGAGGAGTATTCCAAATAAGACCCCTTATTTATACTTTCCTTCAAATAATGCTTTTTGTTTTCATCTTTTAAAATTATTCGGGTCAGGGTGTTGCATATTCATTAGTATTATATAAAATGTTATTTCAATCTACATCATTCTGGTATTATCTTATATCTATCTATCTATCTATCTATATATATATATATATATATATATATATATATATATATAATTACTTTTTAAATAATTATACATATATATATAGAGAGATAGATAGATAGATAGATAGATAGATAGATAGATTGAAAAAAGGATAACTACTACTCAGCTAATTATTTTAGATTATTGTAAGTCTTTTATACATTTATTATTAATCCTGAGATGTTATCGCGGGGGAGTGGCTATCGTCGTGGAATGTCTAATCGTTTATCTAATTATATCAGTTCCGGCCTAATCTGATACAAACTTTCGTGCAAATACTCTTAGGGAATTCAAAAATTCATCGGTTCTTTCCTATCTATGAGTTAAATAGATATGTATACGATATTGTATAACCTTGTCAATGTAATAGCAATGAATAGTGGTCTCCCTAGTCTCAGGTGTTGGTTTGACGAGATGAAGGACTAATCTGTATTCAAAATGATGGAGAAGAAACATAACCTTTATATTTCCAAAGAAGTCATAGCTATTCAGAGGTAATAATAATAATAATAAAATTTGGAGGGCCATTATCACCTAAATTCTTAAGGAATATATCTGCATTTTTTAGATTGATTTTTTCCTTTTCATTTTCTATCCCAACTTTCATGCCATTTATGTATTCTCTCATCTTTCAATTTGTTATAGTGGAACACACCTATTCTATAGTTAATAGACTCTCCCACCTATAATAAGTATGAGTAGTAAGAGTAACGATTCAGTCAACTCCTGAGCGACTGTTGGGTTCAACTCCTGAGCGACTGAAGGGCGGAGTTCCTTCGGGAGGTTCAAACCCGTTTATACGGGTTCTGTCTATTTTTTTGGCGGTCTAATGGCTCGGAAATGCCCACGAAAAAGGCCTTGTGCCACATGACACCCTCGTGGGGGTGATAAATATTGTCACGAACTCCTGAGCGACTGTTGGGTTCAACTCTCTGTCTACGGACGAGAGGAAAACCGGAGTCTCCGCTTCGGGAAGTAAACCGGCCCTAACCCGTTTATACGGGTTCAAATGGGCATATTTTGGGGCCGAGCCCACGGGCGCGGGAAACCCACAATAAATAACCGACCTTGGGTCACATGTTGCACCAGTGTGGGGCGGAGACTGAATATTGTCAGTCGCTCAACTCTTGGCCGATTGTTCGTTTGAACTCTCTGCCTTCGGGCAGGGAGGAACCCGAAGGAGGCTACTCCGAAGGGCGGATTCTCTTTCGGTGAGGTAAATTGACCCCTGAACCCGTTTATACGGGTTCAATGGGCATATTTTTGGCCGAGCCCATTTACTCGGAGATCCCACGTTAAAACGGCTTTGTGCCACATGACGCCCTCGTGGGGGGTGAGTAAATATCGTCAGTCGATCAGTCAGTCAATGCCGGACGACAGTTAATCGAATACTAAAGTATCAGCGACCACAACTAGATTACTCTGCGTTATACCTATTATATCAAGTTCCTAACGTTTTGTACGTCGAACCTATTTTAGGACCGACTTAGTACAAATACAAGCCTCCACTGTGCAATCACTCCATTACACAGTTTGAGTTGATTGGATATAAGAAAGATTTCTTGCAATGAATAATGCCTTGCTTATTTGAACAAAAGAATTGACGAGCCGTAAAATTGTATCCCATTACTTGCTCTATTCTGAAAAGTTGTATGGTAATAGGTGCCCTTTTCTTACCAGGAAACATTTAGCATTCATTTATCGGAATCAGTACTTCAGTTGGTTTCAATTAAATAAAAAAAAAAAAAAATTCATTAAAAATAGTTTTCCAAGAAAATTTCCTTCCCAATTCCAGCAGCAGTTCTAGCTTCTTCCAGTACTGATGGGTTCTGTCTTCGGAACTTTTTATATGAAGTAGTCTGGAATGTCAGCATTTTTATTATGTCATTATTTTCTCTTCAATTTGCAAGTGCTGTCCATTTAATCTCTTGCTGTTGATGGAAATCCTCAAATGATGTGGCTTCTGTTAGTTGGTGCAGTTCTTTCTTGGTGATTCTCTTCCCCCCATTACACAATATTCAAAGAAGGATGGTCATTGCCAAGACTCTCAGATATCACTCTGTCAAAACCATTTTTAACCATCAATCTTAAAAAGCGGTTGAATATAACTGACATTTTAGATATTTTTAAACGGTTATGATACCACACATGACATCCACCAGAAAGGCCTGAGGAGGCAATTTAAATCTTGACTCGAGTTTTTATGTTAATGTTTTGGTCCTGCATTAATTTGTGGCGTTGTATGAAACTACTTCTAGAGTAGATTATTTTATGTTCAATTTCCTGATCTTCTAGCCGATTTATTTGAAGTGTTCAGTATTTACTAATTCGACATCCTGAATTTTTATGATGGATTCAAGTTGTCTACCATCTCTGTTTTAATTCCAATTTCAAATCATAGTTACTGTTTTTGAAAAGTATATCTGCAGTCCTATTTCTTGGAGCACTCGATTGAGGATGTCGATTTTCTGTTCAAGAACTTTGTTATCCTAACTATGAATACCTATGTTAACACCATAGCATCACCTAGGGTAGGAAAACACGGACGATTTCTTCTGTCGACAGATTCGTTTGGAAAGAGGCATGGAATAAAAAAAGACTATAACGATCCAGGCATCTTACCAAACAGACGTAGAATAATAAAAACCTCAACAAAATTATTCAACATAACTAAAAATATTATTATTAATTTTTGTAACATTATTATTATTAAGAAGAAAAAGAAAAAGAAGAAGAGATGATGATGATGATGATAGTATAATGAAAATAATAAAGTGAAAATAATGAAATTATAAAAAGAATTAAAAGAAAGCGAATGCGAAGAGGAGGCGGCGGAGGAGGAGGAGGAGGAAGAAGAAGAAGAAGAAGAAGAAGAAGAAGAAGAAAAGAAATAGAAGAAGAAAAGAAGAAGAAGAAAAGAAATAGAAGAAGAAGAAGAAGATTGTATGCCCCGATTCTACACCATGTTATGATTCTCATATCTTCGCGTAGTAACTGATCGGCATTGGACATATGTCGTTTAGGTTTATTAGGATTAGCTACAGCAAATACTATCTCAAGTACCCTGGATTTACTTGTCAGTTACCTCCTCTTAACAAGTCAGGCATGTTCCCTAGAGGCTGAGGTTCGCTATATAAACGCGAATGACGAGGGAATACTGCGTCTGGATAGCGCGCGCCCGTGTGTTTATGCGTATTTTAACTTTGAACGATGCGTCAATTGGAAACCATCTAAGCGGGCTCGGTTACTCGAACCATAAGTTTTTTTTTTTTCATCCTATCTGGACTCCACCAGGAAGCGTTTTTCTAACTGAACTCCACCAACAATCTTATGCGCTACTTTTGTTGTTGTTGTTGTTGTTAAAACTCTCACCAAATTGGGTATATTTAGCTGTGACGCATGTGGCTCGTATGGATTCAGAGTTTACGTGGCATGATCGGTATAATGGACCTGTACCAACAAATATAGGAAGAGAGTCGATTTATTGGCGTGTTGGTATGTTACACAGTGATAATATGATAATAATGCTTCATCTAATAAATTCAGAAAATTGAAGCTATTGAAGGAGATTCCTTCCTTTTGACGGGACAAATTTACAGTCGTCCTGAAGGGATATGTGGAACACGTGATAAGCCAGTACTTCATTTGTTGTTTAAAGGCAGAGAGATCGCTTATCCAGTGGAGGTTCAGACAAAGAGAGAATGATATGCGTGTTAAATAATATATCAACAAGCATGTACCGTATTCTTCTAAGGAACATCACAAGCAAGAACTATTCATATACCCCTTAACATAACACTGCTTTTCTTTCATGGTATCGATTTTTAAGTGTGAGAAAAAATTTAGAGAAAAGTACTTTCCGGAGAATCGAGTTCGAATTCCAGTCGAATCCATTATATTCACTTACGTGCTATTACCCTTGGGAAATGAATCCTCTTCTTCTCCCCACAGCTATGGGTAAATAGCAAAACAGACCGGGTTCTATGGCCCGCGTCAGTCAGGTATCGAAAGATACATGATCGCCTAAGCGTATCACTTTTCCTATAATTAAGTGTACACAGATGCATTAAAAATAAATATGTATCGATAACAGAAAACAATAGATGTAATAGAAATAGATGCAATTTATTCATGTCCATGGGTCAAATAAGTATTCGCACAATGCAAATTTCAGATTTTAAAACCTATAAATTGTCTTAATGCTCTAGAATATTTAAGTATAATATTTCAGAATGTTCTAATAATGTTATAAATAGATATTTGTAGCCTAAAAAATCAAACGGAACATTCTGTAATTGATAATCGTGCAAGAAGTTTTTCATCATGACAAGAATTGAATAACTGAGAAATTCTCAAAAAGATCTGATTTTAAAGCTCTGGAAAGAATGTAAAAGTTAAAGGAAAATCTCAGAAAACTTGAATATTCCATTAATTAACATTATTTCATTCATTGCATGGTGAATAAAACTCAAAGCTGTTGAAAACCAAAGAAGAACAGGTGTTCCACGGAAGATTTCTTCAAGATCTTCGCAGAAAGTAATTTTCATTCAAATTTTGAGTAAAATATCCAGTGATTTTTCAAGAGTTGCAGGATGGTTAATTTCATCAAGAATCATTGTCCCTAAATTTAAAAATAAGCAATTTAATTCTAGGAAACGTTCTCTAAAGGTTACCTGTTCCCTCGAAAACCTGGTTTTTATACATTGAAAGACACAAAGATGCCAGGTTGAAAGTCGTTCATGAACATAAGCATAATAAAACATATGGATAAGGAAAATCGTATTTGGAGAGAGTATTATGCACAGAAGAAAATAAATGTCTTCTTTCCACGTATTTCTAGAAATCATGCATGAAGGAAAGATGGCGATGTCTTCAGACAAAAGACAGTTCAAACAGTGACATTTAGTGGTAACAGCATCCTCGTTTGTGATGTTTTTTTTCTGCAAAAAGGTACTGGGAAACGTATCAGTAATAGATTGAAGAATGAATGTCGGAGCATATCAAAATATGTTGGAAGCAAATTTAATGATTTCAGTTGAAAATCTTGAATTTATTCCTGGTTGGATCTTCCAACAAGATAATGATCCTAAGCACACTGTAAAATCTAGGAAGAAATGGCTTGCTGAAAATAATGTAAATACCCTTAAATGGCCAAGTCAGTCCCCGGTTTAATACCTAATGAAAAATTTGTTGCGTTATTTAACTATTCAAATCCATGCGATGGCTCCAACAAAAATTCCGGATCTGAAGACCATATACAAAGAAGAATGGAACAAAATACCAACTAAAATTTACAAATCTTTAATTGAGAACTACAAGAAGAATTTGGTTGCTGTATAAGTGAATAATGGACATTCTATAAAGTATTAAATGAAGATTAGGTATTCCTTTTTTGTATTGTAGGAATACATTTTTCATCCATTAATCCATGGATAAATGGGATTTATTTGGATTAAATCATTTTTTCTGTTTTATATGGATATTTTAGTTATAGATCTATGTACAGTTGATTATATGTCAAGTATGTTTATTCATTAATTGGAAATAGAATAAATTAAAATTTGTATGTGGACAAATATTTGTTTACCACTACATATATATATATATATATATATATATATATATATATATATATATATATATATATATATGCATATATATATTCGGTTCTATAGAGTACGCATATATATATATATATATATATATATATATATATGGCGATTCATATATATATATATATAATATATATGAATAATTTAAAAATAAAACTTATCTTACCCGATACATTTCGTCCTTGATGGAATTTATCAACGCAAATGGTATTGACACAAAAAGTACAAATGTTATGTTTCAGAATTTTTTAAATAATGAACGCTAATAAATATACGTAAAACTAAGTGATAGTTAAACGAAAATTATGGAAGATGCTAATATCGTTATTTAATATAATATCTAATAATCGAAATGAATAAATATTTTTTGTTGAAGTTTTTATAATATAATTAATTGTATATTATATTAGGTTGTAGAATTAACTTATATTTTTCATTTATTAGAAATTACATAACATGACTCAGCATCCTCCATAATTGACGTTAGCTGCCAGTTAGATTAAAATATATTCATGAGCGATCGTAATTAAAAAAATCTCATTGTATTTTTACTACAAATTTTTTCAATATATATTACTTACGTATGGCCCAATTAAGTCTATCAGATGATGGAAAGCGTCGGCGAAGATAAGTGTTTATTTTTTATATGTCTTTTTATTTATATAGTTTTATTTATATCTGAATTTTACATAACTAAATACATCCGCAAACACACAAAACACATATACTATTATTATTATTAATATTACACGTGCAGTAACAATGTTTAAAATGCATTTGAATTGACTCATCTAACGCTATATTGCATTTTACCATCTCTGGTTACCTCCCTTGTATATTGAATGCTTGTTGATAAAACGCCGTAGCTAGAACGCTTAATTTTAAAATAATTATAACAGCGCGCGTTCACAAGTCTTTACAAAATTGCCAAAACAACGATTATAGCTATATTAATTTCGTCTTCGTAATCGACTGTTTAGGATGATTCGTAGGAAATTTGAAAGATTTGTTTAACAGAAACTACGGTGGCATCCTTTGATGAAACCCAACTTAATATCAAGAAAATAAATAGAGGTCTAAAAAAGGATTATTATAAAAATATATCTTTATTATTTAATGAAACATACGTTTATGGAGATATTCTTATAAGATATACATATATATATATATATATATATATATATATATATATATATAACACATACACATATATATATATATACTCAAACATATATTGATAAATATAGTTGAAACGAATGTCTTTATATTTGAATATGTGCCGTATTAAGTCAATTAGTGGATTTAGATTCAAAAATAAAACAAACACTGTCCAACATCTGGATGCTTTATGCTGCTGTTCCTCGATCTAAGCTTCTCGCTCTCATGGGCCATCATCAGAGTGGGTATATGGACATTACAACAAAGATGTTCACCATAAAAGATGTCATAAACTACGTTTACATAGAAATTTACTATGCGGCGATAACGGTCGCGGAATAGCAGACGCAGGTCGTAAATTCGTAATGCTGTTTTATGACGCCTTACATGACCACGTGAGAGAAAGTAATTTTATCAACAGAACCTTGTGTTTAGATGCAATGCAATATGTTGTAACTGCTTTGAAATGTAATTTTGTTGCATGTAGGTTGCATTGTTTAATGTAGTTGTCCACCCATATACTATGGTTCTTTTTACTGTGTGTGACACCATTTAGGGATGCAAGGAAAAGGAAGGAAAGAAATGAAATTTTGATAATGAAAAATGGTGAAGTGTTTCATTGTCATTGTTGAGAATTCTAAATAGATAAAACAAATAACGGTGTCGTGGTGGCGAACTTATATTATCAGAAAAATGGCGAAGGCGTTCCATCGTATCAGTGGTTGGCGCCGAGAAGTGAATGCGTCTGTTTGGACCAGTCACTTGGTTGACAAGTTCCAGATCGGCTAGGTAAACTCCGGGACAGAATAGATAAACATTTAACTGTGTCACGGGAATGCCATTTGGCGCTTCCACAGAAAACTACAGAGATAAAAATTTAATAGGTGGCCCGTTGAACACACGCGAGCTGAAAAAAAAAGAAAACAAAGAAAATAGGTTAAGTCTTTGTCGATGGAATGATATCGTTAGACAAGGTATCTGGGTTGTGTTAGAATCTGTCGGTGGCAGCGAAACTATTTAATGGGAAAATTTGGCTGTGTTTCGCTAGATGACCACCCACCTGATAATTGGCGAAAATCTGATTGACGAAGTCCAGGTGAAAGTGACTTTGGGATAGGAATTGAGTCGTATTGTTCTGTTGGTGGCCAGAGAAGAAGAGAGAAAAGAAAAGAAAAGAAAGAAAAGGAAATAGAAAAAAAAAGATGAGATAATTTTTTTTCTTTGAGCAAGATATTTTCTTTTAAGAAACAAGGCTAGTCTGGTCACACCCACACTGTTGATCGCCCATGAGATGAATGTTAACGACAGCAAGGTGGAGGTGATCATGTGATGCAGGGAGGGGTGGTAGGCCTGCTACCACTCATTAAAGAGGATAGGTATGAGATGTTACTGCGAAGAAGTAGGAAAATCGTTGACGCCCTCTGAACGGTATGGTAAGAGAAGACTTCCAAAAATGCAAATAATAAATTTTTCCTGACCGAAAACAAAAAAAAGGGGATTGTGGATTTGAAATTGTCGGGGAACCTCAAACCCCGACAAAGCCCACCCCGATTATGGTCGGCGTCCATATAAGCAAAGTCGCAGCGAGCGAAAATCAGTTGGAGTTCGGGCAGTTCCAGATCCATATCCGGTTAGAGTTGGCAATTGGCAGAGCCTCGCAGAGCTGACTTGAAAGATTGACGCAACTTCCGAACTCATCTTCAATCCAAGAACAATTTATTTTTGAAGAACGACTTAGATTCATACCACCAAAACAAGTTTTACGACGATCACCTAAAGACACACCAAGAACCAGTTTCTTAAATAACAGACAACTTAAGATGTTAAAACTCGCCTAACAAAAACAACGTGTCACGAATCCATATAGCAGGTCGGGAGATTGACGCAGTCCTATGTATCCAGCAACCAGATATAAAGTATTGTTATCCTTTTTTGGATACCTTTGAACTTTTTGAGTTATTATTTTATTTTATTTTACACATATTTGTGTGATACCACCCTTATTCCGACGGCGGATTGATTTCGTCTGCCTAAAATCAATTCACAACATGGGTAGGCAGACTGGAGATCAACGCAGTTACTTCGGTAACCAGACGTTGGAAGCAAGTTGGGAACGACGAAGCTGATATCGAATCTAACCAGATTCCCATCCGAATCACCAAAAGGTTAGAACGTCACATTTGGGTGCCGCGACCAATACCAAGACAGTTGGTCGTCACAGGACGGGACAACATGACTGACGCAGACACGTTTGGAGCGGCGACACCCGAACGAAGCAGCGAGGAACGAGCAAGGCTGGGGGACGTCACATGTGTGTATATGGGAATATCGTTGTGCTATCAATATCTACCTAATATTATGTACATGTCTATATTTTTCTAAGAAATGATGTTTAATGGAACTAAGATATGAAAGGTGATAGGTAAGTCTACGGGAGAACGTGATTATAGAAAACCAATATATGTTGTGGATTTATTTTTAATATCAGAGATACAATCTATTTAAAATGTAGTTATAATAAACTCAATAATACCACTACCAAAAATGATAATATCAATAATAATTTTAACCATAATAATGTACGTCAATATATACATAATACTATTAATCATACTATTGTAACCAAATGAATAATAATTACAAACACTATGAAACAACACTTAAAAACAAAATAGGTAGAAATGTTAAACTCATTAATAAAAAAACAAGTTAAGCTCGGAATATATTATAAAAAAATCAAACAATTGACCTCATAATCTCCAATAACTTTACAACGACACAACGAAGTCCTGTACAAAATCCAATGTAGTGTATCAATTTGCATACCTGTTCAGAGATTGTATTTCCGGAAACAAAATCCCCGATACGAAGCTTAGAACGGCTCTTGATCAATAGATATTAGTTGTCTGTTATATTTAACAATGTAAGTTTGAATCCTGATCTGCTGCCTCAATAGAATATATATATATATATATATATATATATATATATATATATATATATACAAATTAATTGATTCAAAATATGTTTTTCATACACAGTTCTAACCATGTTTCAAAAATGGAAGCTAAAAGCTAACACCAGATTATATATCTTACTGTTCTTTTCTTTATATATATATATATATATATATATATATATATATGTGTGTGTGTGTGTGTGTGTGTGCGTGTGTATTCTTGTGTGCATGTGTGTGTGTGTGTGGTTGTGTGTTTCATTTTATTATGAAAATTGTATATTCTAGTTTTCATGTAAAATATTTGCTGGTATGACTCTGTATAGAGTAATGCGTAATTTCGACATTGTTGAGCTTAGACGATTACAATATTTCGTTATTCTATCTAATCCCTTATTTCTATCTAAACCTCCTACAAGAAGTGAAAAAATATGCCGAGACCTGCAATGAAGATGAAAAATGTACCTAACTGACCAAATACTTAAATATCGAAGCCAAATCAATAACGGGCTGTTATATACTGGCATTTAAAAATACAGAATGGGAGTTTAAATTTCGTCGGCGTCGACATTTTTCTTTGTGATCAATGGCCATCTTCGTGTAATGGCCGGCGAATGTAAAAACGAGCTGAAATTAGCGATAACCCAAGATTGAAAACAAGCTGCGAGAAAAACTATTAAAAATAAAAAATAAAAATATATAATGAGTGCCCTTCATGACAGCGATTCAGACATTAAATATTTGCATTAATGTAAGTAGGAAAATCAGAAAGGCTTTCTTAAAAACGACCAGATAGCTTTGTTATGAGACTGAGTTTGCAGTAGACACACGAACGATCTATCTACTCCGATTTCTTCTTTGGGGTGGGTAGAGAGTCGCCCCGTTTCTTTAATGTAGACTGTACGCAGATGACTTCATAACGATATAACTATTTAACTGATGAGTCGATGCATATGTACATACATAATCGGTTTATATAGGTAGGGCATGTGCGCTATTTACATAACATGGAGACAAGTATGCGGTGCTTATTTCAAACTAGATAATAAACGCTTGGTAAAATCTAAAACATTTTCATTTTACGATGAAGTTTACCGGGGATAAAAGGCACACGAGTGCATCGAAATTTGAAACGATGTAATGGTTCCGTTATACATTTAAGCTTTTTTTTTTATTGCTATGTGCTTCATAAATTGCATTCCGTCTTCCTACACGGGTTCGTTACAATTGAAAAAAAAAAAGGACTCAAGATTTTCTACCGATGAAAGCGAAGTGTATCATGCCTATAACATATACTAAATGCTGTAATGACAAAGGAAGATGCCTGAAGCAAGACGGGATATTATTTGAAGAATATAATGAGAAAGGAAGGCTCTGAAAAACAAACACCCAAAAAGTGCACCTAAGATAATGAGCAGGTCAAACATTAGTTAGAGCTAACAGACACAGACAAGCTCCTCCTCTTCTTTCTTCTTCTTCATCATCATCATCTTTTTCTTCTTCTTCTTCTTCTTCTTCTTCTTCTTCTTCTTCTTCGTCATCATCATCATCATATTCTTCTTCTTCTTCTTCTTCATCATCTTCTTCTTCTTCTTCTTACTATTTTTCTTCTTCTTTGTTTTTTTTTTTAAGCATTTCACCCCAAGCAAGGCGGGGAGCCACTAGGACGCAAGGGGTTACAGAAAATAGGAAGATCAGATAGGAGTGATAGAAGAAAGGATAAGGGTAGTAGATAGATTAAGGCAACTGGAGATGTCGATTGACATTACACTTGAATAGCTGGAGATTATAACTCTCAGGGAAACAGGAGAAGGGAAGAGAGTTCCACAGGCGAGAGGTGCGAGGCATGAAGCTATTAGAGTAGAAGAAACGACATTTAGGGAGTTTTGACAGTGAAGGGGGTGAGAGCGGGATTTAGGGCGCTTGAACTCATGAAAACCAGCGAATGCAGTTCCATGAAATTTCCATTTTTGTAGAACACAGAGGGAGGCGACGGTGCGTCTGTGAGAAAGTGACTGTAGACGAGACGCCAGGCAGGGCCAACCATATTGCATATCCGCTTCTGGAGCCTATCAAATACCCTGAGGCAAACAGAAGGGGCACCAGACCATATATGGCAGCAATACTCCATGCAAGAGCGAATTGTGGATTTGTATATCTGGAGGATCGACTCGGGAGAAAAACTTCCTAGCACGGCTCAGGGAGCCAACTTTCCTCGCAGTGGACGAGGCAATTGACTCGATGTATTTATTCCATCTCAGGTCAGCAGTCAACGTGAGACCGAGAAGCCGCAGAGAGTTGCTCTCGAGAAGTTGAGCGTCAGACATTCTAATGGAGGGTAGGGAAGGCTCTGTGGTGATTAATAGTGAGCAGTTTTGTCTTCGAAGCGTTGAAGTTGACCAGCCAAATCATGCCCCAGTTCACAATCGATTGGAGGTCCTTTTCGAGACGCACGGCAAGGTGAGTTTTGTCAGCGAGACTGGATTTGTTTTTGAGGCAGGAATAAATTGTGGTGTCATCCGTAGATGCCGACTTGAGAAGTTACGGCGTCAGTGCCACGTATTTTCATGATGTGAGCTTATGGCTCTCCATAATTTCGTATCGTTTGAAGAATCCGCAATATCACTGGTCCTGATCTGGCATCGAGACATCAATCAATTTCCCACCATATTAATGTAGGTTCCCTGTGGCTTTTCTATAATTACTTTCCTGGGAATTATTCCAAGGAACTTTCCGCCGTGGTACCTAGGTGCTATGAATTTCAAAATTAGTACTAGATTGGCGGCAAGGTCTCATTCTTCTACGGTAGAAATGAATATAATTTACTGTAAATTCTACGTTAACAGTTTCTTTTCTCGCACTGTCCCCTTGGAGAACTCCATTCCGGCCTCTTGTGCTCCAGTCAAATTTGATCTTCAAAAACTTTAAATACAATGTCAATCTGTATCTTCTTTCGATTCAGTTCCTGTTATTTCATTGATTTCTTTTCTTAATACATTTTTTCTTTTTCATATATTCTTTCACACTCAATAACACTTGAGCCTAGTAGCTTTGTAATGGTGAAATTTTTTTAAAATTAAGACTCTAAGCAATATTTGTCTGGATGCAGCCTTTAATCCATCGAACACTTAACAGTATCAGTCTGAATTCAATATATGGCTCGTAATATACAATACGCATCGATTATCATCAGGTACACAGCATGACCTTCTACGGATGCATCTCTCGTCTGAGAGAGTTTAATGGTGTCTATTCGTTTGTTTTTTGGGGGTTTTTTCGGGTACATTTTCGCTCGACATTGCTTCAAATTTCTTTTTCATCGCTGGTAAAACATCCCTGAAAAATAAAATGGCTGGTAATTGTTTCGTTGAAAAAACGAATAACAGATGGAAATGAGGTCAATTCATTTTTTTCTGTTCAATCACAGGACGAGAAAACATCGTAGGTTTTGATTTAACCAACTTTTTTTTTTTTTTGCAATGCTTATGTGAGATATGTGAAGTATGCCTGCGATATTCCATATCGTGTGTCATTGATTATTTTTAATCGGCATTTCGATTAAGTCAAAATGAAAACCTGAAGCACATGCGCGCTCTTCCATATCAAAAGTTCTACTTCTGAACCTAGCGAACCACCATCAAACATAAATTTCAGCTACGGCACCATCTCCATAAATGGAACATACCTTTTTGCTGTTTCGGCAGCATTTTCATCCTGACGGTTAAGTAACATAAAATGACAGTAAATGCATTTAATTTTATTATATTTGCAGTTTTAGCTCTAAACACGAAAAATTCAAAATCCACAGATTGACAGTAATGAGAAAAGCGTTGAAAAATATTTCAGTATATCTATATACCAGGAGCTGAGATGTAGAATTACCTGAGTTGATATCAAAACGTGCGGTAAACTCAAAATTGCCAACACAACGATTATAGCTACATTAATTTCGTCTTCTTAATCGACTGCTTAGGATGATCTCGTAGGAGAACGAAAGTACTTGCATTAACAGAAACTACGGTGGCATCCTTGATTAACTCCAACTTAATATCAAGAAGGTAAATAGAGGACTAAAAAGGATTATTATAAAAATATGCCTATATTATTTAATGAAACATACGTTAATGAAGATATTCTGCCTACACACACACACAACAACACAAATATATATATATATATATATATATATATATATATATATATACACACACACACACACACACACACACACACATATATATATATATATATATATATATATATATATACTCAAACATATATTGATAAATATAGTTGATAACGAATGTCTGTTATATTTGAATATGAGCCGTATTAAGCTTCGTGTAGTGGATTTAGTTTCTGGTGAAAATAAAAACAAACACTGCCCAACATCTGGATGTTTTTTATGCTGCTGTTCCTCGATCTAAGATTCCCGCTCACATGGGCCATCATCAGAGTGGGTACATGGACATTACAACAAAGATGTTCACCATAAAAGATGTCATAAAGCTACGTTTACATAGAAATTTACAATGCGGCGATAACGGTCGCGGAATAGCAGAGGCAGGTCTTAAATTCGTAATGCGGTTTTATGACGCCTTACATGACCACGTGAGAGATCAACAGAACCTTGTGTTTAATGCAAAACCTTGTGTTTAAATGAATTTTATCGCAATTTTGTTTAATGTAGATGTCCACCCATATATTATGGTTCTTTTTTACTGTGTGTATATGGGAAATAAATATAAATCAAATATTATATACATGGCTATATTCTTCTAATTGATTTTAATGGAACTATTATATAAAAAGGTGATAGGTAAGTCTACGGAGAGCGGATTGTAGCAAAATCAATATATGTTAGGGTTTATTTTTAAGATCAGAGATACAATCTTAAAATAAACTCAATAATAACACTAACAAAAATGATAATATTAATAATACGAAAAAATAAAAATCCAGATTAATAGT
>CAHIKZ030002312.1:1722500-1762500 GCA_903632075.3 Acanthosepion pharaonis | reverse complement strand
ATAGTTACAATAAATAAAGTTGGCTATTATATAACCGAGGTAGGAGTGGGTGACGAGAGAGAAGGGGAACCCGATGAGCTGACCGTGGGTGAAAATGATCATTAATTTATGGTATCTCAAAATCAAATTTACGAAATGTTTGCTCTGTTTAATGAAAACAAACAATGAGCGCTTTTTGTGAATCAGTTTTAACATTTAATATTTAATATTTAAAATTTTATATTGTTTTCATAGGACATGCTTCGACTATGCCAACGGATTACTACCTGTGTATATATACATACATACATACACACACGCACACACACACACACACACACACAAATATATATATATATATATGTGTGCTCACAGTTAGTTACAAAGAAGAATATGCTGTTCTATATAAATATTTTAGATGATTTAGTAATTTATTTATGTGCTTTTGCAAATGAATGAGAGACGGTGGTGCTAGACATACCACTAGATCGACATTTTAGATAATCAAATATTTGCATGATGACTCATGCATATGTGCTTATGTGCCTGCAACTGGATATGTCTAGGTATTGCACCGATGAGTAATATAGAGATGTATCAGTCCTTTCGGAATCTTCTATGCCATTTTGCAATGTGTGACAATGCACTTAGACGTTGCATGCTTCTCTCACAAGGAGAGCACAACAGAGAGCAGAGACAACATTCTTGGCATTGAACAGAAAAGGGCAGAGAAACGGCGTACCCCGCTCAGCACGCAAGAAAAACGCGGGGCTTCAATGAGAAGCTCAGAAAAGAATTTAGCATTCATTCAGGACTATTTGCGAATATGTCACTATATGTCACTGTGCCAATACGGTAAAGATTGGCACAAACAGACTCAAGTAATTGTCTCTATTTCACGAATTTTGAATAACACCATTGTATAAATGTTCTTTCGTTTTAAATCGATGTAATCATTTATTTCACCTTATTTTCCTTTTCAATCATTCTTTTATATATTCAATGTGCAATCAGAACAACCCTTCTTAGTAATGTTATATCGAACAGTAGGCATTGTTTGACATCTATCTATCTATCTATCTATCTATCTATCTATCTATCTATCTATCTATCTGTATCGTGCGAAACAATTTTACTCTCCAGAATGTACCTTATGTATATATATATATAATAAAAAGGCTTGAACACTAATATTCCATGTTTATAATTTATTCCATTGGCATCGTACATACGATCTAATTCATCAGACCTACATATATATATATATTCATCAGATATTACAAATATATATATATGTATATATATATATATATATATATATATATATATATATATATATATATATATATATATATTCATTAGACCTACAAATATATATATATATATATATTCATTAGACCTACAAATATATATATATATATATATATATGTGTGTGTGTGTGTGTGTGTGTGTGTGTTTTCTTTGCTACCACATATGGTCTGGTGCCCTTACTATTTTCCTTGAGAAAAAAAAATCAATATTATTGTATGGAATCTGGTGGCCAGTCTTCAGTCGTTTTTCCACCTCCTTAAGGTTGGCTCACGGTTTTTCTAAAAACATTTTCATGTAATTGTTCGAAAGAGTCCTTCCAAAAGATATGAATTGTAATTATGGGGTCTGGTTAGGATTTTCATAGAGGCATTAAGGTGGATGTTGTAAGTGTGGTTAGTATGAATACATTGGTTTGTTGTAAGGAATAATATGATATGTTTGTGTCAGTAATCGTGGCTAGCTAAGTTTAATGTTTAGATAGACGATCATTTTGGCCTTGTATTTTAATACATAAGCAGTTTAAATATCCCTCTTCGCAATGGTGCATAGACTTTTTTAAATTTAAACTTTTTACTAGACTGGCGTCGAGATCTCATCAATCTGAAAGTGAGCTTACTAGATGTAAAATCTAGACAAACCGTTCCTTTTCTCACACTCATGTCAGTCGCTAGCTACTGTCCTCGTGATTATTGTTTTATCTTCTCGCTCATTAGTAAGTTTTCTGTTCCTAATTCTTTCATTCACAGTAACCCCTTTTTTTTTGGTGGCTTTACTGCCTTCCATGGAGTGTACCGATTAAAAAAATCTATCTATCTCTATATATATATATATACATATCTATATATATATACGTAATGATTTTTTCTTCTTAAAAATATGATTCTATCTCGACACAGAAGAGTTACACGTTTCAAAACTGAAACTAAATTTAATTTTTAAAATTAAACTAAAAATCAATAGTTTCGTTCCATTGTCAAGCCATGAGGAAAAAACTTTCAAAAAATCTACCTAATTTATAACCGTATACAATATTGTTATTATGAGTTGTTAAGGTTAATGAAAATCTATTTTAATTTAGATATGGCTGGGTTTTAATTTATCTAGGCAGCTTCTCCATCCAATATATGTTGCATACAAAATCAGATTACTTTTGTTCGGGTGGCGGTGTCTGCTAACAAACGCATACTTCCGTTCTTCAGTAATTTGTCCAATGATCAAAAAGAAAATTTTCGCATTTTCTTTCATCCGCTTCATTCATATTTTTATACACAAAGACTTACTGAAAGGGCCATTTAAATATGTTTAAGATATATTATTAATCCTTAAATTTTATTAATTAAATTTTATTTTAATAGATTTAAAGCACTATTCGACCTTCTATTAAATAATAGACGATACTGTATTTTTAAAATAAATATATTAAAATTTAATTACTATTAAAGATCTTTTATAAAAATGTATGTTTCATCTCTATTGTTTAATATTTTATTTTTAATCTTATTTTGTTATTTATTTTTAAAATTAATTATTACTTAAGAAAAAATATGTATACATCTCTCTTTCTCTATCTATATATATATATATATATATATATATATATATATATATTAAAGGAACATACATTTTGAGTCAATTATTTGTACGAATCAATTTTTTTGAATTACGAATGAAAATTCGTCAGAAATTAAAATATAAAAACACACACGTCACAACTTTCCATGTCTAGCTCACAAAAAACTTGGCCTTGTGCCCCATCCAAACGTCTGGGGCGGTTAGTGAATATCTGACAACGCTTTTTGCCTACGGGACGATGCTCACCTCTTGCCTCTAACTACCTTGATGATGAATTTAGAAAGTCGAAATCTTGAATTATATTTCTACTAAAATCAACTTCAGGCAATTTCTAGCGGAATTTCTTCTTTGTCTATGCAGGAAATATCTGTTGTCTTTAATAATATTTGTCTCAAAGCAGATTTGCTCTCGAAAATACACGGAATAGATTCATATGTATATATTTACTAGGATATTATATATTCTATATTTAAATGGCTGGCCACTCGCATACGAAGATGCCCACTTACTAGAGAAGCTGTTCCAGACCCTTCTTAACACTCACAGAGACCACCTGTGGTTTATACTGCAACTATGCCTAGCGCACCTTAGTTAAATTTTCAATGAGAGAGCGCGTTATCTAGCGTGATCAACGGTCTGAATGAGGCCAGCATGCTCAAACCGTCAGCCACGATGACTTGTCTCTTTGTGTTAACAAACCATCGACGGCTCTCCACATAGTCACGTCTACACAATTTCACTCGTACAGCTTGTGTCAACCCGTGGTATGCTTTGCCGTACGGAGGGATCGCCTTACCCCTCAAGAAGTCACCTTTTAGAAAAATTTAACTCTGATGAGATTCGAACTCGATGCGAAAATTCTAACCACTCGGCGACCTACCAATACGTATATGTATATAGTTATATTTTAACCGTAGCTTAGATGTGACCCAAGGCTAAAAGTATGGGGCATCCAATGAGGATCGACCTCACTGTTCAGTCGTGACTGTTTTAACGAGATAAGCATGTTAAACATTACACTACGCCGAGGTGTCTTTATACATATTTGCATATATATGTACCTCTTCTTTTTTCGTAAAAAAAAAGCATAGCATGATGTATAATTACCCCAAACTTTATGAAATAAAGTTTTATCGTCAAAATATTCATATTATTAATAAGAGAGGGGACCAAAGTATTTTTGTATGTACTTTAAAAATTTTTTAATCTTTTCTATTAGGTTAAAATTTTTGGTTGTTTTTTTTTTCCACTGCGAGTGTGCGAAAAATTAGCATTAGAGAAATTAGCTTCTTTTTTTTTCCTGTAAAATAAAACCCACATTGATTTGGAAATTTTATTTAGTTTAAGCTTTCAGGACTTATTCAGAAATAAATGAAATTATTTTAGAAAAAAAAATATTTTTAGAAAATCGTAGTAGAAATAATTTCATATTTGTTATCACACTCACTAAATGAAATTTCGAGAAATTAAATTTTATCTCGCTTCATATTAATATTAGTTAAAACAGGACTTCTTGGAAAATGAAGATCATCAATTATTATTTTTCTTTTTTGAACAGTTCAATTTACCGAACATCTGCCGTGAATCGTAAAATATAAAAAAGTAAAATTAACCTAACACATTGTTTAATTAGAAAAGCTTTTAATTATTTTAGGAATAAGGCATATAACAGACGCTGTATAATTTTCGATGTACAATTTTCACAAGAACTGTTTTCATTTGTTTTTAAATTTTAATTAGAATAATTCTTAAAGCTTGAAATCTTTTAAATTTCTCTACAAATTTTAAAATATTTTAAATTATTGCACCGGTTAAATGGTAGTGTTAGTAAGTAAAAACTATATTTCCTAATCATAAATTGAAAAGCTTAGTACAAATCATCCCGCACGAATATTTTTAAAAGAATTTTGAAATCTTTTTTTAGAAGTATAAACATGGTTATTTTTTTTATACGGTGGAATATAGACGACATTATCGAAAATAAGAATAAAAATTAAAATATTTAAAATTCAATAAGACATAAGATTATGGAGAATAATGTAATTCTCTCAATATTTTAAGATTTCTGAGAAATTATATTAAAAAGCGCTCACGTTAATTCAATCTTCAATTCAATCAATTTTTAAAGGCAATAGAACATTCGATAAATATCAATGTGTCAACAAGCTGTCGGACTCGCGAACGCCTTAAAATGAACAGCTACTGCCGGATTTTTAAAAAATTCATTTTTTATATTTTAATTTTAAAAAAAAGCTATTTCATATAAGATTAATTATACTCTAAAAATGACAAATAACGTTTCAAAAAAACATGTTAATTTTGAAAGATTTTTTTTTGATATAGTGAATTGCATTGCGATTAAAGAAATTTAAAAAAGGCGATAATCAAATGTTTTAGCAAAACAAAAACCCTTTCCACACTCATTTTTTTTTTTTAAGAACAGCAAGAACGTTGCTTATTGGAAATATTAAATTTAAGCTATTAGCTAAAAATTAAAACTAAAATAAAAGCTTCAAGAAATATTTTTAATTTAAAAAAATAATTTCAGGCCTTAGGTATCAACTTTTATATATATATATATATATATATATATATATATATATATATATATATATATATATATATATATATATATATATATATTTACAAAAAATACATATATGTGTGCGTGCGGGTCTCTGTGTGTATGTGTCCATATATATTTACGAATGAGAACTGAAATCTGGCAATTCCAACTCCTAGATGACCATCTTGTCTCAAAATATCTTAACCCATTAAATCTCTGAAATAGAAGTAATGGAATTAAAATCCTGTTTCGTTGACATGTCATATGCCTTCCGCTGTCATAACAAATGGATATCTTTGCAGTAAGAGAATTGAATTTGATAAACCAGGATTCATTGTGATGGCCAAAATCTTAACAACAAAATATATTCAGATGACAAACTTCTGTCGCAAAAATGCAAATACAGGAACCCCTACAGAATGAATTAAAGGAAAGTGAGGAAAAATGGCTAATTCTTTTTCTACATTTCACCAACCCTTTGCTGGTTGTTTACAGCTACAAAAATATTTTTAGATTGTCAGAATTCTCTGAGGTAATAATGGTTTAGTGATGTAAGTCTTGATAATTAAACTATAGTTGTGATTGATTCATACCTATCCATAAGTTATCTGCGCGTTAGTGAATACAGAGAAGACAACGGGAATTGGAACTTGATTCTCTAATTAAAAATACCGAGTTATTATCCATCACACCACTTCTGCATTCAAGCTTACAGCATCTCGTATTCACAAGCGGTCACCCATCGAAGTACTCACCAGTCTCGACGTTGCTTAACTTTAGTGATCGTACGAATACCGGCAATTCGAACGTATTTGATATCATTAAACTTGATATTTTAATCGTTTTAAAATAATTTTACTTACTTGCCCAAAAAGTAAATAATCGCCATATCTTTACGGTCCGCGTAAACAAGATATTAGATAGACAGTTGCATATATTGATTTAAAACGTAGAATTATTTCTTACAAGCAAATTTAGCGTTTATTGTAATATAATATTCATATTTCTTAAAGATACAGTTAAGCAATTACAGCGTCACTGTAAATTGTGAATACACCTGTATACTTTCGTTCAACATAACAAAAACAGAAGCGGATTAATGTCTGGTGAAAGTGGAGCCAATTCATGTTAGGGTATTTGTCATTCAATCAGACGTTTACCGCCATGGCGTAATGTGAATTTATACTTTATATGCACATTGTAAAATATAATGTTGGAACCTTTCAGGGAGGCCTTCTCTAAACTTTTCAAATTCCGGGCATTAACTGTTCTCTCAGGATGGTGAAGTAAGAGTTACTAGTTATGTTACTATCAAATAAAAACAGTCTCATCTCATGAGCTTTCTCTAATTCACAGCAGACTATAATCCCTTGTGTTCCGTACTGTCTGGAAGGGTCCATCCAACGTGAAAGTTCAAACTCACCATTCACATAAAAAGTTTCATCGGAGAACCATAACAGAATCTTTTGTTAAGCGGTCGATTTAATCCAAATTCATATATCGAGACGTTTTGTGTAGCAGCACATCAACATATGACAGTTATTATTGCCAAAATCTAAACATATTTTAAACGCCATTGCATGCCTTCAACTAGAGATAAAATATATTGTTGGTCATTTTACTATAAAATGTATTGTTGGTCATTTTGCCATAAAATATATTGTTGGTCATTTTGCTATAAATTGTATTGTTGTCGATTCTACTGTAAAATATATTGTTGATCATTTTGCCTTAAAATATATTGTTGTTCATTTTGCTATAAAATGTATTGTTGGTAATTCTACGATAAAAAGGATTGTTGGTCGTTTTGATTTAAAATTTTATTGTTGGTAATTATACTATAAATTTATATTGTTAGTAAATGTTTATATTAAAAAGTACTACTGGTATTTTTACATTAAAAATGTATTCTTATAATTTCATAGTTTTTTGTTCTTGCTTTGGGGTTCAATATTCAACAATAGTTTGGTCCCTAAGAGGTGCTACCAAATCCGGTTCAGTGTGGAATGGGAACGCTCATTAAACACTCAAATATCCTGTTCAGTGGCGTTGCTGCCGGATGCAGTTTATCGTGATACCGAGGACTACTTGTATAGTGTTAATTAGATGAATAAAATGCTACATTATGTAGAAAGAAAACATTACCAAATTGAAAGATTTTTCTAAGCATTCCTTTATTTTTGGACAGGAGGTGTAAAATTGTTTCTACAATTTTTTGCGAAGAGCATACAGACATTTAAGAAACCTTTTTTTTTCTCGGTTATAAATTCGAGTAATTTTTAATGAAAGACTTTGAAATATTTGACATTCTGATTTTCACAAAACTTAAATATCATCCTATTGCAATTATATTTCATTTATTCATTGTTAATTTGTTTAACTCTGCCTAATCAGCATACCACCCCAAAAACAAATACACAAACACACACACACATATATATATATTCATATATATATATATATATATATATATATATATATATATATATATATATATATATATATATATATATATATATATATATATATATATATATATATATATATATATATATATGTATATATATTCATATGTATGTATATAGATATGCATAGTTTAGGCAAATAAAATAACTAGATATTACCGAACGTATACGCGTGTGCTGGAGTGCATATGCTGGTAAGCAAATAAATAATAACCAAATTTAGCTTACAGGTGTAGACCCAATAGTGCCCAATATGATTAGACAGAGATAAATCGGGCAGGAGATATAGCTTACTGTTTATTCTAAATAGTATGTATATATATATATATATATATATATATATATATATATATATATATATATATATATATATATATATATATATATATATATTTTTATATGCCTGGTACTTCTTGGAAATCGCTCGATGTCAGTTATAGAGCTAACATATTTAGTTTCCTTGACGCGAGTTTGTGATTCTGCGTTTCAAAAAAGGCTACAAACTCACGTCAACGCAACTATATATATATATATATATATATATATATATATATATATATATATATATATGTGTGTGTGTGTATGTGTGTGTGTTGTTTCATTAAAGGCGACTGGCAAAGTACTGCGATTAAGCATATTATTTATTTTCTTTTTGTATAATTTTTTTCTCTTCTGGACGCAATACACAAAAACGAAAAGACATACAGGAACAAGAAAAAATAAATAAAAAGCTTAAATGCAACAACCCATTAATCGTCTTTAATGTAACATGTATAAAAGTGGAACTACTGCTCCTCCATATATATATATATATATATATATATATCTTGATGCCAAGCTTAGTACGGACAACAGATCGCCATAACGCCATAATGCAAAAGGTTAACCATGGCTTCAAGTTGCTGAATTACAGGAGGACGTCACTACTCCCGGCACGAGGAGGAGGCAAGTTGTAGTAGTGGCTCGGATTTAGGAATCGGAGAGCGGAGTTCAAATTCTAGTCGAATATATTACATTCACTTACTTCCTAGTTAAACTTCCTCTTCTCCCTCCAGCTATGGGTAAATATCAGGACAGACTGTGTTCTATAGCCTTGGATGGCAACGGGCCTAGGAGAAGGTCAACTCTGATTTAAAAACCTGCGAAAGTCTGTTTAGATAGATCCCATGTATGAAGGGAACAAATAGCAAGTAAAATACAGATATCAATTCCTATTTATTGTCCGATTTTCTGAGACGTTAAATTGTCGTGATTTAGACTAATTTCAAGAAGACGAGTGTCCTTGTCTGAGTTGTTGTTATCAGAACTTTTCAGCTATTGTGCCCTCCGGATAGACAACTCTGAATTCAAAATCTGCAAAGGGTCGTTTTGTACCATGTGGCACGTATTGCAGAAGGTCTGTGTATTTGTCCCTTCAAAATGTGTGGTTGATTCTTCACAAAGCCACCACCACTATAACCAAAGAGTATGCGCTGGTGTCCAGTCTGTCGGTTTCTAGGAACTGAGCTTCTTCACCCACATACGTCAAATACGACAGGAATACGTATTCGACGTATGAGATATATCAAAACTACCTTTACAAACTTTGAAGGCATTTTACTCACAGCAAATCAAGGACAATATTCGATATGAACATATGAGTTATTAAGTTCAAAGTTTACTTTAGATGGTTTTAAATATAGTTTCGAAGATACAATCTAAAAATGCTTTTACAAAATTTGGGGTGGGTTCCTGACAACAAAACAAGATAAAAATGTCCATTACAGCAACACATAACAAATGTTCGATATGGCCTCTGCTTGCTTCTACACACGCATGCACTCGTCGCATCATTGACTACCAGAACCTTTCAATCACTCCCACACGGTGTCGAATGGTTTCGTATGCCTCCATGACACGTTGATGAATCGTCACTGCATTATTAATGTCTGCTGCATGAAACAGTTGTTTTAGCTGCCCCACAGAAAAAAAATCAAAGGATTAAGGTTGGAGAACGTGTAGACTATTGAACCGCTCCCCCCTCTACCTATTCATCGTTATGGTTGATGCCAGTCAGCCATTGCATCTCGAACAATGCGACTAAAATGTGCTGAAGCCCCATCATGCGTCTTCGTATTAGCAAGAGTACATCCTCTAGAACATCTGGAAGTGTATTCAAAATAAAATCACTGTAGACCATGTTTGTAAAACTGGCGTCTGACAGGCCACATGGGTCCCTTTACATGCATCTTTGCGGCCCTCACAAAAGTTTCTAGAGCCGTGGTACATCGAGAATTTTGTCTATGTTGGTCATGAAAATTATTAAAAAAGTGAGATTCTTTTTTTTTTCAATTGGTATGATTAGATTGTTTATTTTATCGCCATGTTTTACTGTTTTCGAATGTTAGCGACTATTTTTAACTTCCGGTTAATCATGTGATTTTTAACTTCCGGTTAATCATGTGACAACTAAAGAAGAAGAAATGTAAAGTGAAAACGTTCGTAATTTTGTAATACTTTGCTTTAAAAATGTCGAATACTACGCCACCTCCATTATCTGAAGAAGGACGTGTGTTTCAAGAGAAGTGCGAATTACAGTACTTTTCTAACACTGTTAATGGAAAGATAATCTGTTTGATTTGCAACCACTGCATTGTGACGCCAAACAAACATAAAGTGAAAAGACATTATGAAAAACACCTATCGATCTTATTATAAATATGAAGGAGATATGTGTGTTTCAAAAGTGAAGGACTTCATGGTTAAGTTAACACAGCAACAGAGTTGCTTTATATCCAAGACAACGTTAGTTCTATTACTGCATGCTTTGAAATCACCTGAAATTTTATGTATATTTCAAGGAATTTAATTAAGCAGGAACCCTGTTGTTGAACGGAGTGATGAAATGACAGGTGATTTGAGTGGACAGTTGAAGACTTTATCATCAAGTTTTGAACATTTTTCTATTGCTCTGAATGAGATTGTTGACATAGCTGGAATAGCACAGCTCACCATTTTCATCAGGGCTTGTGACAATGAATTTCAAATTTATGAAGAACTAATTGAACTGGTCACAATGCATAATACTACAAGAAGCCAGGACATTTTTGAGAAAGTTGAACATCTTCTCCATATGTATGGCCTTGATTTGAGTAAACTTGTGTGTTTATCTACTGATGGTGCTGCCAATATGGTTGGGAGACATAATGGTGTTGCTGCCAAGTTAGATACAAAAATAGAAAATATAATTCAAGATTTAACAGAACTTATGTCCTAAGATTTTAAAATTAGATCATATGTTGATTTTTGTCACAAAAAAAACAAAAAAAAACTGAACTAGATCTGAGGGCGTTCTCTGCATCACCCTCAGATTAGCCAGTTATTAGAAGACGTGAATAATCAGTTCATAAATGTCCCATTCTATACAGGAGTTCGGCGGCTTTCATGTTACATGGTACTGAAAAGTTGTTTTTTTTTATTCCGATACAAAATTGTTATGTTTCAGGAGATGAAGGGTCAAAGCCCAAATGAACTAAAAGATGAAATTTGACTCCAAAATCTACCCTTTCCACTGGATATTAATGCCCAATTTAAGCGACCTTAATTTGAAATAACGAGCTAAAAATAAGCTTGTTGCTCAGTTATATGATGCATCAAGTGTTTCATTGAAAATTAGCTTTATTGAAGTTCAAGTTGTCACATGGAAACTTGATTCATTTTCCTATGTGCAAGGACTTAAAAAAACAGCCAATCCTTATCATTTCTAAGTACAAGTACCTGAAATTTCTGGCAAAAGAAATTTCAGTAAAGATTTTGTGATTTTTCTTCTCAGAGGTAAGTTTACAGATGGAACTACTGGAAATTCTGACTGACTCAATACTCAAGGGAAAGTACCTAGAAGTAGGAGTACCGGATATTTTTATACCTTCCTCAGACATTTAAGAACTTCAAAAAAATTGACTCAAAGATTATGACGATGTTTGTTTCCACATATGTCTGTGAGCAGTTATTTTTGTTTATGAAGGCCACAAAAACGTCTCACATTACCAGATTAACTGGTGAACATTTGTCATCTTTGGTCAAATTGGGATCCACACAGACATTTTAAACTGATATATCGAGAATAGTTTATCTAAAGCAATGTCAATCATCAGGACAACATCAAAAGTATTTATTGTACTACCTTGTATTGTATTTTGTCTTTAACGTTACTTACCACTAGCTGTGATTAATGTAAGGCTGTAAGAAAATGCGGCTCTTGATGCTGCAGATATGGCCGATGTGGCCCTCTATATGCCCTGAGTTTTCATGCCTGTTTGCATTCCTAGAATACATAGGCTTACGAAAACATCGGAAAATTTCTCCGTGGTGAGTGATCAAAGGGCGAAAGACCCTACACACATTGCAAATGATGCGAATGCGGGAGTTGCTTACCCACCATGTGGTACTATTTACGTACAGCATGCTAGAGCTACTTGACGTGTACCGGTACCTGGAGAGTCTACGACAGCTTGTAGAATTTTTTCTTCGTGCTCAGGCGTACGAGTGGATCTCGATCTTGCTCGATACATATTTTAGGGTGGCACGTATCCTGTCTCAGCGAATCCTCGATAAACAGCAGCAAAAGGTTTGATTACTCTACTGCTTTCGTTCTGGAAACGAAATCTAATGTAGCCGTGCAACCTCGTGTCCATTACCATTCGCGCGGGCGTATGTAAAAATCATATATTCCTGCCTTTGTTAAACAGAATACATCTCATTTAACTCAATACCTCACACTTTAAAGGTTGAAGAGAGCCTAGCCAAAAATGTACACGAATGACAAATGTAAACTAGTCTACATGACAAAAACGCTCTATATACCGCAATATTTACCTGTTCGGTAGAGATAAATCGTTAAATAATTTAATTTTTACAAAAAAAGTATATAGTTAACGCACTGCTGCCACAGTCTATATATTATACTGGAATTACTTAAAAATTTTTAGGAATATATATATATATATATATATATATATATATATATATGTATCATTTAAAATAAACGGAATTTGTGTTTCATATTCAAAATAAGCGTGGCTTAATATTTTATTTTATATTTCAAATAAACAGGTATTAATGGTATTTATTTTAAAAATATATTAAAATAGACGGACATAAAACTACATAAAAAAAAAAAATATAAAATCTTTGGTTTGTTTTAAACTAATTATATAAAAATAGAAGCACCCACGCCATAATATATATATATATATATATATATATATATATATATATATGTGTGTGTGTGTGTGTGTGTGTGTGTGTGTGTGTGTATAAACAAATATTCGAGCCCCATTTCTAATTTTCAGAAGAAAATAACGGGACTGTAAACTTCCGTAATAAACATTACTTTTTATTTAACTCGTGAATGAGGGAATTTTTCTGCATCAATGTGTGTATCTCCGACTACGTGGACCCCTCCCCAACTTGGAAAACGCGGGACTTACATTCTCGGCTGTTATGTCTAAGAATCTCTGCCAGCTTACCGCAGTAGCATATATCTTTCGCAGTAGCATATATCTTTCGCTGTGATGTTTCTCGTTCCGACAGTTGCAAGCCAGTAGAAAACTTGAGGATACATAATTTTGCACTCGGCGACCAGGAGGTCACCTAAGATCACATATTCAGCTCACTCGATTGATGGTCTGGTGTGACAGACTCTGGAATTTCTCTTTCGTCCTGATGTGAAGTAAAAAATTATTACACATTGAATAAATTAATCATTTTCAGTTATTTTATATATATATTTTATCCTCTTGTTTTAATAGCCATATTTGTACGTAATAAGCGTGTTTCGAAGCTCTCATCAATTTTAAATATACAGTCAACGACGAAATTATTCTTACAGCCATCAATTTTGAATATTTTTATCCATTTCCCAGAATCTAATATCCGTATTATGCCAGTTTTTTTTTATATATTAATAAGCACAAAAAGAAATATAAAACTCAGTTTTCAGAACAATATGTTAATTTTTTCAGGCTAATTATGCAAATTAGGCAAAGACAAAATTATTCGTACAGTATGAAAAATAGAATAAAAAAATAACAATTTTCCCAATATTAATCAATAGCATGAGGTCTCATCTTTATAATTTGTTGCAATCGTCTTCTGAAGTATTTGATGTGATTTGATCAAGTCTTTTCTGGGATTTGTGTTCATTCTTCAATGGTTACACGTTCTAATTCCTGACGGTTTTTTGGTGACCGACGATCTATTCGAACTTTCAATTCTTGTGATAGATTTTCACTAGGATTCAAGTCAGGGCTCATTAAAGGCCATGGCAGAACTGTAATCTTTTTTTTCTGAAGCCGCTCAGTCACTGATTTAGACGTATGTTTGGAATCATTATCTTACTGGAAAGTAAATCGCCAACCTAGAAGAAGATTTTGCGCCGATGGTTGTAAGTTTTCATCCAGAATTTTGATATAATCTGTGGATTTCATCATTCCTCGTATTGCAATTAATACGCCAGCCCCACTTGAGCTAAAACAACCCCAAACACCAGCTAACCGTCTCCATGTTTTAATGTTGCCAAAGTGTTCTTTGGGATGAAATACTCACTCTACTAGCGTTAACTCTTCTCTACATCATTATGTCCAAAATGTTCAGTTTTTATTTCATCACTCTACTTGTTACCAAAAGCAATTTTCTTAAGTCGAGCAGCAATGTGATATGGTTTGTGAAAAGGGATTTGTTATGGCTGTATTCCATTCATCCTATTTCTACTATAACAACGCTGTATTATGTGAGTACTTCAGCTGATAACCATCATATCACAATTTTTCACGATTTTTTTTAAAAAAACAACTCATGGGTATATATTAGCCTTGCGACACAGTTTTCACTCAATTCCTGGTAACTATTTGGGAATTTCATCCAAGCCCAGGTAAATTCACTGTCGCGCCAAGATTTTTAAATTTCTTTATAATGGACTGTACTGTAGATCTAGGGATATCTAACCGGTTTGAGATAGAACTGTAATTATTTGGTGACCTGTGGAAGTTAATAAATCTCAGTTTCAAGGCAACTCTAAGCTCCTTTGTCATCCCCATCGTGTTGTTAACGTAAGAGTAACAATGGTGACACTTTATGCACAACGCGATATTCTTTGCTCGAATTATCTCAAATGTTCTACTGAATAAATTGTCTAGAAAGCTTCACCGATAAAAGAATTATGGAAATTACTTCTACGAATCAATCAATTTAAAGCGGTATTTTCTACTGTACAAATAATTTTGTCTTTTAATTTTGCATAATTCACCAATTAAAATTGTTGTATACTATTGTTCTGAAAATCAAGTTTTATATTTATTTTTGGGTTACTAACATATACAGCCTGGCATCATAAAGGTATGAATTCTGAGAAATAGATAAAATATTCAAAATTAATTGTTGTACGAATAATTTCATCATTGATTATATATATATATATATATATGTGTGTGTGTGTGTATGTATATAAATATATATATATATATATATATATATATATATATATATATTTAATATATTAATTGTGTATATGTGAAGTAATCCCTCTTTATAAATAATTAAAGTAATCCTCTTTTATTTCATTAAAAACGACAAGGTACTTTTTATTTAAAAGTTTTTCAGAACACAAGAAAAATGCAATAAAAAAAATAATCGGAACATCTTATTTGTCGTTTTTTTATGAAAGTTTATATATATATTAAAAAATGTAACCACATCAGCTTTGTCGTTTTTTTTTGAAAGTTTTATATATATATATATATATATATATATATATATATATATATATATATATATATATATATATATAACCACAACCTAGATGTCGCAGAAACACTGAAATATTTACTTTGGTTCGGGTCATAGTGATTTTCATTTTCTGAAAGATTTTATCCTATAATCAATAATAAAAATATTATCGAAATTAACATATTATTGCATCTTGTTCCTTAATATGATCGGCCTTTTTGTTACTGTAACTTGCTCTATAATGATTATTATAGGTCTATCGAATTTTAAATTTCATGTAACCCCTTGTATATAATAATTATGTCCAGAACTATTTAATTAAATATTTTCAAGTCATAGCTTAATTGGTATTAATTAAATCAAAGAAGGTAAGAAACTTACTATTAAAAGTAAAGGGTGGCCTCATACATTTAGTTTATACTATATATATATATATATATATATATATATATATATATATATATATATATATGTGTGTGTGTGTGTGTGTGTGTGTGTTGTAAATATATTTTTATATATAGGTGTATTGAATATCTTTTGAATCGGGGCCACTTTAATATTAAATATGTTTTGTATCTCAATTGACTTACAAATATTTTTCTTTATTTTATTTTACCTCGCTGAATATAACACGTTAAGCCAACACAGAATGGCACCCAAGAGGTATTATCACCCACGACATTTCTTGCAGAGACAAGAGTCTTTCCAATTCTTGTCATTTCTGACGTATCTGTCAATGTCCCCACTCAGCCACGGAATCGCCTCCAACGTTTTACCCAAATCAGAATGATTTTATCGCAATGTCCTCCGGCAGCTATATTACTATTGTCAGCAATTTCAGTTTGCGAGCTTTTATTTTTCTTCCTCAGGGCGTTGTAATTGGGGACATTTTTTCTTATTTTCCATTCCGTGAAACGAAACCGATAGAAGATTCAAACCCGATGGAAAATGTGTAGCCTTCAGGCCTGGTTTATATATATATATATATATATATATATATATATATATATATATATATATGATAGCGTCACAGATTCAGAAAAGAGATTTAGAATGTTTGGGAATATTAGGGAAGAAATCCAAATTTGCATTTTAATTCAGACATCATTCTTCTTCGTATTCTTTTTTTTTTTTGAAAATTCATTTATTTTTTGAAAGACATGTTCCGTTTCCTTACCATATTTTACCTCGTGGTAATATTAAGTTTTTTTTTCGGATTAATTCATCAAAAAATTATTGGATTGCAGAAAAATAAAACTCGGCTGAGGAAAACCATTCAGTGACGTTTATATATATATATATATATATATATATATATTCATTATTTATTATTTCTTTTTTTTTCTTTTTCAGATTTGTGCCAGATAATAAATGTCTTAGTTCATATCAATTCTACCGTGTGCACGCCCCGTGACAATAAATAAACAAGACTGCACTATCGTCAGTGTTAACGTATGAATATTCGCTACATTCTGTCCATGCCAATATAAAATGACGCTTAAAAAAGTGATGCAAATTATTTTATTTTACCAGAAATGACGAACACAAACAAATATATACATCAAGCTAAAAAGGACAGGACACTGTGGAGGGTCATGTTCGCTAACTTCTTAAAGGGACCGCGACACATGGAAGTCGAAGGCATCTATATGGTTCGCAAAAAATTGCAGAAAATGTCTAGCCGCTTAATTTTAGGGCACTTTTCGAAATACTATTAATACGGCCTTCATTGTCGTAAGAAACACCAAAGCAGAGGTGGTAGGCACTTAATAAAATCATTCTGTCTCTTCAAAGACAGAGAAAACGGAAAGTGTTCAAATGTCACACGAGACATGGTCATTTAGCTCTTTAAAAAATTATCTTTTTTGTTGTCGCCTCTTAAATCTTGGTCCGCCAATCATTAACTTAGCTTCGATATGTAGGTTATGTGTGATTTAACTGTCACCACTTGCCTACAATCTGTCCTGTGAGTATCAAATTTTCCAAGCCCTTTTTCTTCTTATGTGCGCCAGAATCTTCCTGATGATAAGTATAAATGTCCGTTTGTTCTATAAAACTTCCATGTTGCTTACATATTCAATCCATGGTATTCTCAGTACCCTTCTGTAGAACAATATTTCTATTGTTTCATTTCCACTTACGAATGAGGGCATATATCCCACTTTCGTAAATTTCAGTTGGCCGTTTTTGTAGCCAATTCCAAATTGCAGTTTTCAAATTTTCATCGACACCATTCATTGGAACAAAGAAATGGAAGTCGAGAGAAATTGGGAGTAGCTAAATCAACTATCAGGTATATAGCAGACCAATCCTCAATTTCCTTAGCAGAGTTCAGACTAGTTTCTGCAGCATCATGGAAGATCAGTTATTTTCAACCTCAGGGCAAATTTCCTGGAGACTAAATCCCCCACCCCTGTGACTATGGTTATTCCTATGCTAAAAGTCTAGACGATGTACTTTCATTATTTACACTAGTTCATATCCTTACAACTTAGATCCCACTTTCACAGGCAGGAATCATGCTGAGTCCTTTCCTACAGCGTGGTTTAAAATGTAGTTCCACCGAGAGACCTTACCTGAAATGTTATCTTGATATGTTTTTCCTAGGCAAATTTATTTATACATAATTATTTGACGGACATATATACAAAGTTTTCACAAGTAGTTTTGATACACGCCATGGAGAGGGTTGTTGCGTGGAAAATGCAAAAAAAAACAATCCTTCTTTTCTAAGGCAATCGTCCTCGGATGGGCTTTATCAAGGTAAATATAAGGAGTTCATTTTACAACACATTTTTTATAAACAGGAGAAAAAATTTTGTTCTTTTTCAACATTATTAATTTTGAGAGACGCTCACGCTTTTTCATTAAATTTACTGTGAAATACAAGGTAAATTATGGTAAGTGCTGTATGTTAATGTCTAATGTTAATGAAAGTGTGTAAATGTTGTTATTGTAGTTATTTGTTTTAATGAAATTAATATTTATTTTAATTTAGTTTGAAAAATTAATTGATGTATTATTTTAATAATGGAAAGTAGTTACTTTAAAGATTTACTCTTATTTTTTTTTAAATATTGTGGTCATTTATGTTGGCTTAGGAAAAAAGGATATATTTTAAGATAGGAGATAAATGAAAAACTCCTGGATCGAGATTTAAATTTTGGGAAGATTTCATAACAACACTATCAATAATTTTCTGTTTAAGTTAAATGATGTGGATATTGTAAGTTTTTCTATGTGTATTTCTTCATATAAATATTGGGGGCTTCAGATTCATTGTGCTCTTAAATAAAATCTTATAATTATTGCATATTTTATCCTTTTTGCATATTTTTATCCTTTCTGAAAACAGAAGTTAATAAGGTCATTATAAGTTCTACGTAGCCTGATATTTACGAAGGTAGTCAGTTTCAGATTCAAAAGTAAAATCTATTCATTAAGTTTGTCTACAAGGCCAGGTAGAATTAACAGTGGATATATGATATTTCCTCACATTTTATTTCGACAACTATATCAGAATAGCTGTCGATATCAGAATTTTCACACAAACGCACAAACATATAATCGACTCTCCCGTCGATATTCAAGCAGATTAGTTTCCAGGAAACCGACAGCCCGACACCGGCACATAAGATTTGATTATAGTGGTGAAGAGACGAATACAGAGAATGCACCGAATGCCACAATGTTCCCAAACGACCCTCCGCAGGTTTTGAATTCAGAGTTGTCCTTCTCCTAGTTGCCATCCCATCCAAGGCTATAGAACCCAGTCTGTCCTGCTATTTGCCCATAGCTGGATGGAGAAGAGGATTCAGACCTTTCCCAATGGTATTAGCACATAAGTGAATGTAATGGATTCGACTGGAATTCGAACTCGGCTCGGCGATTTCTCAATCCAAGCCGCTATCCATTACTCCACCGTGCAAACTCCTAACACAACATATATATATATATATATATATATATATATATATATATATATATATATATATATATATATATATATATATATATATATATATATATATATATATATATATATATATATATATATATATATATATATATATATATATATATATATATATATATATATATATATATATATATATATATATATATATATATATATATATATATATATATATATATATATATATATATATGTGTATTTGTGTGTGTGTGTGTTTGTATGTATGTATGTATGTATAAAAACTAACATAGCAGCAACTTAGTAAAAAACGCATTCAAATTTTATTTATCTATTTCAATTTATTAGCTATCTCAAATCATTAGCTATCTTTCGTTCTATGTATCTATCTATTCATTATCAACCACTCTATCTCAATTCATTATGTATCTATTTCAATTCATTATCTCTCTTTCACACACACACACACTCTCTCTCTCTCTCTCTCTCTATATATATATATATATATATATATGCCATTTCGTCCATTATATATATGTATATATATATATATATATATATATATATATATATATATATATATATATATATATATATGTGTGTGTGTGTGTGTGTGCGTGATATAGCAAAAAAATTAAGGAAACACGCATTCAAATTCGATCTCATTTAGCAGCATCTCGATAAGAGCGAACACTCAGGAAAATGCCAGGTGGACATTGATTGTTTTCCAATAATTGAATTAATCCATTGAAGACAAATCGTAAATAAAAATGGGCTGCCGTATATACCGTATCGAGTGATTTGTAATGGAAGGAAAGTTATATTACAGCTGATTAAGGGGTTACGACCATATCAGTTTGACCCACCGCTTCTCGCACGATCATTGAAGTTGAGCAAGGTCGAGCCTGGTCAGTAACTAGATGTGATGACAGCATCAGGCGTTAGCTTCTAAATCAACTGGTAAATCAGGTGGGACGGATAACCAATTTTCTTTCAAGTCTTTTATAAGGAAAGATCGAAGAAAATGGTCATCATATAGAATTGATGTTGCAGTATTTCTCTTCGCCTCACTTACCTTCAGGTTGAGTCGAGTAAAATCTAGATCACTACTGTGGGAGGTGGGGTTCTCATATATTGAGAAATCAATAAAAAAGAGGTGATTTAATGTTTTGCGTTGGAAATATTGGTTATATAGTGGTGAATTCATAGCGAGTTCATGAGTGTGTTCTGATGCTAGTTCACATATACTATGAACTTTGAAAGCACACTTAAATCAATGGTTAAAGAAGAAAAATCAGAATGAATTCACATAGAATAGTCTTTTTATGTACAAAATTGTCCTTGGCATTGCGAGAGGAAAACTAATGAATATCTGAACGAAATGGGTTTCAAAGACCTGGGACTTACACAGTGGGCGACTTGATTACGTGGGCTCAACCCAACTGGATAATTGTTTCCATATACGGGCTCAAGCTACCCACACTTAGTTTGCAGCATGGCCAAAAACAATTGCGTGGTCTTTTGAGCGATTAATTATTTCCCTCCCTGAACACCTCTGTTCCACAGACAAAGCGTTGCTTACCCATCTCTGACATTTCGCTATTTCTATTGAATAATATTCAGAAGAGTTCAGACATTCACAGCTAACATTTGCCATACCATGTACACGAATTCAAATCACCCTCATTCCCTTCGACATTCTTTAGTAAGGAGGCAGTTGCACTCAGACAACATCATCCCCAGAACGATTGCCTTGTGAGAAAGTGTTGTGGACTCAGTCTCCAATGAATGACAAACGCAAGAATTACATATAAGAAATTAAATGTATTTACACAATAATACACTGGGTAATACTGTTAGTAAATCCAGAAACGCGGTTAGTGGCAATAATATATATATATATATACAATCTCGAAGTAGGACTTCCTTGGAGTCTACGTGCTTGTAACTGTGACATCTACAAGCGGTTACCTCACACTATTACTCTACCTCCAACTCAATCACAATCTCTGCTCACTCTCTCTATATTCTGACTGACTCTGGATATTTAACGGCAGCAGTCCAAGTAACACTCTGGTCGAGTCCACTTATATGAAAAAGGGGAGGACCCCATAACAGAAAGACTCTGGAGAAGATTCTTCTCCGATCATTGTCATCTTAACTCCTTCAAGTCTTGGGTCAATCGATCCTTCATGTCCTCATAATATTAAACTCTTGCTTTCTCTTTGTACATCTTTACAATAATCTCATTCGGTAAACGTCGACTTTGAATTACTGCTCAGTCTTGTATTGGTTGAACTATGGTAAAAACTGTTCATGAAATCAGTGGATGGAGATCTTCTAAAATAATTTTCAAATGACGATGTACGGTTTTTATATTAAGTTGGTGCAAAAATAATGACGTAATAATGTCGTTTTTTAACGTTAAAAATACGTCAAAAAACGACATTATTACGTCACTATATCTGCACCAACCTAATATAAAACGTACCGGGTAGATCCAGGTTTAATCTACTGCATTTTTTTTTTTTTTTGCACAAATGCACATGGAAAAGATATGAACACTTTCCCACAATTCGAAGTTATGGAGTAAATGGCATGGTAGACTGCTTTCTCCAGACTAAAAGAATAACCAGCCTATGAAAATGAAAACTATAAATTGCGAATCGAAGGCAATGGTAAAACACTGCGTTACCGTTTCCAAGAATGATAGACAATTAACGGATAATAAAAATGGTCGCCTAAGTCCTGAAGAGATATACCATGAGAAAAAAGAAGAGAACAGTTAAATTATTTCACTATCCACATTTGCGACACCAGAAATGACTAATATTTAAAAGATAGTTCCAAGGCAAGTAAAAAAAAGAAAAAAAAAAATTATATCTGTATGTATATATATATATATATATATATATATATATATATATATATATATATATGTATGTATATATATGTATATATTCACTTTTATGCACACACATATATATATATATATATATAACATATATTCACATATATATAATATATTCACATTTATACACACACATTTACACACACACACATATATGTGTGTGTGTGTGTGTGTGTGTGTCTAAGTGGAACATGTTAGATTTATGACGTTTTCTATCTGCTCTTTATCCTAACATATACATTAGATTTGACACTCAGAGCAGAAAGTGAAGAAAAGAGAAGGGAAATGTATAGGGAAAAATATAAGGAGAAAGGAATATTATGAAAAGGAGAAAATAACTTACAGCATTCATTATACGAAGAATTATTAAACACCAGATTTCTGCCGTAATTCCCGAAAAACCTGTAAAATGTATAATATATTGCCGGATATGGAAGACCGCACATAAAACACGTACAGGTGTACAGTCACACACGCTCACACGCACCCATTTGTGTTCACGCACAAACGCACAGATAAAGGATAACAAAGAATCAACCTAACACCAATAAAAAAGGCGCATATACTGTAGTTAGCTTAATATGTAAATACGAAAATGCGAAAATCGGCAATTGCTGATAAATCCGGACGAGTGGAGCGAACAAAGGTACGTCTAAAAACTTTGAATTCAGGGTATGAATATATATATATATATATATATATATATATATATATATATATATATATTCAATTAAAGGTGCAAATTATAATTTATAAATTCATGAATCATTCACACAAAAAACAAATATAGAGGTTAATGATTTAATGATTTTGCGAAGATGTATTCTCGCCATTTAAATCATTAACCTCCATATTTGTTTTTTGTGAATGATCATGAATTTATAATTATATATATATATATATATATATATATATATATATATATATATATATATATAGTGGACTCTCCCCGTCGTTTCGTTTTTCGACGTATGAGAGTATCTGACAGATTATTGAATCAGTTATGAAATTTTGTGCGATAACCATAAGTGGCATTTAAGACCCGCTAGTTATTTACAAAGGAGGCCACATATGGAGCAAGTGTGAGGATTGTGAGATGAGATCACTGTTACATTGGCTGACCTTTTAGATCTTGCTCTCGCTTCTTGAAAGATTTATATATATATATATATATATATATATATATATATATATATATATATATATATATATTTTATATATATATATATATATATATATGTGTGTGTGTGTGAGCGCGCGGCAGCAGATAATTATTTAAAAACATATATTGTTAAATATATATATGAATGTTTGTTATGATTAATCATGAGCCGTTCCAAACTTCGTATCATAGCTTTAGTTTTGCGAGAAAATAAAGACAAAAACTGTCTAACATTTTTTTTATGTTTTATTATGCTGTTCCTTACATGAACCATCTTCAGAGTGGTTATATAGACATTACAACAGAGATGTTCACCATCTAAGATCACATCCCGTTATGTTTACATAGAAGTTTTCTATGCGATGATAACGGTGGCGGGACAGCAGAGGCAGGTCGTAAATTCGTAATGCGATTCTATGACATCGTACATGACCACGTAAGGGAAAGAAATTTTATTAACAGAACCTTGCGTTTAGATGCAATGTAGTATATTGTGACTGTTTTGAAAAGTAATTTTGTTGAGTGTGGGTTGCTTTGTTTTAACGTAGATGTCCTCCAATATTTTAAGGTCTTTTAAGTATTGTCTCTGATAAAAGACAAGCAATATTAGTTCAGATTATACCTATATTCAGCGTAAGGTCAGAATACAAGAGGTGGTTTGTACAGCAGAAATTGCCATCTTAAGCTACTTTTAAACTGATCACTGTTTTTTTGGCTTCAAGATCTGATCATTTTAATAGTTGAAAAGGCTAGATGTAGCCGTAGGTTCTATGCTAGCAGTTTCTTTTCTTTCGCTAATCGCTTCTGGAAATATCTTCCGGCTTCCTCCTTTCGATTTAAGGTTGATCTTCAAAATTTTAAATGCAATCGTTATCTTCTGTCTTCTTAATTCCTGTGTTCTTCTTTCACCTTAAGATATTTTTTTTCTTTTTCTTAATTTTTTCATAGTCAATAATTCCTAGTGTCTTTGTTGCCTTGGTTCATGTGAAATGTTAAAAAATAAGTAATTTTAGCCTTCTTTAGTTTCATATGAATGTAGAAGACCGAGTCTGGTCTTGAGCCGTCGCTAATTGGACCTATAGACTGTGTGACGCAGATTCCCCGAGGCCAGGAGTCCTATTTTTTTAGCAAGCCACCACGCATTCTCGTGATGGATTCGTAAATATGTAATGGCCGATTGTTCTTCCTGAATATATCATGTATGGTTGACATTCATGTTTTGTGTTTATTAGCTTCCATTTATGAATTCTCCGCATTAGAGCAGAGATGCCGCAGGAAAATGCGCTTTGTCAATGCGTCGGAATTATCCAAAATTGGTTTAAGGAGGATTTGAATAATTTTTGACGAATGATGTGGGTACAATGTTAGTCAACCAATCGAGTTCTCTTGGATGATGGTGGAACGCTCTCATGATCCGCCAACGACAATATCAGGGAGCTGTGGGTGTTTATCGATACGACATTAAATCACTTATGGAATCGATACCACTTTGGACTCGGTGTCTCATGCATAATCGATAATAAGCATATGACTTTTGTCACGATACAGTGGATACCTCGTTTGTCTCTCGGAATATCTCTCTCCCTCTCTTTCTATCTATCTATCTATCTATCTATCTGTCTGTCTGTCTGTCTGTCTATCTATCTATCTATCTATCTATCCATCTATCTGTCTGTCTGTCTATCTATCTATCCATCTATCTGTCTGTCTGTCTGTCTATCTATCTATCTATCTATCTATCTTACAGACTTAGTTTCTATACATTCAAATTCCTTTACTTCTATCTATGTAGCATCCTTACAACTTTTTTTTTCGTGTGTCAATCCCGATCTGCGTTTCTATTTATCATTCCTTGCCAACATACTAGTGTTTTCTCGGTCTGTAATTTTGGCGTATTTTTTTGCATAGAGAACGCATTCAGGAATCCCAACCTCCATTCGCTAACAGTGAAATAACGCGTAAACCTGCCGCATTTTTCTGCCAATTCCGATAGTGTCGAAAATCCATCACGGCTTAAGTTGAACGTGCTAACGCTTGACCTGAATGCAAAATGAAAATTCCGCCAAGGGCACAGAGCCACATCTGTCGCATATGCTGTCATTTATAGCGGAGATTTTGGCAGTGTTCATAAACAGGATTTAATATAGACTGTGACAGACATTACTATGAATTCCATACGAACAAAGCGTAAAAAAGAAAGAAAAAACAATTCCCCCAACAAAACATAGTGAAATAGAGATGCTCCTTATGCGCGGTTTCACTTTCCGCTGATTCAAGGGATGCTGGTCAAGCCAAAGAAAGTTTCATTACTAGTCCTGAAGTGTTTACGTTGTTTCTACCAAAAAGAAGATACACACGCACACACACACACACATATATATATATATATATGTATAAACTGTATATATATATATATAAAATGTGTCATATATTATACATACATACGTACATATATATATATATATATATATATATATATATATATATATATATATGTGTGTGTGTGTGTGTGTGTGTGTGTGTGTGTGTAAAAAAAAAGAAAGAACAGCAAGATATATAACCCGGTGTTCTTATAGATATTTTTATTTTTACAAAATAGTGCTCAATGTAAATTTACAGAGCATTAATATTAGAAATTAATTGATTTAAAATATGTATTTTTCCCTACACAAAAATTCGCTTAAGGATGAAATGGGACTAATGTCTTTAATTTAATTACAAAATTAAATTCCTGGCTTTTAGCTTCCATTTTTGAAACATGGTTAGAACTGTGTAGCGAAAAAAACATATTTTAAATCAATTAATATATATATATATATATATATATATATATATATATATATATATATATATATATATTCACTCTACTCGACTCTCCCGTCGAATTCGACGTATGAGGTCAAGTAGATCAGTTCTAGGAAGCCGACAGCCCGACAACAGCACATGAGATTTGATTATTGTGGTGAAGGATCCGTGCAGGGCCGAATACAGAAAGCTGATGCACTACGTGCCACAAGGTTCCCAAACGACTCTCCGCAGGTTTTAATTCAGTGTTGTCCTAGACCAGTTGCCATCCAAGGCTATAGAACCCAGTCCGTCCTGCTATATATATATATATATATATATATATATATATATATATATATATATATATTTCGGGGAAATACATATTTTCTTTTTTGTGCATTGTCCATTCACGACGTCGGCGTTCATGACTCTCCTCAACTTCCTGTCATTTCCAACTCGTAATAAATGCTCTGTTTTGTCATCTGTTAAAAATATTGTTCGGCCAGCCATTTACTCAAGCTCGCGAGGTAGTTTACTTTTTTTTTTCTTTTTTACGTTCCTCCGTGTATCAAATATTTCAATCCTTCTTTCTTCATTATATGCCCAAGGAATTACAACACCCTCCCTGATTTTTCGTATAAGTGTAATTTTTCTTTCCATTTTCTATTAAACTTCGTCGTTACTCACCAATAACGTCCATGTTATACTTAGCATTTCTCTGTAGAACCAGATTTCTGTTTCTTCACGTCTTTTCCTCATCTTTGTGATAATTGTTCAGCTTTCACTTTTCTATAGGTGAACTGATAGCGCATAACATTTCAGTGCTCATTTCTTTGCATTTAATGTTTTTTTTCTATTTATTAATACTTTGCTTAGTTTTTACAAAGCATGTTTCATTATTATACGCCTTCAGATTTCGATGTCGTACTTTTCCTCCTATGTGAAAAGACTTCCCAGATGATTAAATTGTTGTACGTGTTTAATTTTGCTGTCTCCAATTTGTAATTTGCACGCTGTCTTTTTTCTTTTGAAATTGATGTTCTGTACTTACTTCTACATTTTATCCTCAATCTTCTGTGAATCTTCTTGCAGTTTTCTTTCTATGTCTTCTATCAAAACTGTGTCATCTGCATATCTTATTTTAAGATTATGGCCGCCAATGATGAATATTGCTAGAACTCTCACTTCTCTCTGAATCACCTCTGTTTATGTGCTGAATAAATTCGATGAGAAGACACATTGTTTTTGTATATCTACTGAATTTATTTTCTACCTGTACGCATGCATTTTACTGCCAGTATAGATCTTGGGTTAATCGAATATCATTCCCAAATATGTCAAGGTTACCGAATACTTCTAACAGTGCATTTTGATGTGCGTTATCAAGCGCCTTTGCATTAGATTATAATTGTTCTGTTCTTTTCATTATTGCTTTTTATGTTTTATATTTTCGAATTTAAGAATTAAAATTCAATATAGATAAGTATTAATAATTTTCTAGCATTCCAACATACAAAAATTTCTTAATATCTCTCTTGAATCTATTGATATTTTCATGGCAAATGTTCGTAGAAGATAAATCATTTTGTTTCGTTGATTCAGAGCGTCACTTCGATGATCCGTACACTGGCTGGAATCATATCTATTACATTTGTATTCAATTAGTAATGAGGAAGGTCCATTCAGACTACTTCTTAAGAGCCTTTACTTTTTGGAACCAAATGCTCTTCCAATCACTATAACATTCGAGTGAATAATGAACTAGTGAACTAGAAAGAGATATTCAATGGCCAGATGTTAATTCAAGCGTTACTGACAGAACAGGTCGAATGTTTATAATGTAAATGCGTTGTAAATGGGTTCTGTATGGAAAGAAATTGTTAATCATCTTCTTATGGGATTAGATTGCTCATAAAAAAACAAGAATATTCAATGATCCGAAAGTAATGAAATAGTTGTAAAATGGATGTTTAATATGTTTATGATGTCATTGATTTGTACATGTTTTTACAGGGCTAACATTTTTAGAAACAGAGATAAGAGTATTGAACTATGAGGTAATATCAGGCCTTCTATATGACAGTGAATTCTGGACAATCTCTTTAAAGATGAAGAAGAGACTAGTAGCAACAGAAATTTGGTTCTACGAACATGCGAGAAACAATAAATTTGAGAGAAAATGAAAAGAAAAAGATATATTTAAAATCAGGAAGCGACAGCTGAAATTTCTATGGTACATAACGAAGAAAGAGGGATTAAATAGATTAAATTCATAAGAGAAGGAATCGAAATAACGAAAAACCTACTTGAGTAAATGAACAGCGGAACAAGTTTTAAGAGAGATAACAAAAAGAAGAGAGATTAAGAGCTACAAATGACAGGAAATTGTGGAGGGGAATGGTAGCCATCGTTTTGAAGAGACACAGCACATAGTAGTAGAAGGAATGCACCGGATGATTTCGTGGCAAATGAAGAAGAAATAGGTATTCTGTTGTTGGGAATAAATCTAACGTTATGCAAATAATAGGGATATTTCCTTTATAATGTAAATGCATTGTTATCGATAACAATGTGAACATGCATGGTAAATGAGATAGAATGAATTCTCAAGAGATGATTTAGAAATGAATTAAGGACAGAATATGGTATTATAATATAAACGATTTCATTGGCACGTGATTAGGAAGTCATATTCGAACCATGAGACTTTGTTCAACTTGATCAATTTGGAAAGTGATAGAAAATCTGAAAACAGGATTCTCCCGCACATTGATTTTACAGAAACTTTTACCCTTTGCAAGGCCCGGGGACCACTCGAAGTAGAGGGTTATGTTAGGAGGCAATTTGTGCGGATAGTAATGGAAGATAACGGTTAACCCTAGCATTGAACAGATTAAGATTGTAGAGTCAGGATTCAGTTTCACAGAGTGGTGGTTCGCGGGAAGAAGCGGTTAGGGTGAAACGTACTTCTCACCCATGGAATACAGTGGTAACATGCATGGTTTGGAGCTATGTAAGTGACAGCATGGCGTGTCTTAGCTGTGAAACTTTGGATTAGCGGGACCAGAGAATGTAGTTCGTCCGAGCAATTTGCGTGCAAATAGTGATAGAGCAACCAGTAGTTTGCCTCATCTCGCCTGTGGAAAAGAGGATGAAGGTTAGAGAATAATTCGTCAGAGAATCTTTTGGACCCTATCAAGTCTGGAGAGTGAGGTCTGGGCAGCTCCTGTCCAAATCATTTTTGGCCTGATCTGGCTTTTGTAAACGTAGAGGATAGCAGGAGGATTAAGATAATTATTGGCGCGGTAAAGGAAGACGGCCATTTTATCTTCATCCTTAACAATGGTTCATATGTTCCACTTGAGGCCAGGTGTGAATTTTCAATAGTCACTCAAAGGTCGGAGAGTCTTCGCGAGGACATCCGTTCATTCTGATTAGAAGTAGTTCGGATTCTGATCAACCATAATGGAATGTAATTAGCTTGATCTTCCAGGCATTGAATGTAACTAGGCAGTTTTCCCCTACTGCGTAGTTTGTGCAAGATCAAAAGAGAGATCAGTCGCCGATCTTTCACCGTCAATATTTTTAGAGATGCGCCCCTATATAGACGTATCATTGGCATAGATATTTACACATGATCTGAGTTTAGATTATTTATGTAAATCAGAAAGATCTTGAACTCAGTAATCTGTGCCGGAGAATACCTTCTAGGAGGACTATCTATTAACTTCTGGGACCTTCCTATTAGCTAGAATTTTATGACAGAGAAGAGCCGTAAAATGATTTCCTAACTATAGCGCTTGTGAGGTAAACATTTGTACCATACCTTGTCAACGCCCTTCGAGATATCTTATGCTATGGTACTCGATGTGTCTTTGTCGCCAAGAGCCTCACTGATTCTGTGACTGATGGTAGTTCAGACATCAGCAGTGGATCATCCGATTGAAACCAATACTGCTCGTCGCTGATGAGTTTCTTATTTTATAGATGCTCGACGACCTTCTTATTGATTATGGCCTCAAAAATCTTACTGGTGTTACTGAAGAGAGTGATGGGTCTTTATTGGAAGGAGGAAGATCGCATTCCTGTGTTCTTAAAAACCGGGCACACGCTTGACTCTTTGAGCGTACTTACCTTGATCAATCCATGATCATGATCGCTCTCACGGAAACTTTAACAAATATTCGCTCAACATACCTGCAGTATATAACACTGATTTTTTTTTTATGGGCATTAAAGTCCCAAACAGTGATTAATTAGTGAAGGTAGCAGACGGGCATACTTGGAACATGAGCAGTTCACCATTCTTTATACAAACGATTCTAGAAGTCGCTCTCTCGGCGGACTTTACACTAGCTTCTACGGAGGGCTTTTGGGCCTTCAGCGTTTTACCTTCAGTGTCATATATACGTAAAATTTATAAAAAATTAGAAATAATTTTTTTTTTATTATCTTTATTCGATGTATTAATTCGGCATAATCTTTCTTCGTATACGCAACCGTTTACATTTATTTTGCGCGCCACTTTCTTTCTTTTAAAAGCATTCAACACTTTATTTACATAAAGTCACGCTTAATAGACATTAGGGAACCCAGAAATATGTAATATTTCAAAGACGTCAGAGTACGCATAATAGAAAAAAAATAACTTGCCCTGCTTAAGTTTTAATATTAGGTTGGTGCAAAAATAATGACGTAATAATGTCGTTTTTTGACGTTAAAAAATACGTCAAAAACGACATTATTACTTCATTATTTTTACACCAACCTAATAACAATTCAATTCGACGATATGAAAAGCAAAATTAAAGTTAAATCTTTAATAAAGAAATGTCTTTTTTAAACTTTTCACTCTGTTCGATATTTGAATTTAACTTTAAATAAGTTGTCTATATAATTTTTAATCGCCTGAAACTACAGTAGTTAATACCTGTTGTTTATGATTCGCCGAGATCGAAAAACGGACGGACGGACATACGTTCACTGCCCTTTATTTATATAAAGGTTTTGCCAATAATTTGACTGTAGAAAATACAATGTAAATTATTTTGGCAAAATTTAATATACTAAGCCTAAAAAAATTGGTGTGGCAATATAACTGCCTTTTTTTATATATATTCTCTCGGTCGATATATTGCTTTAAAAATTGTTCTAGAAAAACTTAACATATGAAATTAGATTGATGCAATACATGCTTTCTTGAGGACTAAAACAAAAAGAGTTAAACATGCTTCTTTATTTACAAGAATAATTTCATATTTATACGTTTATAAGAATAGGTGAACCAACTACGCTTCAATATTTATTATGTATCATATCAAAATTGAATAAATACAGATATAAATATTTTATTCATATACTTTATAAAAGAAATAGGAACAGAAGAAGAGGATAATTTAAATGTAAAAACAAATTCACCATAAAAAATCACTAAAATAGATTTCAAGCATCTGGATTTATACATTATTTCTCGAGAAATGATAACAAAATTTTTAAACACAGTTTATACCTTATGCTGTTTATTTACACGAATAGTGTTTAATACTTCCGTCGATTCTCAAGAAAGAAAAAAAAGAAAATACATAAATCCAGAAGCATATGTTTGGGTTCCATTAAGAATATAACATTAGGTTTTTAAAACAATAGCATTTGTCGAGTGGGTATAGAGTTATGCCGGTGTCAAAGGAAAAACAGTCTTTTTGAAATACCGTTTCTGGATTTGTTTTGTGTTTTTGCAGGTACATATGTTAAACATTACTATTATGTTATTATAAAAATATATTATAAATAGTTTAATTAATTTGTTATTTACTGTTTATGAATTTGCCGAGGGAATATACAGCAAGACATGCATCAAGAGAAAAAAACGTTAATTTGATGCAACTTTCTTTTTACAGATAGATATGATAAACATTACTATTATTTTATTATAGTTATTATTTAAATTGCTTGATTGATTTTTTTTCTTTTTGTTACGGCTGACATATTCGGACTACGGTATCCTCAGCATCTTTCTTTAGAACCATATTTCTATTGCTTCAGGTATCCTCTTCATCATTGAGGAGGTCATCCAACACACCCTGTCATACGGGGGACAGATACATCATACCATACTCTTTCCCTTGTTTCGAAGTTGGACTTTAATTTTTGAGTAATCCAATATATATATATATATATATATATATATATATATATATATATATATATATACAGTGTGTGTGTGTGCGTGTGTGTGTGTGTGTGTGTCACAGCTCACACCATTATTTTTAATTTTTTCTGGCTACATTGCTAAAGGAAGAATCGGTGTTCTACGTTACTGTCTTAAAAGAGAGAGAGAGAGAGAGAGAGAGAGAGAGAGAAAGAGAAGGTATACATGAGAGAGAGAGAGTGGTATAGAGAAAGGACACTTAAGAGAGAAATAGAGAAACGATATATAAGAGAGAGAAGGGACAGTAAGAGGTCAATTATCGCTTAGAGATACAAACCCCAGTAATCAGTAGTTAAGGATCATCGCACATTTTAGCAAGGGAACAGTCAGACAGTTCTCTACCATACTGGATAAAACCTTCGGAGATCATGTTTCTTTCGATTCATGACTGACTAGATATATATTTTTGCCGCAGTATATTGCCGTTTCTTTCTACGGTAGAATGATTACAAACCAAAGCTATGAGATGCAGTCAGTCCTGCTCTTTAACCCATACCTGCGAGGAGAAGAGTATAATCAATATCTTTCCCAATGGTATTTATGCGTGAGTGTAAGGAAATCCAATCAGATTCGCCGTGTTCCAAATGGAAACTGCATATAAAAAAATAAATATTTGATTCAGAAAATTGAGAAAAATCATCAATACTTAGAATATTGCTGAAGTAATTACTATAATTTCAAAGATTTCCCAGATGTTCAGTAAAATTAAAAAAATATATATATTCAGCTCGGATCCAAGAATCGTTCTCTGTGTATGAAACAACATGATGTATTTACCGGCTTCCAACATATTCTAGAGAAGAGCCAGATGTTTTCTGAACTTTAACGACGCAGTATTTTTTATTGTTACATATTTTATTTGTAATTATGTCTTTATTTTCTCTCTATCCGTTCTGTTGTATTGTTCACAGTTCGAAAGAGAATATTTTGCATAATTTCATTTATTATTTGAAATATATTTGTTATTAACACTATGGTTTAACTGATATATATATATGTATATATATATATATATATATATATATATATATATATATATATATATATATATATATATATATATTAGATAACTTGTATCTTCGAATTTAGATGATAGGATGTATATATAAATTATTAATGTATTAATCGGATAATGGTCTTTAAATAATGGGGTTAATAGCAAGGTTTGACCCAAATTTTCTTTAGCTTACTCTATGGTTGGAAATTCAGTGTTTTTATTATTGCAAATATTACCCTGAATATTGTTTATATTTTAACTTTAGAGGCTGTTGTCGTTCTAGACTTCGAAAAGTAAATAATGACCTAATGAAAATTTTTACGTTCCACATTATTTTCTCCCTATCATATCTACTGGGAAATTTGTTTAATGCATTTTCAAATGCTTGTGAAACAATTACTTGTTATTTAAAGCCACGAACTATTTTTAGATGCTATAATATTTTAGATAATAATTTTTCAATGATACAAGTCTTAATAATTAACAAAAAACTGAGTGGGAAGAAGTGAATTCATATGGTTCTCAAAGGTATTTGCGCTTAAGCGAACTTAACTAACCCAACGGGAATTGGAACACGGCTCTCCAAATAAAAATACTGAGGCATTATACAGTGTCTAACATCAAAATTGTGCAAATCGGGTAACAGCATGCGATATTTGTCCACCTCACAAAATATTTAAAAGCTAAAAGTCCACTAAACTAATTGGGGTTATTTTTTCATGTTTTCAGATAAGACGATTAGCTATCTTGACATCGTTTATTGTAAGAATCGCTGAAAGTCCTCTGAGTTATTCAGCTAGAAAGAGAAGAGGTGAAAATAATTTTGTGTCAGTCCCAGTATGTCTCCCCAACAGAGCAACGGCGAGAGAAAAACATTCATGCCTTCAGTAATCGTACCAACATTCATAGTCCAGCATCCATCTTCAAAGTCCATTGAGGAAATAGCAAGAGAACGGTGAATAACTTTAAAAGATAAGGGAACAATAGAGAGTAAAATTGTATCAGGAAGTGACAACAGCAAGAGAGATGCTCATTTCAACTTAGAGCTAAATACATGCTTATTGCTTAAAGTAGAGTCAAGTAGAGTCATAACAACCTCGGAGAATTCAAGTAAGATATCTTCAATTATTTCTACGACACAACGGTTCAATTCATAATCTAACAATTAGAGAATTTCGCTGTTACACGATTTGGATAATTTTGAAGTTATACACGGTACCTTGACCCACACGCACATCCAACCTTACAGCTACTAATAGTCCCAAGCCGATACACATCTAGGTACTGAACAGAATTAACGTTACTGAAAATCTGTGACCTTACAGGAACCGATATTTCAAAGTCATGTGTTCGCAAGGTACACTGTCAGTAGGATTATACGCGGAAACAGAATCAAATGTAATGCTATGTAATTCAAAGGAGTGACGATGTAAAGGTAGCAGGAATAAAATAGTACTAAGAGAACTCGACATATTTACATATATTTTTATGTAATATTTCCATTCTGAGTAGAATCTAGTTAGCTAAATATGCTTATATCTATCTATCTATCTATCTATCTATCTATCTATCTATCTATCTATGTATCTATCTATCTATCTATCTATCTATATTACTTATTTTAAAACGCAGATTGTGTGTGTGTGTGTGTGTCTGTACGTTTATATATTGGATCGGATTTCCTACATTTTTCAACCGATTTCAACAAAACTTCACAGGACTGCGTAAAATTACCTTGCGGTGGTTCTGAAAGCGCCAAGAATTGGAAAAACACAATTGTTTTTGCACGAAATCAATTTGAAAACACAATAAAACACGATTCTGTCGCCAGAATGAAAGGGAGACAACTCATATCAAGTTATACTTATTATAAAACACAGGTTGTTTGTTTGTGTGTGTGTGTGTGTGTGTGTGTGTTCGTTTATATATGGGATCGGATTTCCTACATTTTTCAACCGATTTCAACAAAACTTCACTTTTTTTGGCAGGTAGTGTTTGATATTGTCTTGCACAATTTTTTTTATTTTTACATTCAGAATGCTTTATAAATTCCATTTACAAGACAATTGTTTATAATAAATTCTATTCAATAGTGACGTTTAATAATCAAGCTTGCCTTTTAAAAATTCAATGATATTTCTTTTGTCGCCACTTTTTGAAGACAATTTGATTGTAACAGATTGTAATTGTTTATGGATTAGATATTTCTTGCTTATAATAATCTCACTAAGTTCAAAAACAGAAGAGAATCACCTTGACTTTTATGCAAAATTGTGAAATACTTGAAAATATAGATAAAGTAACACAATTCCAATGAAAGAATATAATATTGAATGAAGCACACAATTCTATATAAAGTAAAGGGAAAGAAAAAAAATTACAAGTTGCTTCGTCCTGTAAAAATAAAAGGAGATATGATTTGCGGAAAAGTTTTCATGAACCAAAAGAACGTCAACTTGACCAAACAATGCGAGCGGTTTCCTGAAAACGATTCGAACGTTAATTGCCAAAGCAAAGGATCTTTATGCCGAAAAAGAACATGAAAACAAACGTGAAATTTAGTGAAGATTGGCTCAAAAGTTTCAAGACGCAATATGGAATACGGCAATTAAAATTTTCAGGTGAACAGCGCTCAGCCGATACGCAGGCAGCTTCGATATATTGTGAAAACTTCTTCAGAATTAGGAAGGACTATGATTCAATTCCAGATGAAATCTACAATGCTGATGTACATGCTATCTATTGGAAATATTGCCCTACAAAAACTTTAGCTGCTGCGGACGAACAAAAAAGAACAGGTTATAAACTAAATAAAGATTGACAGTGCTGGTGTGTGGTATTATGTCATGTAGATACAAACTTAAACTTTTACTTATTAGAAAATCTAAGTTTCTCCGTTTTTTTTAAAGGAATTGTGCAATTATCAGTCACATAGAAATTGAAAAAACTACCTTCATGAACGTAAATGAAGAACGCAGTGAAAGTTTTGAAGATCTAACAATGGACGAATGATAAATTTATAGTTTTCCTAAAATTCTTAATCATTTCATAAAGTGTCTTACTTTTTCCCAAATTACAATATTTGTTGAGCACAAAATGCTTCATTATTATTGGTTATCAATTATTTTTTGTACATTTATGTATTCACTCTACATTTTAAATAAAAACGAATGCACGTTACAAATTACCATTTGTATCCTAAACTCTAAAACTTAATAAAATTATATATACATATATATATATATATATATATATATATATATATATATATATATATATATATATATATATATGTTTAGGATATAAATATATATATATATATATATATATATATATATATATAATATATTTAAAGGATTTAGGATACAAATATATATATATATATATATATATATATATATGTATGTAAAAGTTTAGGATACAAATATATATATATATATATATATATATATATTTATATGGAGAGAGATAGGGAGAGAGAGGAGGTGGTGGAGAGAGAGAGTTTACATTAAACTATTCATTTAAATGTTTTCATTAATTAATTTTGCATTTCTTCTTTTCTCATAAACAAATCGTAGAAATATGTGGAATTATTATAAGACAAATTAAAGGAAGCAATGTAGCAAAGTGCTTCATATGAACGGATTTAAGATGTAATTAGGACCCAGAATCGAATATCGTCGAAAAATTGTTTAGAACATCATCAGTATATAGAGGGGAACTGTTAAGTGCTTTAAAACATCTCAATAAACGGCAAGATACGAATGCGAATTTAAACGTTAGTTTATGAAAATCAATCTTCAATATATAAACACGAGAGAAAATCATCAAATGATTTTAAATACTTTTAATGTTTGCTGCAATTAAGTTTTTTTTAAATTTTTATTTTAATGGGGATATTTGAATAAACGTGATAAATATGTTTTAAAAGATTCTTCTTTTATGTGTCGCACTTTTTTCCGGCCGTGGGGAAACATGGCTCTCTACAACTTCCTATTCTTTGTAGCCAGAACCATTGTTTCCCGTTTTATTATTTTTACCAGTGACTCTTCTACCGTACATTTACAAGAGCTCTTTATTATTCTGCTTTCAAAATTATATGTGTTTCAAATTCTCCAATCGTTTATTTCTCATTATATGTCCCAGAAATTTCATCTGTTTTATTCTGATTCTAAGTATGAGAGTAGGTCAAATATCTTCCGTACTTTCGCCATAACTTTTGCTGATTTTGCCGATGACATTGCACTGTTGTCTGACAACCTCATTAGTGTCCAAGCACTCCTTTCTTCTCTTGAATCAGCAGGTAACTGTGCAGGTCTACACCTAAATGAAACTAAAACTGAGTGTATGCCAATTAACATTCGCAACAATCATGAGATCAAAACACTCTCAGATAACATCGTCAAATGTGTCGAAGACTACAAGTATCTAGGATAACACATCAAGAACTCTGAGAAAGACTTCAACATTAGAAAAGGTATAGCATGGACTGCTTGTAACAAAATGGATAAGATCTGGAAATCCAATCTTGCTCGTCAATTCAAAATTCAACTTTTCCGCGTACTTATTGAGCCAATCTTACTCTATGGCTCTGAAACTTGGACTCTCTCAGCAAAACAACAGCGTCGTTTAGATGGATGTTATACACGTCTTTTAAGAAGAGTGCTTAATCTCTCATGGCGAAACCGCCCAACTCTAGAAATGATATATGGTTACTTGCCAAGAGTATCAACTTTAGTTTGTAAGAGACGTGTTCAGTTCGCCGGGCATTGTGCACGTGCCACAGATGAACTTGTCATCATTTGTACTCTGGAGGCACCCATCATCTGACAATCGATCACGCAAGTTAACCTTTCCAGATAGGATAAAACGAGACACATTGATCCCTAAGGGAGATCTTTTAGGTGCTATGACAGATAGGGAATACTGGAGAGGTGTAGTGAGTTCAATCACGGCTGAGGCCGCAAGATGATGATGATGATTTTGATGATTTGCTTTGGCACATTGACTTCTAATCATGCGTGCTTATAATTGGTCCTATTGTGGTCACATGATAGAACTTTGAGATTGATTACGCCAATTTTCTTGCTACTGGTACAGTGGAAGCATAACTGTTCCGCTAGCAGTGTGCACCAATGAAGAACAATGTGTTGTGATCCGGATCTGCAAAGAACATAATGCCTCATTGAAGATAACTCGCCAGTTCGCCATTAACCTCTTTCGAGCTTGCTGAATTTTATCGTTAGTGACGGGCGTCCTACAGCAATTTCATGTGCCCCACATGACCGGAGAATTTTAACCTTCTCGATCCCCTCATCCACACTTCTAAACGATAGTGCCCTGCCGCCATATTGTGTTAAAAGCATCTGATGAATTTCAACCCCTGACATACATTCCAAACAGAGAAATTGGATCAGTACTCTTTGTTCTTTCTTGATATCCACTGCTAGCATATCGGCCATGTTTACACTGTAACAGCAGCAATCAACTTAATCTTCGATCACGTGAGCACCACCTATAAGCACTTAGAATGTAATTGGCCACTCTTCTTGTGTCATTAATGCAGGTGTGTTCCAGGACTCTCCGTGAAACTACGTTGCTCCTAATTCTCATGAATGAAATTCTAGATGTCATCAGTTCCCGGTATCGATGTTGATAACACAACCATTTACTCCTACTTAATAGTAAGCCTGATCAGATAAGGTCATAGTGGCAGCTGATCTAAAAAGACCTACGATCTGTTGTTAAATCGGGCAAAGAGTGGCTTGTTAATTTAAACGCCCCCAAAACGAAACTGCTTTTTAAAATCGTCTGAGATACCCCAAGAGAATGTCTGATAGCGCTGTCTAAGACTAACGTTTTCCGCTATGAGGTAGAAACAGTATATTGACATAGTTGGTAAGTCTGCAGCTACGAAAGTTGTTTCACTGTGTTTAGCTAGACAATGTTTCTCAATTAAATTTCGTTTTGGCTTCGAATATTGAGGCCAGATCTGGTCTGGTTCTTCTGCTATATATTTAAAGATACTTGATGAAATCCAAAACAAAATCTGCAATGTTATTTATCCTGATCTGGCATCTCGTCTTCAGACACTTTCCAACCTTCGTAACGTATCTTCCGTGTGCCTCTTCCGTAAATACTTCCATGGCAATTGTTTCTGATGGACTTTGCTTCATGGCACCTAGAATTTATGAATTTATTGCAGTAGTAGATTTGTGGCAAGGTTTTACCGTAGGAATGGTTAGATGTAACCTGAAGTCTTCTTCTGTCGCACTTGTTGAACTCTCTCCTGCTTTTTTCTTCACTGCCAAATTTGATTTTCAAAAAAGAAAATACAATTTCA
>CAHIKZ030002312.1:1682500-1717500 GCA_903632075.3 Acanthosepion pharaonis | reverse complement strand
TGCCTCGCCATTTGTTTTTTTTTTCTCTTTTCTCCAACATTTTTCTGCGTTATTTATTTCTTCAACCAATGTTTTCTTTTTTTGTACAACTACTTTGTACACATTTCTAGGACATCCTCCATCTTTTTTCTTTCTTCATCTCTTACCTTTCTCTTTCTTTTACATCTCTCTTAAGCTAGCTGCCGCTTTCCAGCAAGCTGTATAATATCCCCCTCCAGAACTGAAACGTTTAACTCTACCTACCACCTCTCCCCTTCCGCCTACTGTCTCTATTTCTCCATATTTACCGATTTATTACTTTCCATCACCGACAGCCATTGTCGCATGTTACATCTTACTATTCGTCGCTGTAAACTTTTTCTAATGGCTCCTACCCTCGCCTTTATGAGTTTGATTCGTATCCCAAGCTGATTACAACCTATATAAATATCTCTTTCTTGAGACCTACACTTACTTGATGCACCCTTTCTCTGAGAGCCACCCATACACAGTCCACCTCAACGTCCACCATCGCCCTTAACCCTTGCGATCATAGCCTCTCCTCTTCCCATCAAAATCGTACTTCTTTTACAGCCAACTGTTATCTGGCTCCCCACCAAGTAGTCTTTGGTCTTTTACGAATAATGATGGCAACACGCTTCTCTTTCGTCTGCTCGCCCGCGAAATTTTCCACTAACCTCTGTTTATTGTAGGTTAACTTGCAATAATCAACAAACAAACAAGTGAAGAAAAAGAGAAACATTTTGGGGTAAATCCAAATATGTCCGGGCCAGCAGAGACATGCAAGGCTATTCTTTCTTATTTACCGGGAATTGCCCTTGGGTTAATGTGGCTGATAGATGACCACCGGCGTATTACTGCTGTGAAATCAACAATTGTACACTGCCCGCCGCGTATATTTTGCTTGGTTTCAGTGGGTGGGATTGGCGTTCGTCTTCCACAGAAAGGAAAGAAAGTGACCCTATATTTTACGTTGAATATCTATCTCCCCGACTCAGTAACAACACTGCGAACCAAGCCATGATTCACCTTTGATACTGTGGATACTTTCATGTCAGGCAAAGTTCTCATGAATCATCACAAAATTAAGCATACAATGAAATTTACTGAAGATGAAGGAATCACGGATAATTTGCAAGGAGAAGAAATCTCCTTGTCTAAACTTTCGAATATGGGAATCTGCTCACATTATATGCCGGGTACACTCAGGGGGTAGACCATCATGGCTCTGCACAATATCCTGTCGCGTGTAGCTCTTAATAAACTTTGTTTTGCTGTTTTTTTTTCGTCATCCATGTTATGCTTTGTTTTTCTCTGTCATTCTTACTCTCTATCTGACCCGTGAGTATCAGATTTTCCAAGCCCTCCTTCCTTATTTGCATGCCCCAGCAACTTAAACTGTCTCTTTTTGATGTTAAGTATAAGTTTCCTTTTTCTTTATATTTTCTCTATAACTTCACCGTTGATCACCTGTTCGGTCCTTTGTATTCTCACCATCCTTCTGTATTACCTCATTTCTTATTTCTGGCCTCAACAAGGCCACAACACTTTTCTAGAACGATATTTCTGTTGCTTCAAATCTATTTTTATCTGTAACGAGTAATGCACATTGCTTCAAACCTCATTTCTGGGAAGATTGTCCAGCACACACTGCCATACAGGAGGACAAATACCACGTAAGTTTAACAGTCTTTTCATTGTTTCTAGCGAAGTATTTGTATTTCTTAATATTCTTATACTTGATAATACTTCTAAGGCTATCCCAAAACACCTTCAGATTTAAGGTCCATATTTCCGGGCTTTATTTTAACACTTCTCGGGTATTTAAATTTCCGCACTTGTTTGATTTTGGTAACTCCAATTTGCAATTCGCATTTTAGGGGCATCATTTAGCTAACATCCATGCATTCTGTCTTCTTGTATTTGGGGTTTAATATTTCCTTCTCGCTTTCTTTCACTACCTAGGAGGAGGGGCGTCAATTTTCGCAAACCATAGACGTTCTCTTTTCAGAAAGCGATATTTAAAAAGTTTGATATTTGATATTATTGATTATTTGATATTTAATGACAGCACAGTCAGAAGCGTTTAGTTCTTCTGTAAATTATAAGGATGTACCTAAAAATATTACGAATAAGTAATTTAATATTAATATTATATTATTATCGTTGTGTCTCTTCAGGACAAGGAAAATCATGATGATCCACGGCGTCCTGTTCTCTGTAGCTCTTAGCAATATTTGTATTTTTCTAATCCCTTTACACAAGCACGTTAGGGGGATTATTCGAAGATTTCTTCTCTCCCTTTTACCTTCATCGCGTCCTGTGAATATTAAATTTTCCAAGCCCTCTATCCTCATTACACGGTCTAGGAATTTTGACTGTCTCTTTCTAGTTCAAGTATAAGTTTCCATATTGTTTTGATTGTTCTTGCAAATCCATTTATGTTTTTTTTTTTTTGGTTTTTTTTTAAGCATTTCACTCCAAGACGAGAATGCCATTAGAACGCAAGAGGTTACACAAAGTGGGAGCAAGAATAAATAGGCGTGAAAGAGGAATGGATGAAGAAAAAGACGGGGAATAGATCAAGGGATGTGGAGATGTCGATTGACATTGCATTTGAATAGTTGGAAATTATAGCTATGAGGGATGCAAGTAAGAGGACAGGAATTACACAGACGGGAAGTGCGAGACATGAAGCCCTTGGAGTAGAAGAGACGGTTACATTTACCCTATTCGACAGTGAAAGGGTGGGACTGAGATGCTGACCTAGTTGCACGTTTAAATTAATTCAGTCTGGGAACTAGCGAAAATAGCTCGTCGGAGCAGTTTCCGTGAAAGTATATGTAGAAAAGACAGAGGGAGGCGACGTCACGTCTGTGAAAGAGCGACTGTAAACGAGAAGCCAGATCAGGGCCAACCATATTGCATATCCGTCTCTGGATTTTGTCGAGGACCTTAAGACCGACATCGGTGGCACCAGACCATATATGGCAGCAGTATTGCTCACATGTTCAATCCACGGTATTCTCAACATCCTTTTTGTTATGGTACGCATAGATTCTCCGAGCTATAAGAGCATGCACTGCCTTTTGGAGAAGGAAGTTTTCAGCAATCAGCTCTGATATTTGGACGGAACATTCTTGCTTTAACACTCTCGTTTGTATTGCTGTTTCAGTTAATATATTTGTTTAACTCAAGTCCTCTCTTTGTGTCTTTATTTCTGGCCACAACACTTTTGTAGAACGATATTTCTGTTGCCTCAAATCTATTTTTATCTGTAACGAGATTGTTCAGTAATCTTTAAATATACAGTTTTGCTTCGAAACAAATGTCTAGGACTTTAGTTGATTTTTACATTCTTAAGGTTTTAATTTATATTTTGTCAGCATTCATTATATTAACTAATCAAACTCGGCAGAAGCGTTTTCGTTTTTCGTTTGTTGTTTAAAAGTGCCTGAAATAATTATTTAAATACGATTATTATTTATTTTCTAGATTAAATTTAGGATATTATGTTAATGATGAAAAGGAAAATTAAGCTAAAAGAAGACATTTTAAACGTTTAATTTTTTTTTAAATGCTTGTAGTAAGTCCACGGTAATATCTATAAAATATAAAAGTAATCGAACGCTTAAGATGACCGAAAAATGAAAGCAGTGAAATAAGTTCAAAGCTGAGAAAGTTTGTCTTCATTTCGCACTAATACCTTTGGGTAAGGCAAGAAGCAACCTCACCCAATAAATCAAATGCTGCTGGTAGTATCACGTCAGCCAATATAACACGTTTTTTAGAGATGATCGTCACATGTAAGTAACAATTACTGATCTCCAGAAACTACTTGAAATATACATAATAGTATAAGCTAATCTGGTTTCATATTTAAGGTATTTTACATTAAATTATCCTGCACAATTGTACTTATTATCAATATGACGACCTTTTAAACAGAGCATATTAATAATTCAAAACGAATATTGATAACAACAAATGACTGCTATGAGAGAACGGCTTCTGTAAAAGAAAACTGTCTTATTCCTCGAGGAAAATTTGTGAATCCTATCGTATTTTAAATCTCAAATTTGTGCAAGTTAAATACATAGAGGCTCCCAGCCAAGTTCATAACAGCTGATGCATACTGATTGGTTGAAAAAAAATCAATTAGGTGTCAGCAACTCCGTCCGAAGGTAGCGACCCATATTTCGACCTCATGTTGACACCACAAAATGTAAATGTAAATCTCCCCACGTGACCAAAAGAACTAATAAATACAAAACTTCGACGCGACAAAGTCAGCGGTCTCTTAAAATATTTAACTCATTCACTAGACTTCATTGAAGATCTACACAACAGTCAAAGTGAAACGAGCCAAGTTTTTCAACGCGACAACGAACCTTGTCGCCTAATTCCAGGCTTAAGGTTAATTACTTAAATTAACATAACCCCGCTTGCGAAAGAACGCTCACTCCAACAATTTATTTATTCCTCTACAAACATCTCCGGTAAGAGAGCGACAAAACTCTGTAGAAATCACAGTGAGTAAAGAACAATACTTTTTTTTTTAAAATTTAATACAAAAAGCAGAACTGTTTAATTCTTCTACAACAATAAGAATATAAACTTAAGCACACATTCTTATTTTCATACATACGGTTCAACACCTTCATATCTTTCAATATTCTTCACAATCAAGAACTCTAATATGCTTTAAGAACTTTAGAATATATTTTGTATTTGTTGTGTTTTATAAGATATTGTTTAGCAAATTCTGTCTCTTTGATTATTTCTCTTGTTGTTTATTGCATTTGCTTACACTTTTGTAAAGTAAAATTGTACTGGTTGATTTAGGCCTTAAATACCGCTACACAAGCAACACATAATACATTTCCGCCTGAGTACGAAACACTATCCATCATTCCCTCAAATTCTCACTCTGTAAATGTTTCATTCCTGTTATTTGTTCGTCATCTAAGTGGAATATTTCCAGTACTGAAATGGTAATATTAGCCGTTACCTTCTTTGAAAGATTCGACATTCACCGGCCGATCACCCATAGCTACTCTCGGTAGAATCTTATAAAATCCTTATATTAAAACAATAATTCATGTAAATAGTTTCTCAAATTGACTAAATGTTATCAATCTTTGATTTCTAGGGTTATTTTTGCAGTAATGTCAATCTTCAACATCTTGATTATGTCATTGTTTTAACTCTGAGTTACATGGGCTTTCTATTTTCCTTGTTGCTACCGTCAAAACTCTTCATGTGAAATGTTTTTTCTGGTTAAAACTCTTCATGTGAAATGTTTTTTCTGGTTAAAACTCTTCATGTGAAATGTTTTTTCTGGTTAAAACTCTTCATGTGAAATGTTTTTTTCTGGTTATAACTCTTCATGTGAAATGTTTTTTCTGGTTAAAACTCTTCATGTGAAATGTTTTTTCTGGTTAAAACTCTTCATGTGAAATGTTTTTTCTGGTTAAAACTCTTCATGTGAAATGTTTTTTCTGGTTAAAACTCTTCATGTGAAATGTTTTTTCTGGTTAAAACTCTTCATGTGAAATGTTTTTTTCTGGTTATAACTCTTCATGTGAAATGTTTTTTTCTGGTTATAACTCTTCATATGAAATGTTTTTTCTGGTTAAAACTCTTCATGTGAAATGTTTTTTTCTGGTTATAACTCTTCATGTGAAATGTTTTTCTGGTTAAAACTCTTCATGTGAAATGTTTTTTTCTGGTTATAACTCTTCATGTGAAATGTTTTTCTGGTTAAAACTCTTCATGTGAAATGTTTTTTCTGGTTAAAACTCTTCATGTGAAATGTTTTTCAGGTTATAAATCTTCATGTGAAATGTTTTTCCTGGTTATAACTCTTCATGTGAAATGGTGTATTATATTATTGTTATATCAATTTGTTAACAATTCTTTACGGTAGTCTACGAGTTAGGAATTAGGATTGTCCTCACAAGATCTACTGGTTTATTGCCATGTAAATCACTCTATTTATAAAATAAATATATTTTTCTTTTGATTTTGAACATTTAGTTGGTTACTTGCTTGGATAGAGTTGCAGCTCAGATCAGGTTTCTTTTCATGGGTCATTTAGCTTAAAAATTAATACTTTGCCCATATCTTTACCAACGGAATAAAACCATGCCGCGGTTATAGCAGTAGGCTAAGTTTATTCTGGATGTAACCTCCTGCCGTTGTTGAACGAGGTAGTAGTCATGAGATAGGAAATGAGGGGCGAGCGATCTAATCGGCGAGTAGGCATGCCTCTTCCTTTTCACGTCTTGGCAAACTGTCCTATGCTTTCGGCTGCTAGTGACCACTCTCTTATAGAGGACAAACGTTAGTTGTACTGTCATCTTTCATCTAAATAAGTCATTCATCAAGTTGTCAGAGATCGGCTTCACTCAGTGACCTTCTTTCTCAGAATCGTTTGGCATGTGGGATCACTTCACTTTGGTCCACTTCACAGACAATAACTGTCGAAATGATTTCTCTAATATCTTTCAAATTTTCTTTTGTCTTTAACAAGATATCGGCAGAGAGATAAATCTCTACACTAGGGTGCTAGATTTTACAATTATGTTAAACCTTGTTTAGTTAGCAAAAATAACACAGGAAGGAAAATGGGGACTCATGTAGTTTATTCTGTTCTACCCGCAATTTTCCAATAAGCTATGGTACACGTTTTCGGTCGCTGCAAAACGCTATGTTGGCAGACAGATTATTTACGGAAAACCTGTTCGTCAAAATTTTCTTTTTTCAATTTGTATCGAAGAGCTGCCAGACAATTGGCAATACACCTTTACAAACCATGCTGCATATATAATCGAAAAGAAATATAATTATATTATTTTTAGAATAAATTTGATAAACAAAAGCGGAAAATTTTTAAGACTTCGCTTAACAATACGAATTTCTCTCATTTTTATATTAGGTGTGTATTAGTTCTCCGCAAACTGATTTCGACAGTATATACCAATCTCCACCATGGACGTTAATGCTGGGCAATTTCTACACAGTTACAGTAAAAAAAAAAAAAGGTGGAAGTTCTAACGCCGAATATTGAGAAAGCATCTTAAAGATTATGTGCGAAAAGGAAAGTAATTTAAATATTGTATAGCATCTGCGCATGCTCAACTAATAAAATAAGCGAGCATTATTTTAGGTTTTGTCTAGGAGCGATTCCTTCCACTTTTCAAAGCTTAAGATTTGTAACTGTATTCTTGGTATATCCTATGATTATTTTATACTCTTTTCTGTTACGCGCATTGACTTTAATTTAATTCCAGTTGGAGTTGCATACCAAAATGAGCTTTTTGCCCTAGCGAAACGGGTACTGTCGTGCATTCCGCCGAGCCGCGCACTGCGTAAGAAATTTTATTTATCAATAAACCAATTGAGACAGATACTTTTTTGTTTTCGTTTTTTTTTTTTGGTGGGGGGTGGGGGCGCAAGATCGCAAAATCAACTAAGTTCAGCATCTTATTCCTTTCGTTCTGTTCCCTCTAGATCCCATTATTCAAATGTTCCTGTGTTTTCTATTCCTTTCTTAGAATATTCCCCGTGGGGAATTTTATTTTATATAATTTTTTTTCATTTCATTTGCTTCTTTTCTTTCTTTTTTCGATGTCTTTTATATTAATGGTATACACACGTTTCGGGCGGTATATATATATATATATATATATATATATATATATATATATATATATATATATATATATATATTTATTTTATTTTCTACTTTCCAAAATTAACACTGTGAACTTTTGCACACATCTGTGTTTTCATTTCCGCTTTTATTCATCATCATTTTTTTTGAAATTTTATATTGTTATTTACCATACTTATTAAGAAATGAAACCGAAAAATCTTATTGATGGAAAACTAGAAGAAAGATCTCTTCTTTATATGGAAGCAAAATACATGATCGTCAGTAAATCAGACAGCCAAAAATTTGCGTTAATTATTGGGAATGTCAAAATCAAGTACTTTTACTATATTTTTAATTTAGTCAGAGACGTCGGGAAATGCAAGACAGTACTACTTCCATACGAAAGATGCCTTTTGGAAACGAAGAAAGCTATTAAGTGATAGAAACATCTCCCTAGGAATAAAGTAAATAATGCTGGAATTTTATGTAATATCTAATTTTCTGCATGACAGTGGATGCTGGATATTTTTCTCACAGTTGAAACAGAAAATTGAAAGGACAGATATGAATTTCTACGAAAGCAAGCTGAGAATACTGTGGACCGAAAATATCGACAATGAAAACGTCTTCAGGAAATCAGGAAAAAATAAACATACTTAAATTATACTTAAAAGCAGAAGAGAGATGAACTCTATTGAGTACATAACGACAAAATAAAGCTGAGAGAATTTGATAATCGCAAGTCATATTGACCACAAAAGATGTACTAGTATTAGACAGTAACCTCCTTTAAAAATGGTCTGAAATCTAAGAAACGATTGGTTGGTTGATACGTTTTTATCATTAATTTGCAGAAAATGCTTTTAGATCGTAAGAATTTTTTAGATAATAATGATACGAGTTTTATTATTTAACTCATAGCTGGGTAGTGCCGAATTTACAAGTTTTCCATGAGGATTTGCGAGTAATTGAATATAATAAACCCAATGGAAATTGGAACTTGACTCTCCGAATTACATTTACGAATCATTATTCTTTACAGCACCAGCGCATCCATGCCCACACTGCCTAGTATTATTAGGTTGGTGCAGAAATAATGTCGCTTTTGACGTTAAAAAATACATCAAAAAACGACATTATTACGTCATTATTTTTGCACCAACCTAATACCCAGCGGTCACACATCTGATTACTCGACGTTTCTTAACTTCGCTGATCATATGAAAAGCGGTGTTTTCAATGTGATGTGGTCGTAGTCGATAGAACACAGAAAAAATAGGATAGTAAAAAAATCAAAAGACAGGAAGTTGTGGAGAACTACAATCGTTAACGCACAGGAAGAAATTACTAAATAAAAACGGTTTAAATTAAACTGAACCAAAATTCTGTAGCATCTTGTGTGGTTCGAATTCACTTCAACAATAATGCAAGCTTTATACATGCTGCAATTAAGGCAAAGTGATGCACGATACTAAGTGTGGAACAGAATTTATGTGTGGATCATGTTTGTATGTGAAGGTATCGAACTGATAATTGTAATAAATATGTGAAGGTTTTTTTCCAACCTAAAAACTACAGCAAATAAAGTAAGTACAGGGTTTGTTTTGTTAAGGTAAAGATCTTGTAGGACACGTGGTGAGGATCAAACTCACAACAGTAATAATGTTCTGTGAGGCTAAATTGTATCATCACGCTGGCATGTGTAGTCGCTAAATACGGCACAATGAAATAATTACAGAGTTGCCTTTACAACCTAGTAGAAAAGAGCTTCCTGTCCACTGGTTTACAAGGGAGATAATCCAGGTAGTTATTAATGTGATTTATTTCAACAGCAGGGAGAAGACTAACGAGAAAACATCAGAGGCAAGTTTTCTTGTCTTGGTTACATGTGTTTATCATTTTTTTTTTTTATCTAATTACTTTCACCACAACTTGTATCGTAAAATTTAACAAGCGAGTGTAAGCATTCCGAAAATGTCCAGTGTTTGTATGAATATCAATAATTCTTTTTCCTCGGGAATTTTAATTCTTCCTCACATATTATTATTAATATTATTATTATTATTATTATTATTATAGTATTAGTAGTAGTAGTAATAACAGTAGTAGTAGTAGTAGTAACATTGTGTTGTGACTGTTTTTCTGCAGTACAGGTTACCCCAAGACTCAACCAGACACTTCAAGAGATAACAAGGTTTTTTGTAACAGACGAGGCGCCATGCTATCATGAAAAGGGAGATAAATGTATCTGTCGGAATTGTGGTCACTGCAAGGATACAAATCTACGTAAGATGTAAGGAAGTACCCATGGGTAAGATTTTCTTGAAGGTCACATATTTTAGAGCTACAAGGAATAGGATGCACATATTTGCTTGATTGTTTTGATATAATTAAAAGAAAAAAAGCAATAACAACAGATAATTCTGTTGTTTTCAGATGCCACCCTCTTTTCTACATTATATTAATTATTATTATTATTATTGTTTGTGTATTATGTTTAATGCTTTGTATCCTGTTGAGCCTTATCCAAACTGTGATCATTCGTCCGTTTAGAATTGTCATTTAATTGATAGCACGTTTCTTTGTATATGGGATGTTCCTAGTAAGGCGATTTTCTGGGTAACTTGCATGTTGATGTTATCTGCGACAATGTTAGTAAAACTTTCCATTCCTTTTCTTACGAGGCCCAGAGTCGCGATTATAATTGGTACAGTCTCAGTATTCATTCCCCACAGCCTCGATCGACAGGTCCTTGTATTTGGACAATTTCTCGATACATTTTATGGAGGTGTTTCTCACAGATCTTACTGCTATGTCAATAAGCATACACTTCCAGAAGTTCTTGTCTTTTATGATAATATCAGGTCTGTTTGATTATTATTATTATTATTATCATCATCATCATTCGATTTCTGCTATGGACACACTACCTACCAAGTCTGCGGAAAGACCTAAGGCAGGTCGTGGTGTGTTATTATAATACACATTTCATGTTAATTTTTTTTTTTTTTCTCCGATGAAGTTGCTAGCGTTACATAGACAAAGTTCTCCTTAGTGTGTGTGCTGTACTTAATAAGACAATTTTATGTATGTCTCTTAAGCTGGGGTTTCAGGGATTCTTTCAATGTGTTGTTTTGTTCCATTTTTATAATTCAAGTGCACCTATTACCACTGGTATTATTCTTGTTTTCAATTTCACATTTTTCCTTTTCAATTTCCAGGTCTTTGTATTTTGATAGTTTTTCAAATTCCTTGGTTGCTATATTTACAATCCGCTGGACAAGCCATATCAATTATTAAAGTTTTTTCTTTCTGGTTTTTGACAATAATGTCCGGCCTATTTGCTTCAATTTTTCTGTCTGTGTGGATGGTATAATCCCATAGAATGGTGACATCTTCTATTTCTGTAACCGGCGTTTGTTCATACCAGTGTTTGCTTACACATTTTCCAAAGTGTTTGCATTGTCAGTGTAAGTTTGCCCCACTCTATCGTGACGATTTTTTATATTCATTTGGGGCAAGTATAGAACATCCTGAATTAGATGGTCTATTGTTTCTTGGTATTTGTCACAGAACCTGCATTTGGATCCACATTATTATGTCTGGTCTTGCGCTGCAAGAATAAAGCCTTCAGTTTCAGACTTTAATCCAGATGCTCGGATGAGTATTAACTTTATCAACATTGGGGTTTATTTGCGTTCTGGATATTGGCCATACAGAGGTTTGTCTTGCCAGCGTTGTTTCATCTGTTCAAGGGCTTTATCCTTGGCTTTCTTTTTTCATATCTTTTGCTGCAATAGTTGGTTCTTGGCTTCTGTTTTGATTTACTACAGAATCTACTAAATGTAAATGTTGTTTGTATTTACTGCCTTCTTTTATTATTGAATATTTTTTTTTCTTTCTGTTTTCATGTTGTTTCACTAATTTTATCATCCAGTCATTTTTTGTTTCCATGTAAGTTAGTAAGCCAATAGTTGTTGTCTTGTATGACAATTCTAGCTGAATAAGACCTCTTCCACCTTCTTTACGGGGTATGTATAGACGGTCTACATCAGCCTTTGGATGCATTATTATTATTATTATTATTATTATTATTTCTTTTTCATGTACTGTATACTAACATCATTTATCAAGTGTTTCACCTGACAATAAAGTATATCGTCAGGTTCACAGACCTCCACAGTTTCTTTAACAGAAGTAAAGTTTTATGATTTGTTTCCTGTTTGCGCTTTTGGTTCCTTTAATTATTTTTTTCGTTCTCACTCTCATTTGCCCCGTTCATCTCGGTGGCATTATTTCTTGATTGGGGCGAAGAGATTAAAATAAAATTTCAGTTCCCCATAGGAAATTATTAAAGTCATTAATCTAATGACATGAGCATTGCACATTAACACAATCTTTTGAATCTGAGATAAAGTTTGTTTCCCTGGTATTTTCTTAATATGTCTGACAGTTTTCTTCTTAAAAGTTCATACTTTCATACCCCTACTACAAAAATGGATGTGTTTGAATGACATATTATTAAATGCATGGCGCTACGGAAACGTAAATATCCATACCAGATAACAGAAACTAAGTCAGTGGATTTTTATGTAATATCTAATTTTCTGCATGGCAGTGGATGCTGGATATTTTTCTCACCGATGAAGCAACAGTTAAAATGGATAATGTATGTAACTCGAAGATAAACTTATTTCATAATCAAGATGCCTACGTTCCACGCTGATGCAAACGAAACCCAGGGAAATCCCATACGTACGAGAAAGAGTTATAACAGCTACTGGCCTTGAGAAAATTACGCTCTTGATATAGTCTTTTTTGAGAGAAAGATTTTATAAATTTCATTCGACAGTAGTAGTGGCTATTTGGTCAATTGATGCCAAAGTTCTTCTTATAAGGGAACAGCTAATTTTACCATTAACATTGTAGCATTTGCCAGTTTTTCATCCTTATATTATTATTATCATTATCATTATTATTATTATTATTATTATTATTATTTTCTTTGATTTCTGGTGTTTACACATTTCTTTCAGGGTCCCGCCCAGGGAACTATGGTTAAAAATGGCATCATGACACATTCCACTGACAAAATAAATAAATAAATATTACATAGATAAAGCCCTTCGTAAAATGTGGGCTGTACTTGTTAGAACAATTTTTTGTATCTCACTGAGGTATGGACTTCCAGGAATCCCTTCAGTTAGTCTACTGGAATCTTTTCCAACCTATCCGAGGATTCCAACTACAACAGGGATTGTTGATGTTGCCATATGCCACATTTTTGAGATTTCTATTTCAAGGTCTTTGTATTTTGACAGCTTTTTGAATATCTTCAAAGATACATTGCAGCCAACAGAGACTGCCATATCAATAAGGAGGCATTTTTTTTGTTTGTGGTCTTTATCTGGGCGGTTGGCTTTGAGTGTTCTGTGAGTGTGTATTGTGTAGTCCCATAGAATTGTAACAGGTCCTATCTCCGTAACCAGGTTTGGGTGGAGTTGCAGATTTTCCAGTGCAGATATTGGCCCACTCTGTCATGCAGGGTTTTATATTCAGTGGGTGCCAATATCGTGCAACCTGATAAAAGATGATCAATTGTTTCAGGATATTTATCACAGAATCTGCATTTTGGGCTGACACAATATTATAGTATATGTGCTTGATAATTCCTAATTAGCATGCATTGGTCCTGCGCAGCAAGGATAAAACCTTCAGTTTCCGCTTTCAACCCTGCACTATGTAGCCACTGATGGGTACAGGTTTTGTCTACGTCAGCTTGTTTGGTACGGGCAGAGTATGAAGCGGTTTATCTTGACATCGCTTCTGTATCTCGTCTGTTGCATTCGTCTTTGCTGTCTTTTTTTTTTTAAGTATTTTGCATTTTCAGCCGGTGTATTGTGCTGCACTTGCATCTCTACGCCCATTTGAAACTCCATTTTGAATTTGTTGGCTTCTTTTATTACGTAGTAAAGACGGTTACTACTTTCATTGTCCTTGACGCATACCATCATCCAGTCTTCTGTAGTTTCCAAGTATCTTTCGAGGCAAATTTTGTAGTTTTGTAGGACAGTTCTAGTTGAACTAATCCTCTGCTTCCTTCGGATCTGAGCACATAAAGACGATATTATTATTATTATTATTATTAATAATAATATTATTATTATTTAATAACAGAAAGGGTTTTGCAGCATGATATTCACTCAAAATAGTACTACTGCACATTGGAAGATACGGCGTTCAAACCGGTGATTTGTACGCAGAGAACAAATACTCTATGTGAATAAGCTTCGAATCTATTACAACGTACTATGCGCCATGTGTCCTTGAGGACTCATGGCACAGTGGATAAAGGCGTTGGTTAGATCAAGTGACAGCCCAAAGAGTTTGAGTTCAATCCCCTGTTAAGGCAGTGGAAAAATTGAGAGGGGAATTAACAGGAGATAACTGTTAACTGATATCCATTAAGCATGGCACGTGGAAGTAGAACAGTCTACCGCAGTGAGCGAAATAACGGGTTCAGTTCGACATTCCAACCAGGTGACGAAGGCTGGAGCGTACAACGGCTGAAACGTTGTAATAAATATAGCAACAAAGATGAGAACAATAATCCGAATAATGTAAATAGTGAACATAATACCTCAGCCCAGTAATATAGACAGACACGGAAGCTTCAAATTGTCTGACATTCTTTGGCTATGCAAAAAGTTAAAGAACAACCTGCCCTTCCAAAAATAGCATTTGTCCCCAATTTTGGAGCAGACTTTGTATATGCTCTTCTTAATCCCTACTTATTCACGTGATACTGCGCCGTGTAATTAATTACGTGATTAGTGACGTCTCAGACAGATTATAATCATAACGGACAATCCAGATAGATATTACACTCATAACTGTGACAGATGTCGAAGTAATGAACCGTCCTTGTATTTGGCGATGTGTCTTCCTTTATCAGGTCAGTTTATTTAGTATGAATGACGTTTTCCTTGATTACGCTAAACGTGAATTTCATTGCTAGAGTCAAGCTGTGAAATACATTTCAGATATTATTGTGATTGATGTGTTTTTGAACGAGTACAATCTAGATTCGATCGGTGCTAAATTCTCGTTGATTTTCATTATGATGTCATTTGGGGAGGCCTCACGAAGACAACGCCGTTATTATTATCATTATTATTATTAGTAGTAGTAGTATTGTTATTGATGTTGCTGTTAAAGATTTATATAAGACATTATACAACATGGAGAATAAAATTTACAAGTCATTAGTATATTAGGTCATGAATTATTTACGTTTTTTTTCATAATTCTATTCTTCAAGACTTGAAGTATAATCATATATTATTTAGATATATATATTCAACATTTGTTTACAATGACTTGCTGACCATTAATGGGGTGTTCCTCGATGAATTTTTCTTGTGCAAAATTACGCTGGTTTTAATATATAAAAAAGCTTACGACGTACTCTTGAATCATATTTAGTTTTATTTTTTTTCTATTCAAATTGTTTTGCCGCGATCGAAAATATAATAATCGATTAGGTTACTATAGCTTGGTGATTAGAAAGGATCAACCGAATTCCATCTGTTTTTCTTGTGTTATTCTTACTGCATGAAACATTACGTTATTATGAAAGGGATTTTTTATCTTATTTTTACGACGTTTTTCAGCCAAACATTTCCGGCCACATTGCAACTACTGGGACACTAAATATGGATTTCTTCTCATTGTCACTTACATTATTTACGTAATTCGGACTGTTATTCTCATCTTCATTGCCATATTCACAACGTTTCGGCCATTGTACGCTCCGGTATTCTTCAGGTTACTGAAATTTCAAACTGAACCCTTTATTTCCTCCAGCGGAGTAGATTGTGAGTTCAATACCAGGCTACAGCAGTGAAGAACGAAAAAATCTTGGAGAGTTGAGTTAAAGGGAAATAACTGAGACATTCGAAAGAGGTATGCCACGTGGAATAGAACAATCTACCCTGGTGGCGAAAATAAAGGGTTCGGTTTGAAATTTCAATCACCTGAAGAAGGTCGGAGCATACAACGCACGAACCGTTGTGAATATTCAATGAAGATGGGGATAACAGTTCGAATAATGTAAATAATGTAAATAATCATACTATCTCATCTCAAGGATATAGATATTTTTAAATTGAGTTTTAAGAACTTTAATAAAACGTCCATATCATTAAGCGAAAGCGACAGAGAGCTGAGCAATAAAAAGTTGTTCCAGTCGTCTATATAGGTGATAGAGAAGAAAAGTAAAAGTAATCCTCTAATCCCTATCGATGATAGAGAGGTCTAAAGAATGACGTGAATCTATGTGATTATATCGCTAGAAGTACACTTTTACGTAACCCCAATGGTCAAACATTTATCGGATAGGTGTGTGTTAGATAACACTTGTCTGGAAAAATAAGAATATATTTACCTCTACCATTCATTAGGAAATATATTAATTTTTCACTGCACCCTTTCTTGTATGCTAAATTATGTTTCAAACATTTATGGAATCCAGACGTGTTACTGCAGCTTTGATTGGAATAATTCAAATCAGGTTATTCGGTCACTACTAATATCCAAAATATTGGAATTGGTTTTTACGATCAGCGTGAATTTTTAATAGAATACGATGTGGGTCGACAGATCGATGGATTTTCCAAAGAAAAGAGACATACATAATCATAACAATAACAACATCGCAAAGAGAGCACGAGTAATGTTGGACGTGGTTATCGGTCCTTTATGGAAAACAGCGCCTATAGGCATCAACATCAGAGCAAGAAAGGCGTACTGACCGTCCATATAGATGACATAGAGAACAGAACAAGAAAATGCTTCCGTCCCTATCGGTGTTGGAGAAGAGTAGAGAGCAGATAAGAAATGGGATTCTGATCGTTCATAGACAGATCAGAAGAACAAGAGTTCCGCAAGTCCTTATCAGTGATGGAGAAAGTCAAATGGCTAGAGGAAGAACTGAGAAAAAAGGGTCAAGTCGTTTATAGTAGATACAGGGAAAGTTAAGATCTGACCGCCACCCATTGATAAGCATGAATGATGTCCATCCAAAGCTACTCGTAATACAGACTGGATCTTTGCCGTTAGCAGATTTTGAAACTGCAATGTCGTGATATATCCGAGGCAATATTAAGTTTCCAAGAATTCCTTTACAATGATTATTTTTGCAGGTGAATATAGCCGAAGGGCACACATGTCCATAGTCTCACACTAAAAGCTGTCTCAAATCATCCGGAGGTTTAAAGCTTTTTGTTTATTTTTATTATCTCTTCTGTCAGTTAGGCAAGAACTATTTCTTTTAATCATACTCTGGTGTTCATTATTTCCGACGAGCGAATCCACACCGTTTCTTTCCCAGTGAAGCAGCAAAAGAGATAACCCCGGATTAACATGATTCTCCGACTCATATTAAATACATAATAGCTACACTAGACACTTAAATGGGTGTGGTAGTTAGGGAGCGAGTGAGAGGGCTAAAAAGCGAAAAATAACTCCTATATCAATATAAAAAAAATCATTGCATAGACACGCGCCCGTTTATACATTGTTAACATTATAAATCCCACTCATTTATAATCTACCAATCATACTCTCCTAACTTCTAACAGGTTCCGTGGTATAAAACCATAGATGAAACGTTTAAAAGAGAATGACCAAAAGAATCTCTCCCTAACTCTGTTTCGCTCTCTATTCAGCTATAGATTGTTGTAGGGGAAAAAAAAAACGTTTATCTTTTCCTTGCTGAGGGGAATTCTAAGTCCAGAAGCCCGTGTCACATCTCAGGAAACAGATTAATATTTAACTAATTAACAGCCGCAACTTTTTAAATATGGCAATGCACATGAGGATAACTGTCCGAATAATGTTAATAATCATAATACCTCGTTTCAGAGATATAGACAGATATTATTACCTATGTCATCTGCATAGCCCCCTTCAATAGCATTGTAATAGCCTACGGGAAATAAAACAATCTTTCTATTAGTAGTGCACACCTAATAACAAAATTATTATAGTTGAGAAAATGATACCTCGAAACAGCATTATGGTGATGTAAGTCTAGTAATAAAATAGTAATAGAAAAAATTTCCGCCTGCTCCTGTTATACTCGGATGTGCTGTTAGTATAACGGTTAACGGTGAAAAAAGGTTAATCTCCGAACAGAATTTAACTTCCAGTCCTTAATGTTCACTTTCGTAAATACGCATATGATGAATCACTTTCCTTTCCTCTCTAATATGCTTTAGGTTAAATCGTAGTGTAGACTCGTCTCATTAGTTGTGTGTTGTAATCAGCCATATTCTGCGACAAATTAATCATTCCCATAAAGAAACGGTAATCGAATGAGATTCCAAATTTAAATAGATATATTAAAAAGATAACCATTTCTTTTTTTCCCAAACAGAAAGAAGAGCAACGAAAAACAAACACTATCAAAAGAATGAAAAATCTTTGAAAACTTGAAAAATTAGTGTCGAAAACAGAAAAAGCAAGGTAATACATAAACAATGCCTAATATGTTACCATAGCTAACTACAAAATGTTTTAATATACGTGAAAATGTCGCCCATAGCAATCAGTCCATAATCAAACGAAGAGAAATTATAAATTTTTAATATTCGACACGAACGACTTCCAGTGTTTAATATCAATTTATTAATGTCAACTGCTCCAAGTAATGGGCTATAAGAATTAATAGGAGATTTTCATTAACCAATAGTTATTACCGCAAATTTTACTGATTAGTCACGTCACGTTGAATCACTGGTCCCCAGACGATCACCGAAGTTAAGCAATCTTGTGCTCCCTCAGTGCCTAGATGACTGACCACGTGGGCATTCCAGGTTCTTTAAAATTGAATGTGCTCGAAGTGAAATGCATAATGGGTCAGAATTGTGAATCGGATAGCCGAGTTTCAAATCGCGTTGGGTTCGTTATATTCAGGTACACCTAAATACACTTGGGAAACGTATGAATCTATTTATTTCCCACCCAAGCTATGAGTTAATTAGTAAACTAAATCGTTTAATGTAAATAAAAAACGTTTAAAATATAAAAAATTAAACTTTGACTTTAAATAATCTGCAAGAAAGTTAATAAGCCGTAGAAAACGTATCAATCTCTTTCACACCCAAGCTATGAGTTAATTAGTAAGACTTATATAACTAAATCATTTTAATGTAAAAAAAAAGTTTACAATATAAAAATTTAAACTTTGGCTTTAAATAAGTTAATAATCCGTAGAAAACGTTATCAATCTCTTTCACACACAAGCTATGAGTTAATTAGTAAGACTTATATCACTAAATCATTTTAATGTAAAAAAAAAAAGTTTACAATATAAAAATCTAAACTTTAAATAATCTGCAAAAATGTTAATAAGTAGAAAACGTATCAATCACCAAAAACAACTGGAATTTTTATAAACCTATAATTAATTCCGGAATTTATTTTAATATTATAATCAGTAGCTTAGAGGTAGATATCAATGGATTTCTCACATGAATCAAATAGTATTCTCGATTTCTCGTTCGGAAGACTTTCATCATCATATTAGCAGCCCACAAGATTCCTCTACATGTCTCAGTAGATATGCGTTATTGCCTACCGTGACTTGGGTAAAAAAAAGAGCTTGCGATTTCCCTGTCTCTCAAAGTCAGATCACAGTCAATCGCCTTCGACTTGAAGGCTCGAATTAGGTCACGAGTTGTTAATTCCATTGGAGATGACCTCCGCCGTTGACTTCAATTAGAAATCCTTTCCCCCAGCGATGCAGTGTTATCACTGTCCTCGATATAACACTTTGTGAAGGTTTTACCTGCGGCCTCCCGAAAGTCGGTCTAGTGAATGTCTCCTGGCTGAATTCCTGGTGAGAACTATTACTTGTATTGTTTCTTGTCAGAGGCAGTGGTTTGGTTTGGCTTGGGTTTGTTTTGTTTTGTTTTACGGTATATCAACCCCAGTAGGTTATTTAATGCAGACAAGATTTTTATTGCTGGCATTTTTTTTTTCAAAGTGTGTTGCTGGTAATGTAATATGTAATATTTTTTCTTTAAAAAATTATTACTGGTATTTTTTTTCTATTTGCAGAAACGTATTGCTGGTATTAAAACCTATTTTTACTCTTTCATAGTGATTTGACCAAAGTTTGGAGGTTACTTATTTTTCCATAGCTGGGACCCTAATAGCTGCTACCACCCCGGGTCAAGGTCGACCTGGGAACAACATCAACTAAGATGTGATTCCACACTCCTCAAATCATTCTGATCAAAGTCTTTGCTGTTGGATTTATTTTATCGTCTTACCCAAGATGTGGATGTACTTTATCTTCATACTCACGCCGGTAGAGTCAATTGAATAAGGTTTATTCATTTTTTTTTTTTATTTTGTTCTAATTTCAGTCTAAATCAGTCACAAAACCGGGATAGTCTACTGAAACACATGAGCCTGAAAATATAAATTTTATATCCATCAGAAATAATATCAGATTTAAAATAAAAAATGCTGAACTTTTCTTGACACTCATAATTCCAAGAAACATTATCTTGTAAGTAAAATAGATACGAGAAATATATTTTTTTATTAATGAAATGTTATTTTTAGTTTTAGCGATATAAACACTGTTTAAAAAATGGAGCGTCTACTCCAATTCGGTTATCCAATTTAAAAAAAAATAACAATATGTCAGATTAAAAAGAACCGAAATCTATTAATTATTTCGAAATTATTTTGTTTTATTCACGTTTCGGAAGCCAAAATGAGCTGATATGACTTTCCATAAAATATGAACGAATGAATGTACATAAAAAAAACATATCCTTGACTATAAAATTCTCCGTAGCGGAGCTTGTCAAAGCACGCGAAATAAGACTGTGGTTTATCCTAGAAAGGCTGATGTAGGTTCTAATCTTACTGGTGGTTACATTTTCTACGTTGTGTTTTCGCAAATACGGACCGTCCTGGGTATGAAGGTCAACTACATTCGCGTCCTAGGTAAGAAGATATACTGCATCCAACAGCAAAGCTTCTGATCAAGAGGTTTTGAGGAGCATGGAAGCATCTTTTAACTGCTGGTGTTCCATGGTGAAACATTACCCGGAGTGGTAGCACATATCACGTTCCCAGTTATGGGCAAATAGTTCCCCTCCAAAGTGGGGGTCAAAACACCATGAAAGTGTTACACAGGTTTTAGTACCAGTAATAAATTTTTGGAGGAAAAATTATTACCAGCAATACATTATTAATAGCAATACATTTTGAAGAAAATAAATATTACCAGCAATACACTTTTTTTAAGAAAAAAAATATTACCAGTAATATATTTTAAAAAAAAATATTACCAGCAATAAAAATTTTGTCGGCATTAAATAACCGATTGAGGTTGATATGCCGTAAAACCGAACAACCCAAACCAAACCAAACAAACCAACGAAACAAGCCAAACCAAAGCAAGCAAGTACGCATGTCAGTAAAGGATATAAACGCTGTTAAAAAAAAACCCAAAAACGAGGCTTCTACTCAAATACGGGTATCCATTAAGAATAACGTCTTAATAAAATTGTCGGATATATATATATATATATATATATATATATATATATATATATATATATATATATAGTAAAATGCACAATTGTATTTGTCTATTTGTAATGCAATATGAGTTGGGAGGTAATGCCATAAATCCTGTTTCATCCTCTATCAGCTTCTTTCATTAACCGATATTTCTATGGGCAGTAGTCATCAATTGGATGCTTGATTGTCTTCCCTAAGCGCGAAACGCATTTATGGGCTGAAACCGCTTCAGAATAATTGCTTGTTTGAAGCTATTGGCATAGAGTCTAGGTCACGTGATAGCGGTTCGTTGAAAGCCAACGAAATCATTTATCCAACTGATTGAGGATTTGAATTGTTCACTCATTCAATTTGAAGGTCATTTCCCCATGATCTTCAGTTGTACAATTCGAACTTGTAATGCCAGCCAAAATTGAGCGACTCACTACGTTCTTGAATTCAATGAGGCGAAGAAATGCACCCAATTCTCATCCGGGCACAAGTTGCGTAACAAGAACTGACAGATACAAGCATTTATTAAACTTACCAATGTCTTCCGTACAAATACAGGCACAGCTCATGCATGCCACATAGATAGATAGATAGATAGATAGATAGATAGATAGATAGATAGATAGATAGATTAGTGTCTGACTGAGGGAAAATATGTAACACTCTTCCATTTCATCCACCTCCTCTCTTCCTCTTTCTATTTTCTCTCTCTCTCTCTCTAATATATATATATATATATATATATATATATATATATATATATAGAGAGAGAGAGAGAGAGAAAGAGAGAGAGAGAGAGAGAGAGATTTGTTTTACTTTGGGCTGATATATAGGCAGATCGGCAGACATACACTTAACGGAGGGACAGATAGATAAATAGATAGATAGATAGATAGATAGATAGATAGATAGATAGATTCTAGCCATGTTAACATTCAATCAGACTACCCACACTAGATACAAATACAAGTTAGGTACATTTAATCTGAATGGTATATATACACACATACATGCAGATAGATAGATAGATAGATAGATAGATAGATAGATAGATATTTCTGCCCAATCACTAAAAATAAAACAACATAAGATTTAAACATTGAAGCATATTTCCGCTTTACTTCATTTCCAAAAATTCCTGGTGCTCCTAAATAAATAATGAAAAAATTAAATTCTCTTAAACTTTCCCATTTGTCAATTAATAAATAATTCTGTCGGATTTAATCCATATTTTCAACACATAGATAGATAGATAGATAGATAGATAGATAGATAGATAGATAGATAGATAGATAGTCCGGTCATTTGCGAATATCTATGCTGATGATATAACGGCATATTTGTGCGCCTTCAGAAATTTTAGTTACGAGAGTTAGATAGCTGACCTCTCCTCTGACTTAACTCTGACATCTCATGCCAGGAGAAACTAAACCAGTTTCATTATCATTGAGCGGACCCTGAACTATCACCAATCAAAATGACTGGATGTCTCCTCGAAGATGACCAGTGCCTTGAGCGTCTCTAGGGCTTTAAACTCAATCCACGCCTCAAATGGAACTCGCACATACGATTCATCGAAAAAAATCCTTGAAAAATGATCCTTTATCAGTACCACTCCTGTAATACCTGATTCGTCGTGCTATCCTCTACCTGTAGGAGAACTAAATCCGGTCGAAAATAGAGTAATGCTGCGATATTTTTGAAAGAACTGCTCAGAACTCACTTTCCATTCTGTTAGATTCCAAAAGCGTCTCCGCATCTTTGTTGGTGACAAATTATCTTCCACTCAACACGCCCTTTTTTTCACAGAAGAAACGTCACAAGATTGTCACTGCTGTGTCGCTATTTCCATGGAAAGTGCTCAAACGAACCACATTCCTTAGTTCTAACTGTCATGGTTAAAACCCACAATGCTAGGCACATTGTAGCGAACGACCCTTATTCTCTTCCTATTCGATTGATGACAAGTATGTTCCTCTCGAGCAAAACATTTTCCCGCTACTCTGTGAAACTAACTCCCTAGAAGATATTTTCCCGGTTATTATAATCTTCATCCGTTCAAATCTAGGGTTAATCCTTATCCTCCACACATATCCTCAAAAACTGTGTTACTTATTCTGTAACACTGTACTACGAGTGGTTTCCGGGTTTTGTAAAGGGATAACTTCACGTCAAAAAAAAAAAAAAAAAAATAAAATAGAAAATATATATATATATATGTGTGTGTGTGTGTGTGTGTGTGTGTGTGTGTGTGTGTGTGTGTGTGTGTGTGTGTGAAAAGTGTGTGTATATAAATATAAATAAATATATATATGTATAATTATTTATATATTATATGCGAGTACTTATTAAAAGCGCTCAATATCAGAGATAGAGCTAACATATTTGGTTGGATTGATGTGAGTTTGTGACCCTGGGTTTCACGCTTTTGCGATCGTCAGCTGACGATCGCTAAAGCGTGAAACCCAGGGTCAAAACTCACATCTATCCAACCAAATATATATATATATATATATATATATATATATATATATATATATATATATATATATATATATATATATATATATTATGAAATAAATAGCTCAACTATGCCAAAGCTTATATTAATATGCTACATACATTCTGGCAAAAGGCCTTATGGTCAGATGAGACCAAACTAGAGGATTTTTGGAGGAACAATACGTGGTATATCTGGCTAGGTTCTAAGACGGCTTTTGCAGAGAATTTGATACCAACCATTAAACATATCGGTGACAGCATTACGATTTGGGAGTGCTTTGCTGCTTCAAGGACAGGCAAAAGAGTAAGAATTGTTGGCAGATTTTGAACGTAAGTGTCTCGTCCTCACTTCAAAATTTGGATTTAGGTTGGGGTTGGAACATCCAACAGGACAACGATTAAAGCAAATCCACAAAAGAATGGTTTCTTAAAAAGAAATTTCAAGTCTTCGAATGGCCGAGTCAAAGTCCTGATCTAAACCCAATTGAAAATCTATGATCAAGGTGAAATAACGGGGAGCATACCAGAAACTCAGGTAATATCAAGCAACTGTGGGAATTTTGCCAAGAAGAACGGTTCAAAATTGGCACTCATTACTGCCAGAAACTTTTTAAAATATATATAAAAAAAAACTAGTTGATATTGTACCCTCAAAAAGGGGAATCACCATATATTAAATGTAAGGTTTCAGTTACTTTTGCACATTTTTATTTTTAATTAATACTTTTATTCCATCTTGATAACATTTCTAAAATTGGCTATAGTTGATTTGATAAAGGTTTTTTTTTCTTACTGACTATATAGTTTAATAAACATTTGTTGATCATATGGGAAAATGGAAACAATTTTAAAAATATTATCTCAGGGTTGACTTTTTTTGCAAAGCTCTCTATATCTACGCGGTTTACATTTATATAATGCTCTGTTCTTGGTATGATGTACTTTGTTTCCAAATATATAGTATAAGATAGAAAGTACATTTCCTTATATACACATTGTATATCTATCTATCTATATATCTACTATCTCTCTCTCTAAAAGGAAATAATTGCATTTAATTTGATAAAATCCAACATAGGACGAAACGTTTTGGCTAAGATAAGTTCCAATTGTGTCTTTATTCATACTTTTTCACACACACACACACACACACATATATATATATATATATATATATATATATATATATATATATATATATATATATATATATATATATATATATATATATATATATATATATATATATATATATATATATATAATGAAGAAAAATATACAGAAAAAACAAACAAAAATCCTAATATGCAGTTTTAATGTTAATATAATGTCAACGTCGGACGTTTCGGTCTAATAGACCATCTTCAGGACATATTCATAAAACATAATTAACTATATTCAATTCAACATGAAAAATATATGTACATATATATGAGCTATATTTGAAAATTTACACACAACCACAAAAACATACCACATTCGAAACGAATCTACTCATAGAAAACAGCCGTTTTATTTTACCTCGCAAAGAAGAGTTTAATGATGCTGATGACATAGGTAGTCATAGTTAGAATAAGAAGGTATATGTGAAGTGATTTAAGAGATGAAGCAAAATGTAACATTAAAATACGAAGTAGATTTGGAATAGCAAATCATGACTTTCAAATTCTAAGCAAATATCCAGAAATAGGAAAATCGATTTAGAAAATATGCTGTAATTGATGTTGTGTCAAATCATCCTATATGTCAGTGAATGTCGCTGAATACAAGCAATAGAAATATGGCTATTTACAATTATGCTGATATTAGCATGTACAGATAATGTGAGCAATACGTATGGTTTAAAGAAAACAGAAACAAAAAGGAGAACAGAAAAGAGTCAATTGAAATTAACATTACCTGCAAGATTATGAGGAAAGAAGGCTTCAAAACCTTGGCACCCACGTGAAAAATAAATGGAAAAAGGAGAGGGGGAATCAAGGAATTACCTCCTTCACGGCTATGTGTAAATGGATGGCAAAACAGATATATAGTAAGATACCAAATACTACTGAAAACAATAAATGAAACAAAGTTGTGGAGAGCTGTGATCGAAAACATCCTGAAGGTACAGAGCACTTATTTTAACAATTAAGCTTCGATCAAAATTTAGGCCGTTTACTAAAAATCGATATAGATCATTCATTATTTCACTGACGCTTTTAGACAAGATTTGTAATTAAAATTATATTGTTATTTCGAAATTGTTATTAACATTTACATTAAATTAAACCTTAACTAAACCCATTTTCGATTGAGGTTAAAGTAATGCTAACGGGTGTTATTTTAGAAATGTTTAATATTTAAAGTGGAAATTCATGGGATGTATAAGGAATATTTCTTCTTGATATTGGTTTTTGTTGCAAAATTCAGCTTCGTTTTAACGAGGTTTCGTTCGCAGAGGAAATGTAAAACAAGGCATTAGCGTCATTGATATATTTTGAGGTTTCAACAAGCATGTAAATAAAACATTCAATCTTGACACAAGTATATCACATTACAAACCGTTTCCTTCATATTCCTTCCCATATGCAGAGATAAACAAGTTTAAATAGCGTTGGAAAAATACCAATAAACAGCATAATAATCACAACATAAAAACAGGATTAAACTTGTTTACAGAAAACATCTACACAATGACAACAAAATAAACGAAAATAATATAGCAAAACTAATATTTTAATAAATATCACCTCATAAAAGATAAAAAAATATCACCTATAAGGTAAACCAAAATTATTTTTAAATGTGCCTTTTTTATGGGTTCTGTTTTAGGTTTTTAGTAAGTAGTAACTTATTAAAACTAAAATCTAACTGACAATAAAGATAGAATTCAAAATTTCAACAATTTAATATTTTCTCCGAATTAGTTTACTCGATTTTAGAGTGACTTTTAATAATACAATTATTAAAAAGGCATTGGTTACGCAATTACTAATATATCGTGTCGGTTAATTTGACAAGTATCTGATGATAACTCAATAGATTAGCAAAAATTTTAAATGCTTTACAGTCTAATAATAACAATGCGTTACAGTCTAATAATAAAAATAATTGCATAGTAAATATAGCAAAAATAATATTCTGCAAATATTAATAAATATAAATAATATAATAGTGTTTATAGTCCCCGGTTGCGGCTAGACTATGTTTATTTGGTACAACGTGTTTCAGTATAAAATAGCTTTCGATAACCAGAAATATTAAATAAACGGTGATAACCAAAAACAAATCCGCACCTGATGATTGCAGAAGGCATGAATCTCGTAATTGTGCAATCAATGTAGGTATTATGTATATATTTAATATATTAAATAGCTCACTTATTATGCATTAAGCACAGTTTTTATCATACTATATAAATAAATATATATATATATATATATATATATATATATATATATATATATATATATATATATATATATGCATGTTTCATTAACAATATATGCATGTTTCTTAACAATATTAACTACGAACAAAGCCACAGTGTGCTAACCGTATTCGGAAATTAAAAACATCCCTACCACACACTAAGACATACACATAACGGACACACTCAATTAAGCTGAAAAATCGATTCATTCTTGATAATGGCTAAAGGTATAGCCGAAAGCGCTGGGAAATATAAAATATTTGGACAGTTCTTACACACCAGCAACTTTGTCCAGAAAAGAAAACTCTTGTTCGAACACAAGAAAAATTAAATAAAAAGCTTAACCGTAGTACCTTGTCAGTCGTTTTTAATGAAACATGCATAAACGAAGGATTGCTGCCTAAATATACAAATACATACATATATATATATATATATATATATATATATATATATATGTTTGCATACAAAGCTTGCTCGTACATTTACCTAAACTTAACCATTTGATTATATATATATATATATATATATATATATATGAAAAATTTGGACCGATCATCAATGATGTATGGTAATTTTGCCCAAAATTAATCTTTGTAATATATTTGTCAGCTTGTCTAATGACGATATCGGAATTGTTTTTTATTATTATTATTTTAAGTCAGTTTTGAGTTGTTTTTTGTTAGAATATTGCTATAATTATTGCGATGATGCGATTGTTTAGTCCTTCTACCTTGAGAAGTTCTCTGATGTTGTTTTATGTATTTTATTACTTTATTCGTTTCCAGTTGTGATAATGACTAGCGTAGGATTTCAGTTTCGGTCTTCCTTGTTTGGAGCTCAAATAGATGTTGGAGATGGCAATTTGATCAGATTTAGGAAATTCTTCTGGTCATCTGTTAATGTATGGTTGGATAGTTCTATATATTTGTTACATTTATTGTGAAGTAGTCTCTTTCTTTGGTATAAGCTGCAAATTTATTTAGCAATGATTTCTTTCTGATTCATTTTGTCATCATTAATACATACGGTTATAAGGTACTCTGTTTCCTTATATTCATGATCGGTCAAGGTGTTTTTTATAGTATCTCATTATTTTTCAGATTTCATTATTTAAATGTTGGATAAATGCGTTACTTGGACCCATTCACATGACCCAAGGATTTGTGAGTCAAATCCCTGGCTAAAGCAGTGTCGAACAAAACATTGAGAGTTAAATTAAAGGGAGATAACACAAATAGTTACACACATACATAGACAAAAATAGTGAACAGAAAATAAACTCTTTATGGTGCTTGCCATTTACACAACTCAAGTGATCTTCATACCATGTATTACTACACATTTTGTGGGCTTTAGCTACAAACCACTAGCATGGAATCACAAAACTTTGCCTCATTTTAATTGCAGAAGAAAGTACTAGTAGATATTACAATAGAACGTTATAAAAACTAACTTATACCAAGTGACTGTAAGTTCGAAAGAAAATCCAGAAAAATACATTGGAAAAAAGTCAATACAAAGAAACAAATAAATTATTCATAATAAACACAGTTTAAGAAGAAAAATATCCAAATATACAACCCTCTTAAATTATATAATGAAAGAGAAAATCACTGACTAAAAGACATTAATGTAAGATTAGAGAAACATCAACAGTTTACAGCGACACCTAAGAACGGAATAAAGTTTGTTAAGTAGAGAAAGTTGTAACTTTAGAGTGAGGGGTCATAGTTAAATGTAAATAAATGGCAGAATGGACAAATTTGCAATAAACAATTACAATAACAAAAAAAGAAAATGTAAAAAGAAACAAAAACAAAAAAACAATATAAAGCAAGTAAATAATATATTCAAGGTAAATTAACAGTAATAATCCAAAGCAAAAATAATATAGCAAAAAGTTCACAAATCAAGAACTGGGGTTGACACACATGAGCAAATTCGGATAAGCTAAGGTAATGCTGGTCTGACATGGAATAAATACATTGAATCATTAGATTCATCTAATGGCAAAGAAATTGGTCTCTGTGTCGCGCTAGAAGAATTTTCTCTCCCGAGTCCTTCCTTCAAATCTATAAATCAACCTTTCGCCCTTGCATGGAATACAGTTACCATATATGGCTTGGAGACCTTGTTGTTCATCATAAGTTCCTCGACAAAATCCAGAGACGGATATGCAATGTAATTAGCCCTGATCTGGCATCTCGTTTACATCTCTCAAAGGCGTGCAGTTGCTTCTCTCTATCTTTTCTACAAATACTTCCACGGTAACTGCTCCGACGAGCTACTTTCGCTGGTTCCAAAACTGCCCGAATTTAAACGTGCTAATAGGTTGGCATCCCATTCCCACCCTTTCAGTGTCGAAACGGTTAAATGTTGCCGTTTCTTCTACTCCGATAGCTTAATTTTATCGCACTTCCCGTCTGTGGAACTTGCTTCGTCTAACTTGCTTCCCTGATAGCTATAATCTCCAACTATTCAAATGCAATGTCATTCGACATCTCCAGATGCCTTCATCTATTCCTTGTCCTTCTCTTCTTTTCTTCCTCTAACAGGCCCTTTAACTCCTGCTCGCGCTCTCTTTAACCCCTTGAGGCAAGACAGATCGGGACTGAGTCAGATGACACCAAGAAGTGGCCTATCTTATTGGCTAGGAAGAAATACCAGCATGCATTTATGTGGTTCTACCTATAAACTGGAGAGGAAAGTCTTTACAGTGATCCCCACTGTGGGATTGGTACCAACAGTAAGAATCACTTTTTCATAATTATATACCCTCGTCATCAAAGGCAACACGAAGCAAAATTAATACTACGCTACATACAAATCTATGGCACAAAAGAGTATAGAGTATCCCAACTTTATTGTAAATGCCAAAAATTGAAACCGTAGAACATAAAAAAGGAATAAATAAATAAAGATAACATATAGAAAATAAAATAACACATTTAAAAAAATAAAATAAGACAACTAAAGAACATGGCTTTAAAAATCTAAAATTATTTCCAACGGGAACAATGGAGAAAGACTCGTTTCTTTCTTTGTCCACCCCTAATTCCCGAGTAGCCTATATAAAGTGCCAGCGAAGTTAAAAATGGCACATTTTAAATTGTCTGTGGCATGAAACTGCCAACCATCACAACGCGTTCATTTCTCTTCCCATATTGTCTATCTGTACAAACGCACATCTCTGATATTGATACTCATCACCCTATATTCTTCGAATATAGTCAGTTTTAAACTTTATATACAAGCGTGTGTACGTGTGACAGTGTTTATGAATATTCGTCCGTGTAAGTGGACGTGCATGAATTTGGATGTAAACGCATACATGAAAGAATGTGAGAATATATGTCTATGTTATGTAATTATTATGAATAAAATTCTGATGGAGAAAAGGTCAAATGGATATCAGTAAATAAGCTTTCTGCTTGGATGCTTAGAATCACTGGCTTTATTCAAAAAATCCATGTCTATACATTTCGTTATCGTCAGTGGTATCCGCCGTACGATTGTCTATGTTCACATGACTGCTTCTTTATTTCCTTTTTTTTTTTTTGACCAATCGCTGCTGGCCTTTATTATCTTTCACGCTAACTTCTTACAGTCCGAATAATATTGACCAATCAAAAGAATGGATCTTCATTGTTTTCTTTTTTCTTTTTCTTTTTTCTTTTAATTTTTTTCTAAGTAATTTCTCTGTCATGTACTTTTATTTGCTCAGCCAAGTGACTTTTATCCAAACGGGAAAAACGAATGTAGGAAAAAAAGCAAGATCGATTTGAAGAAGAACTATGATAAATAACTAAAAAAACTATCGGAAGACGAAACGGTGGATTAAACCTTATAGAAATGTAAGAAAAATGTCAAAGTCACGGAATTAATGAAGAAAAAAAAAAGGAAAAAAATAAGTAAGAGAAATACTAAGAGAGAAAATGAAAGAAAAGAACTGGTAATAAAAAGGAGAATCAAAAGAGAATAAGAGAAACAATGAAAAAGAAAGAAAGAAAGAAAGAAAGAAGGAAAGAAAGAAAGAAGGAAAGAAAGAAAGAAAGAATGAAAGAAAGAAACAAGGAAAGAAAGAATGAAAAAGAAAGAAAGAAAGAAAGAAAGAAAGAAAAAAAGAAAGAAAAGAAAAGAAAAGAAAAGAAAAAAGAAAGAAAAAAGAAAGAAAAAGAAAGAAAGAAAGAAAAGAAAAGAAAGAAAAAAACGAAAAAACGAAAGAAAGAAAGACAAAGCAAAGAAACGAAACGCTATGATTAAATGTTTTGACGGCGCCAAAGGAAACCAAATCGAATAAAGGAATAAATATATATAAAGTTTCATAATTAAATAAATTAGTTGAATAAAGAAATAAAGAATAGGATAATAAAAGTTTGATTGAACAATAATAAAGAAAAAACAATGAAAAAATATATGAAAGAAAATGGACTATGGCAAGAATGAATGAATGAATGAAAAAAAAGAAATAGTGAAATTGAAAACGTAATAGAATTAATGAAAAATGTAAATAAGAAAAGAATCAACGAAGCAGGAAGAATAAAAGAAAGAATATGTGAGTATAAATAAAGTGTAAGAGAAAATGATAACAAAAATGAAAGATATATATATACGTACACACACACACACACACACACATATATATATATATATATATATATATATATATATATAGTTGCATGCATGCATAATCGAATAACTAAATCAAGAAGCAATATGGATATCAAATAAATAATGAAAGGCAAAAACAATAGAATGCGGGAAAATAAGCTAAGAGGAAGATAATAAAAGTATAGATGAACGTGAAATAACAGAATATATAGGGAATAATGGAATAACAGAATAATAAAGAATACATATTAAATTACATTAATATGGGAATAAGAAAAACTGGGGAATCAAAGAATAAATGAGAGTTAATCGGATTATCTGATGAATGAATAAAAACATATCGAGGTATAAAGGAATAATGAATAAACGAAACTAGAGAGAATAATACATTACGGAATAAAAAAAACGAATGGAAATATTAAATAAACAGAACAAATATAATAGACAAGAGTATAAATGAAGAAAATACTCGAATAAATTAAATGAAAAATAATTAAAAACAAATAAAAACACAACAATGTGTATGATACGAATAAAGAATGAAGAAAGAAGAAAAAGCGAAAACATGAATAAAATTTTGAAGAATACTGGAATAAATGAAAGATATACAAAAGTAAAAGATGAGTAAAATATAAAAATCAATCAGAATAATAAACAAATAAAATGGGAATAAAAATGAACTGAACAGAATAGTGAATAGCAGAATAGAAAAAAAAACAGGAAGGTAGGAATATAATGAAGGAAGCATAAAAAAAAAATTTCCAAGTTTAAAAAAAGGAGAGAAACAGAAAAAAAACGAGAAATGAAATTGAGGTAGTAACTTTGAAACAGAAGGAAATATAAGCCTTACAAAAGATGTTAAAAATGGCGAAATGAAAACGCTGGTAAAGAAGAGACATGAAATGTCGATAGAAAGCAATAAACGAAATATATATTGCCGTCCATTCAATCCAAATATGTTCCATGTAAGCTAACGATTTTCCTTAATAAAAAATCTCAACCTGCTCGACATAACAGCGTAAAAATAATATTAAACAGCAGGGGAAAAATCTCTTTTTAAAAAACAATAAGAAAGAACAAATGTAAATAATACCGTTGTACAATCTAGAAGATTGAACATCGTTCAAAATCAATGTTCCATACCGTAAACGAATTCCTATGTGCTTTACATGCTGGCCTCGTTTCCATCTATTACCAGAATGGAGATTTTGATTGTTTAGCTGAGAAGAAGGCATTCAAGGAAAAAAATCAAAGCCTTCTCGATATATTTATCAAAAGGCTGGATTCAAGCGAAATTCGCGTTATAGGTTTGGCTGAGACGAAAAACACAATGACTAAACCTTTTTTTTTCTACAGTTCCCTAGATTCAGTTAAAATATGTGTCAGAATGAACCACTCAAAAAATTGGAGCAAAAATCGTAAAACAAAGCCGTCACCCAGGTGGATGTAGTCGAAAACTGCTGCTTATGAGTTCAAATTCATTAATATGTCTAAATATGTTGACCGTGTTTGGAAAAAAACTGAGCTGATCTTATTAAAAAAAAATTAAAAAATATAATTCCCATCACTCGAGAAAGATTCAGTTAAAAAAAACAAAAACAAAAACAAAACAAATACATGTTTGAATAATAGAATAACCGACGTATAATAAAGGCCTAATAGAATGACCGAAGTATAATAATGGCCTAATAGAATGACCGAAGTATATTAATGGCCTAATAGAATAACCGAAGTATAATAATGGCCTAATAGAATAACCGACGTATAATAAAGGCCTAATAGAATAACCGACGTATAATAAAGGCCTAATAGAATAACCGAAGTATAATAATGGCCTAATAGAATAACCGACGTATAATAAAGGCCTAATAGAATGACCGAAGTATAATAATGGCCTAATAGAATGACCGAAGTATAATAATGGCCTAATAGAATAACTGACGTATAATAAAGGCCTAATAGAATGACCGAAGTATAATAATGGCCTAATAGAATGACCGAAGTATAATAATGTCCTAATAGGATGACCGAAGTATAATAATGGCCTAATAGAATGACCAAAGTATAATAATGGCCTAATAGAATGACCGAAGTATAATAATGTCCTAATAGGATGACCGAAGTATAATAATGGCCTAAAAGAATGACCGAAGTATAATAATGGCCTAATAGAATGACCGAAGTATAATAATGACCTAATAGAATGACCGAAGTATAATAATGGCCTAATAGAATGACCGAAGTATAATAATGACCTAATAGAATGACCGAAGTATAATAATAATGGCCTAATAGAATGACCGAAGTATAATAATGGCCTAATATGACATATATATAATATAATATATATATATATATATATATATATATATATATATATATATATATATATATATATATAGTTATATATATATATATATATATATATATATATATATATATATATATATCTATATATATATATATATATATATAGAGAAGAGAGTTATATATATATATATATATATATATATATATATATATTCTCTTCTCTTTCTCTCTCTTTCTCTCTCTATTCTATATATATATATATATATATATATATATATATATATATATATATATATATATAGATACTAATTATTCATAATATATTCGGTTATAAATTATTTCAAGTTATACATACATATACATAAATATACCGACCTCATCAGACCGACTATATTTTATTCAGTGATGTAAATTCAGCCAGACAATTTGATACTAAAATCAGTCATTTACAAAAAAAATTAATGAATAAAATAATACACTATAAAAATAAAAAATAAAAATTTTAAAAAGACGTAGCGATTTTAGCTTGACTGGTTGGGGGTTTACACTGTTGAAAACATAAAATGAAGTTGACATAATACCAAGAGGATTTTTTTTAATGTAAAAATATTAAATTTACGTCCTTGATAAAAGTTCAATGTGTGAATTTATATATTGTTCTGTATATAAATTTAGGTCTCATCATGGATTTAACTTGTGATTATTTTTAGATTAAAAAGTCTTCCTTACCACTTATGGATCTGGTATATATATATATATATATATATATATATATATATATATATATATATATATATATATATATATATATTTTTATTTAAAAAAAAAAATTATAACATAAGTATGTTATAAAATCGCTTCAAAAATAGCCATTTTGTTTCAACACACTCTATGTCTTAT
>CAHIKZ030002312.1:1640000-1677500 GCA_903632075.3 Acanthosepion pharaonis | reverse complement strand
ATGTGCCTGGAAAATTGGGTTTATAAGCAGTAAATTCGACCTTGTCTACCGAACGCTTTTCATAGCGGTAATACGTCAGCGTATATGACGGTTCCGTATAGGATGCAGGTTCGAATCCTGTCAAAGAACGAATATTTTCTAAAAAATTTCTCAGACATTCAGGCCGGTAAATGTTATTTAATACTGTTTATCATAAACAGAGCATTTGTTTACTTGTATCTATAAAATAACAACGTTAAACATAATAAAATGTCTTTAAAATAAATTGTCGGACCTTGTCCATTTCTATAAATATATATATATATATATATATATATATCTTTCAAACAGGTACGTTTAATATATTTCTCTATGAATGCGTTTTTTACCCAAGGACCTTGTCCATTTTTTAATTCATCAATGATGCTCCTATTACGTTATTTATGCAATTTTCTACCATTTACTCCTGTCTCATGGTAAAGCGGCCGTTAAAAAAAAAAAAAAAAAAACTCATTTCCAATCAATTGTTACCTAGGGTGGAAATGACTTTTTGGCCTTACGTTTTCAAATAGGACTTGATGTGGAACAACTACATTGATTCAATAGTTTAACTGCAGCAAAGAAATTTGGCTCTCTGTGTCGTGTCAAGAAGGTTTTTCTCGTCACAGTCCGACTTTATATCATTCGTCCGTATTTTTTGTTGCCATATTGCGTCTCGTATCCAGCTGTTCACTTGGGGTTCTCAAAAATTCAAAGAAGTGTCTGCAATGTAATCAATCTAAACTCGCAACGTCAGTCATACATCTTCTGTCACGTCTTTTCCATGAACCCAGCTTTTATCCTTCATCATTTATACAAACTTTTTAAATGCAACGTTCATCTTCCCATCATACCTCTTCATCCCTCTTTTTTCTCTCACCTTCTTTCTATGTAAACCACGGCGGAAGAAGCTTTCCTTTAAATTCTTTATAATACTAATATGCACAGACACGAATATATATATATATATATATATATATATATATATATATATATATATATATTTGGGTGGAATTATGTGAATTTGTAAGCGTGGGTTTCAAGCTTTTGCGATCATCAGACAATTGTCTGACGATCGGAAAAGCGTGAAACCCAGGGTCACAAACTCACATCAATCCAACCAAATATGTTAGCTCTATGTCTGATATTGAGCGCTTTCTAATAAGTACCGCATATAATATATAAATAATTATATATATATATGTTTGCATACACACACACACACACACACATATATATATATATATATATTATTCCTCGTTAATTATTCCTCTTTTTGCCAGATGACACTGATGACTCCATGTGTTTGAAACCTAGGTAGGTAGTACCTGGCTCACTAGGATTTATTTATTTTACCTTTGCTCTACTTACGTATTGAACACTCTTCGTTTTTATGTATATTTTATGTCCTGTCACAATACATATATATATATATATATATATATATATATATATATATATATATATATATATATATATATATATATATATTATTTTCTTCTACTCCTTCCCTTTCTTTTTCTTACATATCTGGACTGAGTATTGATACGACGAAGAACGGTCAGGAAATGAATTTGGGATCTCTTGACAACAAACAGAATGAACTCCTAAGAAGTGGTATAAAAGGAATTTGGGATTGCTTGACAACAAACAGAGTAATCACCCAAGAAAGTGAGTAGAAATCGATCATCTGCACTCACGTGACATATATCACCAAGTGGGATTTTGCTATTGCAATTTTAGTTTCCCTATGAGCTTTCAACGACAACAGTTCACGAGAAAAAATGATCCTCATTATGCGATCTTAAGGGATGAGAATTACACCACCAAACCTATATCATTACTTGTTGTGTAATAAATAAGGAATTTCGTCCCGGGGATCCCGGGTGTATTTAAATAGTTAATGGGTATAAGGTAAATGATTGTCGTACCTAAATAGATACAAACGAAAGCATAGATCTTACTTTCATCTCGGAGTCAACCCAAGAAACGAAGCGAAACAGAACACAAAAATTATTCCTGAATTATATATTTTAAACCCCGAAATAAAGAACAAATAATAATGTAAATATTCTACAGCAATCTTTTGTGCCATTGCGAACATTCTCACTCCAACTTCCTGGAACACAAATGTTTGAACTGACATCCAATATCAGTTAAATGATCTTTTATTAACTGTACGTCGGAAACTCGATAGTTTTGCCACATTTTCTATTTTATTTTTAGAAGAATTATTTACAATTTTGTTGTTCGTCGATACCTGTTCGCTTTTTCTGATCTGAGCCTGTTCACCTTTATTCTTTTATTATTAACATTGGCGGCATAACTTTACCATGTTACTAATTTGAGTATATATATATATATATATATATATATATATGTGTGTGTGTGTGTGTGTGTGTCTGTGTGTGTTTTATAAATATCAGATATTTGTAAAATTGCAATATGATTAAAGACAAATTTGCTTCATGAATATTTATGAGCGTTTTTAAATTTTGAAAATCTATCGACATTTTTTGCTTTTGCAAAATCAAATCCATACATTTGCGTCGATAAAGTCCGCCAGAGGACGAAACGCGTCGTCAAAATGTTTTTCGTATTTTTATATTCAAACACACACGCCCACATACACACACATACACACACACACACATATATGTAGGATATTTCCTTTGTTCCATTTAATCTTTATTTAAAAAAAAAAACTATTATGTAAAATTTTGTAAATTTGTATAATATTTATGCATTACACCCTAATCTTTATTCGGTAAAAATTTCTTTCCTAATCATGCATTACTTTTTAAGTAATACACATATTTATGTCTTTGTTGTTTCCGTTCCTTATATAATGGCCGCTACTATATATATATATATATATATATATATATATATATATATATATATATATATATATATATATATATATATATATATTAAAAATGGACAAGATCCGACAATTTATTTATTAAAGACATTTTTTATGTTTAACGTTGTTATTTATAGATACAAGTATTTAAGCAAATGCTCTGTTTATGATAAACAGTATTAAATAACATTTACCAGCCTGAATGTCCGAGAAATTTTCATAGAAAATATTCGTTCTTTGACAAAGAACCTTTCGGTAGACAAGGTCGAATTTACTGCCTATAAACTTCAATCTTTGTGGCCGAGACGGTTAAGGCACGTCAGCGTAAATGACGGTTCCGTATAGGATGCAGGTTCGAATCCTGTCAAAGAACGAATATTTTCTATGAAAATTTCTCGGACATTCAGGGCGGAAAATGTTATTTAATAAAAATAACATAAAAATGTCTTTAATAAATAAATTGTCGGACCTTGTCCATTTCTTAATATATGACGTCATTTGTTTACATTTGATACGCCAGAGCAGTTATGAATGTACGAGATTCATGGAAGATTGAAGTTTATAAGCAGTAAATTCGACCTTGTCTAAACAAAGGTTCTTTGTGGCCGAGACGGTTAAGGCACGTCAGCGTAAATGACGGTTCCGTATAGGATGCAGGTTCGAATCCTGTCAAAGAACGAATATTTTCTATGAAAATTTCTCGGACATTCAGGCCGGTAAATGTTATTTAATACTGTTTATCACAAAACTTAAATACTTGTATCTATAAATAACAACGTTAAACATAAAAATCTTTAATTTATATATATATATATATATATATATATATATATATATATATATATATAAAAAAGTGTGTATATAAATATAAATAAATATATATAGGTATAATTATTTATATATTATATACGCGGTACTTATTAGAAAGCGCTCAATAGCAGAGATAGAGCTAACATATTTGGTTGGATAGATGTGAGTTTGTGACCCTGGGTTTCACGCTTTAGCGATCGCAAAAAGGGTCACAAACTCACATCTATCCACCCAAATATATATTATCTGAGACGTTATTGTAGATGATAGCCATTGCTGTATTAATATATATATATATATATGCATGTATTTATACACACACAGAAAGGGAGATAATTATTGGATAGTAATATAACCTAGCTTAATTTCCCATATATCTATATTTATTAACCGATCTTCATAAATATATCGTTGATCATTTATTTCCTATGCGTCATAAAACATTTGTACGTTTTTCTTGTGTATGCGTGAGTGATTTCCGCTACTAAATACCAAACAAGTATGATGGAAAATCATAGCTCACACAATCATTTTCCCCATACCTACATGTGATATTTTTTCCCGGCAATGTCTTCACTTCTTATCTGTTGTCTCGCCTCTCCAAATTGTACAGGACCCAACTGTGCTATTTTCTCTTCTGCTTTTCGCCTATTCTCGGAGCACATCACTTGGGTGTATTTCTGTGACAGATATAAACGTTCCTCCATTTTTAGTGAGGTCGACAAGCCAAAAGACAAAAGAAAAAATAACTATATATACACGACCGGAAAAGAAAGCAAGAAAAAAAAATCAATAAATAAAAATGGCGGATTAAGCTTTCGTTCTTCACTCTAAATGGCAAAAATCTCCTGTGCAACCTTCTATAGTTGCAAGAATCTATCCACCTGTGTGATTACAGGTAGTTTTTAGGCCTACCTTACTTATCTGTTTTAAGCTCTCTTACTGGATTACTTACGCAATTTATTGAAATTTCTTACTAATAATTTTAGGACGACTCCTTGGTCTTTTTCTCCCTTGGATACCTTAAGGCTGTAAATGATCGAGAAGTAGTCTTAAAATGACCTTGCAGACTGCAGTTAAAATCGAACAGAGAAAAAGAAACACCAACTGGTTCCAGACTTGCCTAGGATCGAACCTAAGTGAATGAAAATTGTGACCCTTTGCAATGTGACGGTTGGTGTAACAAAATAGCAAGTTTAGACATGTTTGGTAAAATTTCACTTTTAGATTATTTAGTGTTTCTTTGACTGTCTGCATAATCTGCATCACTGTAAATAAATTTTTCCTTTCTTATATTTCTCTTTTTTTTTTGCAAATGTTACTGATGTTCTTGAACATTAAAATCGCAAACAATTCATTTTCGACCGAAAGAAAAGGAAGACCGATGTCAGGTCATAAAAATTTGTGCATGTGACAGGTGTAGTCACGCAAATTGTTACCAGCCTAATGGATTTCTATTTTAAACTCTAGCCTAAATAAAGTGACCTTGTTTGGCTCCAAGCAACGTTCAGGAAAAATTTATAGATTCTGTATACCAGAGACCAGTGTAAGTGAATTTTGCATGTATTTGCAAGAGCCATGCAGTGGTTTTGTCAATAACAGTATAAAACGAAATTTGATTCTTTATTACTTACAGTCACCCTCAGTATCAGCAAGAAGCGCCCCTCAAAACTGTGACTCGTGGGCCTTACATTTTTTCAATGATGTGTGAGAATCTGCCCGAGTCATCCCCGTACTGTACACTGCTTATTGATGCCAGTTATACATTGCGAACTATGTCTCCTCTGACAGCATATTACGTTTCGTAGTCTCTAGGATCATAAATGGGTGCTGTATAATCATGGCCTTGTTTCTCACTGGGTATGGTGGTTAAGAACTAAGGCATTTTCCTCCACAGCAAAATTCCTGGTTCTAAAAATTATTTCAGAACTCACTTCGCCAAATTTATTATTTTCAGCAAACTAAACTTTCAGATAAAATTTTATTTGTTTAGATATGCAATATTTATCAAAACAGACACAAGAAATTTGCGCTGATGAATGAACAGTTTCTTTTTCTAAAGTTGCAAAATGTCCAAACAAACATTACAGTGTTTACATTAGTTCGAGGTAAAGACGTGCGTTTCAACATTTAAAATAATAATTTTATACCAAGGGCTGTGAAAATTATTTCCATTTGACAGTAATGTAGAAATCTTGTGTCCTGTTATTGTAATTCAAATGTAGAATGTGAACAAATCCCAAAATGTACGCATAGATCCTTATATATATATATATATATATATATATATATATATATATATATATATATATAAAATATATATATATATATACAACAAGGAAGATATAGGGGCCACTGTGCATTAACATAAACAAACAGCATAAAATTAGACATTTTGTCATTTACAGAAAAGTTGAACGCGTAACTATGAAGACATTATCATACAACAGCATTATATATTTTTCTGTGAATAAAACCGCCAACTGCCAGAGTTATTGCTTTACAAATTCTTGGCTTTTTCCGAACAAGTTTTAACAAAAACTATTAGATGGCAAACATTTAAAAGTATTCTTCAACCACTAAAAAAATCACTCTCACTCTTTGTGTATCCTCTTCGAATTCTTCTCTTTTCAGTTGGAATTCCATTTATACTGTTTCAATGGCAATGTGGTCAGGAGACTGAGGCGAATCATAATTCCCAGAATGTTGTTCCTTTGTTTTACTGGAGGTAATTTTCACACACACACACACACACACACACACACACACACACACACACATATATATATATACATATATAATTAATTTAAAATCATCATCTGTTTACACGTTATTTTTATAGATACAATTATTTAGTAAATGCTCTGTTTAAAATAAACAGTATTAACAACGTTTATCGGCCTTAATGCCCGACAGGAATCTAATCTCTATCCTACACCGAACTGGCATATAAACTGACGTGCTATACAAGTCTAGCTACAGAGGAGCGTCTGGATAGCAAAGTTGATTTTATTGCTATTAAACTACAATCTACCATGATCTCATTCAAACATTCCTGCCTGCTCGATGCGTATCCAAACGTAAACGACTGACGTCACACATTACGAAATGAACAAAGTCCGACATTTTTTTAAAAGTTACCTTCCGTACTGTTTATACATTATTTTTATAGACACAAATATTTGAGGAAGTATTAACAACATTTACCGGCCTGAATGGCTGAGAAATGTTCATTCAATATTCGTATCTATAAAATAACGTATAAACAGAAGTTAACTTAAAAATAATTATAGGACCTTGTCCACTGATATATATATATATATATATATATATATATATATATATATATATATATATATATTGTTCAGATAGCATAAACGGAGAATATTTGAATCATCAGTATGTTGCTGAGAGAATATTAATTATATTAGAATCATCAGGCGAATTATCCGAAAATCGAAATGATATGAACAGGCGCATTCTCAGAGTAGGCTAAAGATTAACAGTAATGAAACAAACGTCCATTTTATCTTTGACGTTTGGAAATAGATAAAGAAAATATATGATGAAGAACTTGAAGAAATCCATTAAAACTTATAGAGCATCTTGCCTAATTAAAGTGAAGAAATGAAAATGAAATACATCGACGTATACCGTTTAGATGTACAGCATTTAATAAAACATAAATATAATGAAAGGGTATTTCTTAATATGCTTAATAAGGTAAATCTATGAGCCACGTTCAATTCCAGCTAGGGAAAGTTTGAAATAGGGAAATAACCAAGTTTAAGGTAAATTAATTTAACGTCTCAACAAGTAAATGTTAAGGGCAGTATTATAGATGAGTTCCAAAGATTCACAGAAGCCAAATAATAATAATAATAATAATAAGAAGAAGAAGAAGAAGAAGAAGTAGTAGAAGAAGAAGGAGAAGAAGAAGAAGAATAAATTTTGCAGGGAAATTGGAAAAAGACCTATACATGTCGAAAATCCAACATAGGTTGATAATATACAAATATTTTGGGAAAATATTTAGAGAAATCCAAAGGAATATAACCCAAATGCAGAATGGATCCGACGTGAAGAAGAAAGAATGCTGGATACACCTCTGCAAGAATGGGAAAGTATAACCACAGATGATGTTAGGCATGCTCTAACGAAATCCCAAAAATTGAGATCCCCAGGAAATGACAAGATGCCCAATTTCTCATCTATCCATAAAATCCTTGCAGACACATTATCAACGCTTGTAAATATCCCCAATAAAATCCCGGAATGGCTTACTGAAGGCATTACATACCTTATGCCAATGACAACTGAAAAAGAACAACCCGAAAAATTATAGGTCTATAACATGTCTCTCCACCACGTATAAGTTGAACACGTCTGTCCTGACGAACCGTACTTATTCCTTTTTCGAAACAAACAACAACTTTTCCCTTGAACAGAAAGGATGCAGGAGAGGTTCATATGGTTGCAAAGATCAACTACTGATAAATAAAATGATCCTGGAAAATTGCAGGAAATCTTAGCGCAGCGTCGATTGATTATCGTAAAGCCTTTGATAGAGTTCCACATTCTTGGATCCTTAACACTTTGGAAATATACAAAGTCTCCCCTATCGTATTAAATTTCCTTAAGCACAGCATGGGAATGTAGAACACCAAACTATACCTTAGTCACACCAAGGGAACTGCCATATCCAACCGTCTAAATATCCGACGTGGAATCTTTCAAGGAGACTCTCTGTCACCCCTTCTGTTTTGTTTGTCCTTAATCCCCCTTACGCGTGAACTTAACAACAGTAACTATGGTTACAAAATAAATAAGAAAATATCCAATCAGCTACTCTACATGGATGATCTCAAACTCTTTGCGAAAAACGAGAATGAGTTATAGGACCTCCTCAATATTATAACATACTTCAGTGACGACATAGGTATGGACTTCAGATTAGATAAATGTGCAAAAGGGACATTCAATAAAGGTAGAATAACAGAAACACCCTAAATAGATTTAGATTTTGACACAAACATTAGGGAACTAGAACATGTTGAAGCCTTTAAGTACCTAGTTATTAGCAAAGGAGATGGCATACAATACCCCCAAATGAAAGAGAAGGTAAGAAATGGGTACTACAGGCGTCTGATACTAAATACTAAGCTAAACTCAAAAAACAGAATATAAGCTAAAAACAGCTTGTCTGTCCCTGTAGTGCTATACAGCTTTAATGTCCTTAATAGCTGAAATTAAGCAAATGGACGCCAAAATGAGAAAGCTTCTCACTTGCTACCACATTCATCATCCCAAATCTGATGTATGTGCCCAGATCCGAAGGAGGCAGAGGATTAGTTCAACTAGAACTGTCCTACAAAAATACAACGATTGGCCTCCAAAGATACTTGAAAACTACAGAAGATCGGATGATGGTATGTGTCAAATAACATAAAAGTAGTAAGCGTCTTTGCTCCGTAATAAAGGAAACCAACAAATTCAAAATTGAGTTTGAAACGGGCGCAGAAATACAAGTAAAGCACAATACACTGGTTGCAAAATACTTAAAAAAGAGAGCAAAGACAAATTCAACCGACTAGGTACAAAAATAATGGCAAGATAAACGGCTTCATGGCCAATACTCTGCCCGTACCAAACAAGATGACGTAGACAAAATCCGTACCCATCAGTGGCTACGTAGTGCAGGGTTGAAAACTGAAACTGAATGTTTTATCATTGCTGCACAGGACCAATGCTTGCTAACTAGGAATTATCAAGCACATATACTAAAATATTGTGTTAGCCCAAAATGCAGATTCTGTGATAAATATTCAAAAACAATTGATCATCTTGTATCAGTTTGCACGATATTGGCAACTGAAAGAAACTGGTATGAACACCACCCAGACCCGGTTACGGAGATAAGACCTGTTACAATTCTATGGGGCTACACAATACACACTGACAGAACACTCAAAGCCAACCGTCCAGATATTGTTATTAAAGACCACAAACAAATACGGTGCCTCCTTATTGATATGGCAGTCCCTGCTGATTGCAATGTATCTTTGAAAATATACAAAAAGCTGTCAAAATACAATGACCTTGAAATCAAAATCTCAAAAATGTGGCACATGGGAATATCAACAATTTCTGTTGTAGTTTGAGCCCACGGATTGATTGGAAAAGATTGCAGTAGACTAAATGAATGGATTCCTGGAAGTCCATGCCTTAAATAAATACAAAAAAATGTTCTCACAATTACAGCGCAAACTTTACGAAGGGCTTTATCCATGTATTTTTTTTTGTTTTGTTTTGTCAGTGGAAAGTGTCATGATGACATTTCTAACCTTAGGTCCCTGGGCGGGACCCGGAAAGAAATGTGTACACCCAGAAATCAAAGGAAATAAAATAATAATAATAATAATAATAATAATAATAATAATAATAATAAAAAAATTATAACAGACAGAAAAATTGAAGCAAATAGGCCGGACATTATTGTCAAAACCAGAAAGAAAAAACTTGCCTACTAATTGATACCAAACATCCAGCGGATTGTAACATGCAACCAATGAATTTGAAAAAAAACTATCAAAATACAAAGACCTGGAAATTGAAATAGAAAAATGTGGAAATTGAAAACAAGAATAATACCAGTGGTAATAGGTGCACTTGGAATTATAAAAAATGGAACAAAACAACACATTGAAAAGAATCCTGGAAACCCCAGCTTAAGAGACATACAGAAAATTGTCTTATTAAGTACAGCACACACACTAAGGAGAACTTTGTCTATGTAACGCTAGCAACTTCATCGGAGATAAAAAAAAAAAAAAAAAAAAATTAACATGAAATGTGGCCATAACAACACACGACCTGCCTTAGGTCTTTCCGCAGACTTGGTAGGTAGTGTGTCCATAGCAGAAATCGAATGATGATGATGATAATAATAATAATAATAATAATTGCTAACGGACAGATAACTGGAAAGCATCACTGAAGTATATATGCATTGGTTTTAATGACTAGTCAAAGAAAATATTAAACAACAGACAAAACGAGACCGGTTAGAAGAAAAAATTAAAGCGAGAGATAGATGAATTATCGAAACTATATGACATTTGAAGAAATTCAAGTATTTCCACGCGGAAAATCAAGCGGAAATACAAAATTCAAGCCATTAATGAAACACTGAAGGAAACACTTGAAACATAAACTACAATTAACTTACATAGAACAAGATGATAGGAAACGCATTGTAGTTTCTCTCGAAAACAAAGATATTTCAACTGGATCTTAAGATGTTTTACAGGGCATCTGAAAAATAATATAGGAGTCAAAAAGCTCGCATCTATTGAAGAAGTATAGACATTTTATGAGAATATTTGGATTAAACAAAGGAATAAAATCCCAATAGAGATTAGATCAAACGAGAACATGAAAGATTCAATGAAAGGTACACTTGTACAAGAATGGAAAAATATAACTAAAAATAACATTATGTAATCTCCAAAAATAACCCCAAAATTGACATCCCCAGGATATGACAAGGTACCCAACTTTTAACCGTGTCATCTATCATCAATCCATAATACTTTATCTATGCTAATTAATAGATCCAATCAAATTACAGAATGGATAACTGAAGGTATCATATATCTCTTTGCCAAAAAGCTAAAAATGATTAAATAAATTATATACCAAAAACATGTCTGTCTACGACATATAAATTGATAACGTCTGTCCTGCCGATCTATTTACTCTTTTCTCGATATAAACAACATTCTTCCTCTGGAATAGAACGGATGATAAACGGCTTCATATGGTTGCAAAGATCAGCCAATGAGAAAGAAAATGGTCGTGGGAAAATGCAGGAAAATATGTAGAAGTCATAGCTTAGATAGATTATCGTAAAGCCTTTGATTGTGTGCCACACTCGAGCATTCTTAAGGGTCTGTAAAAGTCTTCACGCTGATAATAAATTCCCTTAAATATGGAACCGTGGTAAAACACCTTATACCGAAATTCCACCCAAGGCAATGCCACTGCCAATTATCTGAATATTCGTCAAGGAATCTTTCAAAGGGACTCCCTATCGCCTATACTGGTCCGTCTCACCTTAATCTCCCTTAATCTCCACAGTAATAACTATGGATAGAAAGTAAGCAAGAAATTGTTTAGTCACCTATTTTACATGGATTATTTCAAAGTTTTTACCAACGGTGGCAATAAGTTGAAGGTTATCCTCAGTGCTGTAAAGTATTCCATTGATGACATCGGTATGGATTTTGGAAGTGTGGAAATGTAGCAAACAAGAAAGCGAGAATCATTAAAGAGATATTGTCGCAAAAATTAGGGAACAAGAACCAGCTTACAAATACCTAATAGTCAGAGACGGAGTTGACATGCAGAATAATCAAATTTAGGAGGAAGTAAGAAAAAATAGTACTTGAATGTGCATCTCGTGGTAAATACCGGAGTTGTATTTACAAAACAATATCTGCCACAAAAGCTTGTGTTGCAATACAGGTTATACATCCTTAACTTCACCGTAGCTGACATTAAGCAAATGGATACCAAAACGAGAAAGCCTCACACTTGCCACCACAAGCACCATCATAATGCCGACGTTGAAAGCAAGAATGGCTCCAGATACGAAGGAGGCAGAACTGTATTATTAAAAGAGTATAACAGAAGAACTGTAATAATAAAAGTGTATAGCAGAAAAACTGTAATAATAAATGTGCACAACAGAAGAACTGTATTACCAAATCTGTAGAACAGAAGAACTGTATTACTAAAACTGTACGACAGAAGAACTGCATTACTAAATCTGTATAACAGACGAAGTGCATTAATAAAACTGTAGGGCACACGAACTGTATTACAAAAACTGTACGACAGAAGAACTGCATTACTAAATCTGTATAACAAACGAACTGTATTATTAAAACTGTAGAACAGAGGAAATGTATTACCAAAACTGTAAAACAGAAGAACGGTATTACTAAACTGTACGACAAAAGAACTGTATTACTAAATCTGTATAACAGATTAACTGCATTACTAAAACTGTAGAACAGAAGCACTGTATTACTAAAACTGTAGAACAGAACTGTATTACTTAAACTGTAGAACAGAAGAATTACTAAATCTGTATACCAGACGAACTGTATTACTAAAACTGTAGTACAAAAGAACTGTATACCCAAAACTGTAGAACATAACTCTATTACTAAAACTGTAGTACAGAAGAACTGTATTACCAAAACTGTAGAGCAGAACTGTATTACTAAACCTGTAGTACAGAAGAACGGTATTACTAAATCTGCAGAAAGGTATTACACAACTACAACAACCGGTCTTCAAAGATATCTGGAAAATACAGAAGACTGGATGATGATCTTTGTCAAAGAATGCCAAAGAAGTAAGAAACTTTATTCAGTAATAAAGAAAGCCACCAAGTTCAAAATGGAGTTTCAAATGGAAGAATTGTAAATAACGTAAAGAAGAAGGCAAACACTAATGCAAATTAGAAACGATGAAGAAATAAACGCCTCTATTGCTAATCCTCTTCCCCTGCCGATCCAGCTGAAGTGGACAAAACTCTTACGCATAAAATCCGAAATATACATCCGAAAATGTTTATGCTAGCTCTACGGGATCATAACTTGGTAACGAGAAATCACCAGGTACAAATTGAAAACTTGTATTAACGGGAAAAGCAGTGTTAACTATCCAGAAACAATTAACCATATTTTATCAGGATGCAGGATATAAACATCCATCGAATATAAATCTCTTCATGACAGGGTGTACCAATATCTGCACCGAAGAGAAGTGCAAGAAATTGGTATAAGTACCACCCAAACCCGGTTACAGAAATACGATCTCTAACATTTTTATGGCACTTAACACACAGACAGATCAATCAAAACTAATAGCCCAGACATCGTGGCCAAAGACCACAAAAACTTAATGCACTTTCATATTGACATGGCCGTCTCTTGCAGATAGTAATACAAATATGAAGCCTTTAAAAAACTATCAAAATACTAGCATCTTGAAGTATAAACCTAAAAAATGTTGTACATACTGACATCAATAATTGAAATTGTGGTTGGATCCCTCAGTTTGATTGGAAAAAATTCTGATAGAATCATTGAAAGGGTCCCTTTATCTCATGCCTTAAATAAATACAAAGAAATATTCTCACAAATACAGAGCACACATTATGAAGGGATTTATCCATATAAATTATGAATACTGTTAGGTTAAAAAACATTTAGTGAAAATGACATGATGCCATTTCTAAAAAGAGATCTCTGGTTGAGATATCCAAGGAAATGTGTACAAATCAGAAATCAAAGGAAATAATAATAATAATAATAATAATAATAATAATAATAATAAGAAGAAGAAGAAGAAGAAGAAGAAGAAGAAAAGAAATAAAAGATAACGAGGAATTGAAAAGTTTTTTTCTCACAGCAAGAAGAAAAGATAGCCGGTGCTATGCTTCAGTGGTACATAATGGACACGAAATCTTTTACAAAAGAAACAGATAAGTGGATAGATGAGATGAAGAGATTTTTATGAGACATTATAGAGAATATTTCTTTCGCTAAACTTGAAATGACTTATGAAACTGGCGATTACATACACCAATTACTACCGTTAAAAAAGCATGAAGAAAGGACTAACAAAATACACCAATGTCGATAAAGTAAAAGTTTTGGCAAATTAAATATCGAAGACGTCACTATCAAGCAGACACATACATTTAACTGTCTGGTTAGTGTAGCAAACAACAAATGAATACAGAAATCCGAACGAGAAGAGGAACAGCAAAAGGTGCTTTTCAGAAATTAAGCAAATTATTAAGAGAAAGTAAAATATAATCAGAAACAAAGAAAATCGTGCTTAACTACTCTGTAAGTTCTATATAAGAAAGAATGTTGATAATATTCTTGTTGATGAAGATATAACTTGAAGCGATAATGGTCTGAATCTACTGATCAAAGTTGGAAATAAAATAAAAAAAATCAAACATATGAGTAACGAGAAATTCATAAGAAAAAATAGGAATTAATAATTAAGCGTACATACAAATTTGGAAAGAGAGAGCTGACATTTCTGCAAAAGAAAAATTAAAAGACGTTTTAAATTCAAGTGAAGCATGTCGGGAAAGAATGTAACCTACTTAATGACTTTGAGTGAATGGACAACAGAACAACGATAGAATGATGATATCGGGAAAAAAAGTTACTTACCTAACAAAGGATGTTTTGGAGAACCGTGATCGTCAGCGTCTTGAAAAGACAGGGCACAGGAGAAGATCATACTAATGACTGGGCTTAATTTACTTTGTCCAGTGTTTTTCAATATATATTTCCGCAGTTTCAAATAAAAATCTCTTGGTTTACTTTTCTAAGCACAATTTTGAAAAACAAGTGAGTATAAATTTCATAGAATTAAGATTGTATAATATGTAAGCATTTTTCTGGCATCCTGAATACGCGTAAAATGGTGATAGACATACACTAGAGTAAATAAAAGTTATCTTTAGCCGATGGAAAATTCCAGCGTAGAAATTATCCATATCTGACGAGCACTGAAAGAGTTTCAGTAAATACGGAATCCTGTCCGCCCGACGTCAAAGAAGTGACCGTTCTCTCTCGTTTCCAGAATCTTTAAACATAATAAATCCAGATGCATTTCGAATCACGTTAGGAATAATCTCAGAGATTAAAAGTTGGAATTTTATTTCCGCAGGAAAATGAAATAAAAAAATTTTCAATTGAGAATGACGTCCTAAATAAGATTATTTTATGCCATGTATAAGATTGATTCTTTGAGTGAAAAAAGTAAGTTGATTATTTTCTCAAAAATTACTGATTCTTGTAAAGAACGCGGTGCAAAATAAGTTATATATATATATATATATATATATATATATATATATATATATATATATATATATATATATATATATGCGTGTGTGTGTTTGTGTTGTACGACGTGATTGGGTGTCTCGGTTTTACTTACATATTTTCAGAATCTATTAATTAGATAATTAATTCTAACTGTAAACTATCTTGTCTTAAATACCCCATCACTTAATAATATAATCCACTAGCAGGAACTTAAATTCATTTACATACACCTAAAGGATTTTGCAATAAATAAACTCCAACTGCGGCCCATCTCCTTGTCACCAACCCAGACTCCTTACCAAAACGAGGCGTCCCCTTAAGTATCCCCCGTATATTTTCATGCTATCTACACTAAATTCAAAACTCTCATTCCGAGACTGTCAGTCTAGTGCTGAAGAAGTCTGGCATATAGCAGTGCTGGTCTGAAATAGTCTATCCACATGAGTAAAAATGCTATTCTCTGTTATAATAAATACATTGAGCTCTGTCTATGGATCACTTTTAATATCTGATATTTCTAGGATCCACCTGGATTATATACCAACAGATTTATTACCTGTAATATATATATATATATATATATATATATATATATATATTATAATTATTTTCTTTTACAATAAGATTCCATCGCTACCTAAGTGTTCTCATGTTTCAAGAACAAAACCTAAAAACTTCAATTTCATTTATAGAAATAAATTTAAATTAAGGGAACTAGTTCTGTTTCTTCCTCAAGCGAATTTTGGAATAACTAATTTTGAAATTTACGGAAATTTACAAGCATATACATTCAATTAGTTGTTCCAAAATTTACGGAGTTTTATAAGCATAGACATTCAATTAGTTATTCCAAAATTCGCTTGAAGATGAAACAGAACTAGCTGCTTTAATTTAATTTAATTTATATAAATGCAATTGAAGTATTTAGCTTCTGTTCTTGAAACATGAGAACTCTTATGTAGCGATGGCATCATATTTAAAAAAATATAATTATAATATGTGCTCTACTGTTGTATCGAGCACTGTTTTTTTTTAAATTGAAACAAACATACTAAAAGAACTTTGGATTATTAACCTAATGGTTTTTCATATTTTCTACACACACACACACACACCGTCACATATATATATATATATATATATATATATATATATATATATATATATATATATATATATAATCATATATATATATATATATATATATATATATATATATATATATATATATATATATATATATATATATATATATATATATATATATAAGCATTTTTATTCTACGTTACTGCAAAATTGAAAGGGAATAATAAAGAGAGCGATCAAGTCGAAAGATTCAAAAATAAACGAAAAGCAATCAATCAAAACGTTACTGACAAGACGTGATTTGTGTCAAGATGCGGCGGCTCACGAGATTACGTTGAGCCCGCGAACCAGTGGAAAACAGAAAACTCTGTCATTTGTGTATTGCCACGCGACAACCAATCACATATTACAGCTGATGCATTTTCACCCGCATTCACAAACTTGGAACAATTTTTATAGGTTCTTTTTTAATAAACATACCCTTTCACGTAAAACATTTTTTTTAGATGCTGTAAAATAAATCTTTGATGCTATGAAGACAACTCGAAATTTATGTGGGTCGAGATACTGGAAAATATTGAGCTTGGCTAGTGTCATGAAGTCTGGGCGTAATAACAGTTTTCTTTTAGGTATCTGTCTATATCAAGGACACATGGCACACTGAATAAAGGCGTTAGTTAGATCCAGTGACAGGAGCCAAAGAGTTTGAGTTCAATACCCGGTTAAGGCAGTGGAGAACTTGCAGAGGGGAATTAACAGGAGATAACTGATAACTGGCATCCGTTAAACATGGCAAGTGGAACTAGAACAGTCTACCCCAGTGAGTGAAATAAAAGCTTCAGTTCGACATTCCAAACAACTGAAGAAGGCCGGAGCGTACAACGCCCGAAACGTAATAAATATGGTGACATAGATGAGGACAATAAACCGAATAATGTAAATAGTGTAGTTTTCTTTTTCTTTAATTAACGGTTTTCGATATTTGAATTATCTGATGAATCATAATTCTTAAATTAATGAATGAATAGTCTCAATGCGAGTTCTAAGATTATGAAATATCAGTGAAAATGTCCTTTGTATCATTAAATATTTTAACTTAACAACTGTAACAAAATATTACAGTAACAATTATAGGGGGATACGAATCGTTATTTTAAGAAGTAAGACGGTACAAATAAAAATGATTTGAAAGTGACAGGATTTACCCGTTTTACCGAAGCAGACATTTAACAGAGGAGAGCGTTATTGCTTCAAATACCCCTTCTCTCTTTCTTTCTTTCTTTCTTTCATTATTTCTTTCTTTCTTTCTCACTAAAACTATACAAGGTAACGGACGTGCTAAGCACCCAAAAATCAAAGGAACGAGCAATAATATATGATTGGATGCCAGGTAAGAGCGTACAAATAAAAAGGATTTGAAATGAAAGGATTTTTCCACATTTTACCAAAGCAGACAATAAACACCTGAGATCGTTATTGTATCCGCTATCCTCTCTCTCTCTCCCTCTCCATCTTTCTCTCTCTTTCTCTCTCTGAAACCAACATTGTCTCTGATAGCGCTTGTCTGGCTTTATCCGCAATCAAAACGGAATAGTCCATTATTTCGGAGGTTTGGCATAGGGGTTCCCTTCTTCCCTTCCTTCTTACGCTCTTCTCCTTTCTTTTGTACTTCTTTTTCTTAATGATACCGCAAAAGGCTTATCTGTATTTCCGTACAACCAAAACGGAACAGTCCACTTTTTATGAGATTCTGACAGGGCGTAACATACGTGTTTATTAACTAACAAAAAACAAACAAAATAAAAACGATTGAAATTGTAATATGACTGACTGTGAGAGGAGAGTAACGGTCATCCATGGGGGTTCATTAGCCGAATTCAAATATTTATCTCGTCTGTCGCTTTCTCTCTTGTCGAGAGCATACTGAAGACAGCTTTGACTAGTGCTAAGAAGTCTAGAAGTACTGCAATTATGGTAGTAGGAATTCGAGAAAACTTGCTGCCACATGATTCTCTGTGATAACCTCAGATAGATACATTTTTTTCCAGAAAGCCCGGTCTGAGCCCGACTCAGATCGGCACTTCTTTAGCTTTCTTTCCTCGCTTCGAGGCGACTGAAGCGGTTGGGTGCGTTCAAACAGGAGGAAATATAGGATGTGCTGAAGAATGTCGGCAGAGACAAGACTCCGCGTATCGATGGACTCTCCTATGAGGTGTACTTGAGGCAGACGCATGTGTTTTTCCCTCAGCAGGCACTAATGCATGAAGAACGGAAATATTCCCGAATGCTTCACAGGAGGTGTGATCTAATTGCTTCGCAAGGATAAACACGGAGGAGATAGGATTAATAATTTCCAGCCTTTTATCTATGCTGAATACAAAGATAAAAACTTTGGCCATGGTCTTAGTCAACCGTTTGAAGGCTGTCCTACTTAGTTTTATTGACTCTAAAGCAAACTTACTGGGTGAAGAGTCAAAATATTCAGAACAACCTTCATCTGATACGCGCTAATCAAATTAGATTAGTCCAGAGCAATTGATAGTGTGAACCATCTATTTCTCGGGGCTGTCCTCGTGTCGACCAGCTTCGAGGCCTACATTCTATCCTTTATCCATCTCTTGTATCGGTCTCCTGGTGGAATGGTGAATGCCGATAGGGCTAAGTCTTTCATGTTACCCATATCTAGTCGTCTATTCGTTAAAGTTGGTCGCTTTCGCAGGTGCAGTATATTCTGCGTTGGAAACTTTCTTCCGCAAGTTAAAGGCGAATCCGGAACTACATGGAATTACCCTGGTGCGACCAACCCGACCAGATATTCCGCTTATGCCGATGACGTGAATGCTTTAAAATGTCAAGTTTGAGGAAGAAGGAAAAGAAATAAGCAATCATGAGGAGGTTACAGGAGCAAAAATCAACCAAGACAAGTGGGTTGCTGTTGGATGTATGGAAGGGAGTCTCTCTTCCCAGAACCTTCACCTAGACAGACGGGTCTTTCAAGATGCATTGCATTGCATCTGGTTTGGTCCCATCTTCCAATTTGAGAAGATCAAGACTACAGCTCGTCAGTGGTCCCGGAGGAGGCTCTCCTTAAATGGGAGGGCAAAAGCTTGTACCTCGCATATTTACTCTATTCTTCTGTACCGGGTCTCGGACAATGAAACAATTTTATTCGTCCGAGTTTTGTTTCACCTCTTATGGGGTGAGCGTGCTCCTAAACTGCGTCACGAGGTCTTTTGCCTCCACCTGTCTGAGGGCGGTCTAGTAATGCCTGATGATGAGATTCGTTAATATTCGTTGCATATGAAGTTTTTAGATCGTATGTCGGCAAGGTGAGGGTAACGACCTCTTCGGAAAGGAAGATGCTAAAAAAAACATTTTTCATTTTTGAGAAGTGCGCATGATGGCTAGGAGGAGGCAGGTCGCACTACTCTGGACGAGTGCTACGTCTATGGTGAGTGGCGACTTGCTCTGGAAGACTTCACACGGGTTAAGGAAGGCCTCTGTGAAACCCGACTGTTATCGCTTAAGGCATTATATCGGGAGTAAGTCCGGGGTCCGATCAAGATACTCTAAGGGATTAGCTCGGTTTGACGAATTAGGAGTTTAGCACTCTGTAAACTTAGTCGTCCAGGTGATGGTGTCTAAATAACCACGTGGCATCACTTACCTGGCTGGTCTTGTAGGAGACCCTCAAGGTCAACAAGAAGCTCTGCGCATCGATGCTGGTAGTTACATCAATGTGCGTGTGCTGCCGTGGTTCGGGTGAGTTCTTGAGGCACATATTTCTCTGTAGCATCGTGCGGCCGTCGTTCGAACTTGGCGGAACTTTTTTTTCCTCGAGGCCAATTCTGTCTGTAGTAACGTTGAAGAGGAATGGACACTACGTGTTTCTGTGTTTGCTCGGTATCATGAGAATTGTGACTTGGACGACGCGACAGAAAGTGTTTTATGGGTGGGTGTAAAGTTGTCCTCTTCTCAACTGATTTTGTTCTTTAAGCACCAGCTTAAAGTCAAGATTACGACGGAAAGGATGCGGCTCACTCCTGCAAAATTCGGCGTAAAAGTGGTTTAATGTTTCGCGTTTGGCTCGCTTGAATTTTGAGTGGCACTTGTAAATGGACAAGGAAAGAGGAGATTGGTCACGTGATTTAAACTTTTGTCAGTTCAGTTCAGTGTTAGGTTATCATAAGTAGTTTTTCTTTTTGGCTTAAGACGCTGAATTCAACTTAGCTAGGGTATGAATAGTCAGCGACCCTTTTAATTATGTCCCCAATTTTATCTTTAGATTATTGCCATTCCCTTCCCCATTTAGGTGACAGAGACTGCAGTTCTCCGGTAACTATGGGATCTCTTTCGTATGTATTCGAGTGTCAGTTTTCGCAATTGTTATTTTCTCTAAATGTTTGAGTGGTTGTGTGGGTGATTCTTGAACGGGTGCACGAAAATCATTTTATTAATCTCGCAGTATTTTTTTCGTCCTGTCTATTGAATTTTCAGAAGAAGACACCAATTTGTTTAAGAAAAATGATGAAAGCAAGAAAATGTTGTCTTAGAAAAATCAAGACCCTAATGACGACATTGTGCTAATGACGAAGGAACTCGGAACAAATATGAATGAACATTGTAATTTTCTTTCGTCCTTTTATGAGGATGGGGAAAAAAAACTTGTCCGTAATTACGAGTGAATCCAATTAAAAATAAGTAAACAAATCTTGTCTAAATTATTTAATGAGACATGTTTTAATTAAAACATGCTGCCAAATTATAGGTAATTTATATATATATATATATGTGTGTATATATATATATATATATATATATATATATATGTGTGTGTGTGTGTGTGTGTGTGTGTGTGTGTGTAAAACCTACAAACTGAAAAGTCAGGATAGCAATTCCCGGAAATTATTCGCTGTCTTTGCCTATTTGATTCATATCGTATATGTTTGTCTCTCTCGATTTAAAATCTGTAGACTTAAAAGAAACACAGACGCATATACATGTATTGAAACAAATTCATACAAACATAAACTGCAGCGCAATTAGCAAAAAGGAAAGATAAATTTCATTTTTTAGCGCAACATTCTCGACCATTCTCGTCCATCAAAGTGTGGAAGATAAACGAATCTTCTTATGTAGACTCTCCCGTTGTTTTTGACGTATGGGAGTCCAGAAGAGTCAGGGTAGCCGCACAAATGATTTGATTAAAGTAGTGAGAATCTTGAAAGCTTTTGCAGAATCGAACACAAATTATGGAAGAGCAGAATACAGCGAACCGGTGTACAGCGCCCCGCAAGGTACCCAAGCGACCGTCCTCAGATTTTGAATTCCGAGTTGACCTTCAATCTAGACTGGTTATCACTCAAGGCTATAGAACCCTGTCTGCTATTTATCCATAGCTTGGGAAGAAGAAATGAATGGATACTTGCATCAATGTGTTCACTAGTTATAGGAAACACAATTCAGAATAAACAAATACTATTCACTATTTTCTGTTTTATTTTTTTCATCTGCCGAGTGCTTTCAGCTAAGTCAAATCATTGTCAACAATCTTAAAGCAAAAAAAAAAAAAACATTTGGACAGAGAAAAACATCTGCCTGAAATCAAAGATCAATTTTTTTATCCCGTCTCAAGTTTTTCTGCACACCTGGACACGAACAACAGAATTACAGCGAAGCCTCCAAACATTAGAATTTAGAAGCTACCAAAATATCGTTAGCATCTTCTACATGAAACGTATAAAAATGATGATGTGTGTGGCATCATCAAACAAGAAACAGGATCATTGTAAGGGTTCCCAATCACTGTCAAGAAGAGAATGTTGATATCGCATTGATTTGTCATCAGAGCAAATAATCCTTCCACTGTTGACTTAACTGGTACCAGCTCAAGCAAAAGAAAAAAGAGAGAGGTAGTTGAGAGAAATATCCTTCATATTGACACAGACATTGTCCAGAAACTGACATTTCATCTCGAGAGGAATAACGTACCAAGACATGGATACGTAACCTCGAGCGATGAATACGTGAAATCGAATGTGTATAGTTATATCATTCGGCAGGAAAATGAATATCTTGGTTGTTTAGGGAAGTTCGAGAAAAATATAAAGAGAGTTTTGGATTTACTTCTTTATTTAAATTCTTTGTCCATCTTATTGGCCTTATACCAGGCGTAAAAACCACTAAATTCAGAGGCTTACTGAATGAGTTTGTTAAATGTAGATAATAGCTGAAACAAGAACGAGAGTTCATTATATTAAGATTGCAGTATCTGTCTATATTTCTGAGATGAGATATTATGTACAATATTTAGATTATTCAGACTATTGTCCTCATCGTTGTCGCCATACTTATTACAACGTTTCGGCCGTTGTACGCGCCGGCCTTTTTCAGGGGGTTGGAATGTCGAACTGAACCCTTTATTTCGTTCACTGGTTTAGTTCTACGTGCCATGTTTTTAATGGATGTCAATTATCAGTTATCTTCTGATAATTCCCCCCACCAATTCTCCACTGCCTTAACCGGGTAATGAACACGTTGGTTAGATCCAGTGACAGGACCCAAACAGAAGATGGTTAAAGATTTACCCGGGGATTCCTTCTACCGATCTAAATTTCGGAACACACCAGTACTTTCTGTGATTGAGAAATTCTTCAAACCCTGTCAACTTATAATGTGACCAATGAGTCTCAACTGCCGCTTGCAAGATTTTAGTACTGGTGTCCGTTTCGGTTATATTTTCCTTACATCTTCATCTTCGCTCCCATTTTTGTCCAGATATTAACCGATTCCTTCCATCTCTTTTTCTTCAAGATTCCTTTTCATTTTTGAGTATATTGTCCGGTATTTAATACCAGAAAAATGTCTAATCTTACTTCGCATTTCAGCACAAGTACCCTTTTTTTCTATTCCTGTTTCTTAATATTTTGTTTATCGTTTGGGTGGCTAGATCAGAGGAAAGATCAGCTGCCAGATCCTGCTCATCAAAATGTTGTAGATGTGAGCATAGACATTGTTACACCTCCTGCATACGTATTCACTAAATAACTGATTATCTTGTTAGACTGATTATTAAGAGAACAGGGTCGGAAATGGAGTTTTGATGAATAGCCTGCAAAAACTGCAACTTAAAAACAATTCCCATGGACCTAAAAGGAAATACGTGATAACCGAGAAAACTCTTGAAGAGAGTCTATAGATGGAAAGTTCGTGCAGTTACACCCTATGTAACACCTTATAAGAGTCCTTAGATATATGTAAAGAACTGAATCTCAGTTAAAAACGTACTGTTTGTCGCTTAAGAAGCTGTTCTGTTGAAACGATCAACAAACTTTTTATTAATCACAGATTAAAAGAGTGATAATGAGGATGATGGCCCGTATTTTTAAGGGGATAGACGTTCCCCTCATTCTTGGAAACAGGATATACAGCTGAAATGTTCCATAGATTTAGAAAGCATTTACTTTTGGACAGCAGTTAGACAGTTTTGGTAAGATCGTAGATAACATTAGGTTAACGTTATTGTTATGGGGTCTTCCCCTTTTTCATATAAGTGGACTCGACCGGAGTGTTACGTGGACTGCTGCCATTAAATACCCAGAGTCAGTCAGAATATAGAGAGAGTGAGCAGAGATTGTGACTGAGTTTGAGGTACAGTAATAGTGTGAGGTAGCCGCTTGTAGAAGTCACAGTTACAAGCACGTAGACTCTAAGGAAGTCCTACTTCGAGACTATATATATATATATATATATATATATATATATATATATATATATATATATATATATATATATATATTATTATTATTATTATTGCTACTAACCGCGTTCCTGGATTTACTAACAGTATGACTCACTGTATTATTGTGTAAATACATTTAATTTCTTATATTTCATTCTTGCTTTTGTCCTTCATTGGAGACCGAATTTCATCTCGGAATCCACAACAGTTATAAAGAAGAGCCGCAAGAATTTTATACATAAAGTTAGCCTTCTTAGAATCACGAATTTTGTATGAGTCTGAGAGAGTTATTACAAAAGGTGGGCTCCGTGAGTGAATTGAAGCCATGTCGTTGAATATGGCATTGCAAAAGATTGCTTCAGCTGACAAGGATGAAATAACTGCAGGGATATTTATGTTAGTAGGAACAGAACTCGTGGGAGACATGTCTTTTGTTTTTATTCGTGACTTTGAGTACACAAACACACATACATACACACACGCGCACACACACATACACACACACATATATACATACACAAACACACACACACACACACACACACACACACACATATATATATATATATATATATATATATATATATATATAATTTTATACCCGCAGTAGTTAGTAGAAAGTGCTCAATACCAGTGAAACGCTAACATATTCCGTTGTACTGATATGAGTTTGTGACCCTGGGTGTCACGCTTTTGGGATCTTCTGACGAAATGTTTCATTTTTTTAAAGTGGATATATATATATATATATATATATATATATATATATATATATTTGTTTGTGATGGGAGAGAGAATTTACTTTTATGTTTGCTTGGTATAACACTCTCGTTCACATAGACACACATACATACAAGTGTACGCATTGTAGTTCAGACATACATACAGGTGTTCGCGTTTTCGTTCACGCAGAGCGTCATACTAAACAAACACAGAAGTAAATATAGTCAAACAAGCATGAATAGATACAATTTTAAAAAATAAATCTGTTTTTCTGATGATGGCAAAAGCGTGAGTCCATGGTCACAAACTCATATCCATACAACTTAACACACACACACACACACACACACACACACACACACATATATATATATATATATATATATATATATATATATATATATATATATATATATATATATATATATTATGAAATGAACAAGTCCGACAATTATTTTCAAGACATTTTTTTTTGTGTTTATGAATTCTTTTTATATCACGTCATCCCGTAATTTCTGTCCGAGTTTTTTTTTTTTGTTAAAATGAACGAAATTTAAAAAGTATTTTATAATGTCTAATAGAGCTGAACATTATTTTCATGTTTCGATGCATTTAAACGGATCAAATTTTATTTTAGAGAACAATAAAATTAAATTTTGTTTGATTAAAACCCAGCTTACATGGAAGTACCGAAGAATCATTTGAGGCACATAATGCTTTATGAGTTCGGGAAAGGAAACTCAGCAGCCGAAGCGGCTAGAAACATTCACTCAGTTTATGGAGAGGACTGTGTGAATGAAAGAACTTGCAGAAGATGGTTTGCAAAATTCAGAGGTGGAGATTTCACCCTTGAAGATGAAGATCGAACCGGACGTCCAGTTGAGTTTGATGAAAAGCTTCTTGAAGCAGCCCTTAAAGAAAATCCTGCTTTATCAGTTGACATCACAATGGGATCACTAGACTCGGCTGAGTCTTCTGATCTCATTGGTCTTTTTTATATTATACAACCTTACATCGCACTATGATATTAATACAAATGACATTGGTTTTTACAGAGACGATGTACTTATGGTTATTAGAAACTCAACTAACTTCAAAATGGATAAAATTAGAAAGTTATTATATAAATAATTTAAAAGCATGTCAAATACACAAAGGTGAGCAATGGATTAAGAATTCTTATGACCACTTTGACATCACAATGGGATCACTAGACTCAAACTTACGGTTAGTACTAAATTAAAAAAAGTGGACTTCCTAGATATAACATTAGATCTAAATAAAAATACATACACACCTTATGAAAAACCAACACCAATCCTTTATATATACACCCTAAATCAAATCACCCCCATCTATAATTAAACATTTACCGTTATCTATCAGTAAACGATTTAGTACAATTTCAGCAAATGATAATATTTTCGATGAGCATATCAATTCCTATAAGAACGCTCTAAAACAGAGTGGCTACAAAAACCCAAAACTAACTTATATAAAAAATGAAAATGGAAAGCATAGAAAAAACAGATGTAGAAAAATTATTTGGTATACTCCCCCATACAACCAAATGGTAAAGAACAAATTAGGACATAAATTCCTCGCATTAATATTCAAGCATTTTCCTAGTGAAAGTAAACTAAGTACTATTTTCAATAAAAACACACTAAAATTGAGTTATAGCTGTACAGAAAACTTAGAAAAAATCCTTAAGAACCATAATGCTAATATCTTAAATAAACACTTATACCAAAACCAAAAAAATTTAGGCAATGGAAAAATAAAGATAAAAACTGATGGAAATAAACAAAAACTATGTAACTGTAGAAACCCATATAATTGCCCTCTACAAAATAAATGTCGCACTGAATCATTAGTATACCAATGCAATATCTCTTCGATTGAATGTCCTGAAAACATAGAAATATATAAAGGTTGCATTAGCCATGAATTCAAAAAAAGATTCAACCAACATCAAACTTCATTTAGAATAAATAAATATAAAAATCAGACATCTCTCTCAAAATACTTCTGGCATCTAAAAGAATCAAATAAAACATCTACAGTAAAATGGAAGTTAATAAGAAAAGCTAGAATATGTAGGTCATTAAATGACCCATGCCCTTTGTGCATACACGAGAAACTATATATTACTAAGTTTATAAAAAATAAAAAATTACTGAATCAGAGTAATGAAATAGCTATTATATGCCGTCATTGTCAAAAATTTTCCTTAAATAATATTTAAAAATTTAATAAAAAAAAAGAAAAAGTCTATTGGAACAACAGTGAAAATATTTTAAAGTTGTATTTAAAATTGTAGTTAAAACGAATTCTAACCTCAGCATCTTTTAAATATCGCAGTTAAATAAAATGTATTCTAACCTAAACACCTCTAAAAAAAGTTCTACCGGCACTTAAATGAATCCAATAAAACACCTACTGAAAAATGAAATTATAAGGAAAAGCTTGATGATGTAGGCCAGTGAACGACCCATGTCCTTTGTACATACATATGAAACTTTATTACTAAGTTTATATATATTTAAAATAAATAAATAAATAAATTAATAAATAAAGTTTACTAAATCTGAGAAATGAATTAGCTATTTTTGCAGTAAGTGCCATAAATATTACTTAAATAATATTTAAATATAAAAGTTTAAAAATCGTAATATACATATACTTTGATATGGAAAAATAATTTTACTTACTATAAGTAATTTCAAATACATTTCCTTCTGTTATAAAGTAATATAGTCTATTAAAACTAACAATGAAAATATTTTAAAGTTGTAATTAAAATTGTAGTTAAATAAAATGATTTTTAACCTAAACTTCTTTTACTTAGTACTACACGCACTAAAAAGAATCCAATAAAATACCTGAAGTAAAATAAAATTAATGTTAAATGCCAGAAGATGTAAGCTTTTGAATGACCCATGTCCTTTGTACTTACATGAGAAACAATATATTACTAGGTTTATATATATATAAAAAAAAATAAAAGTTTACTAAATCAGTGAATTTAAGTAACTATTTTTGACGTCATTGTCATAAATTTTACTTAAATAATATAAAAAAAAAAAAATAAAATAAAATAAAAAAATGTAACCTAATATACATACTTATACTTGATGTAAAAATAATCCTACATACTATAAGGGATTCTAATAAATTTAAATGTTCTTAAAAAATTATAGTATAATAAAATGAGAATATTTCAAATCGTAGTTAAATAAAAAGTATTCTAATATGAACACCCGCGAAAATCTTTAAATTTACAAATAGAAAAAAATGCCGTAAGAATTCTTTTGCCGTTAACAATAAATTTTTAAAATATCCAGACGACATGCATTCAAAGGATGTCAGTTTTCATTGAAAAATACATCCCTACCCCTTACCAAAATGTAGCTAATAACCGATACAATGATGCAGACATAAGGAAAACCCAGACACCCCTTGTCTAGTTGAAGTAGATTTATCTGTAACCATAGAAACGTGATTTTAGCTGTGTCTTTAAAACCCAGTAATTTTAAAATTTACTCCAAAATTCGCTTGAGGATGAAATAGAACTAATGTCTTTAATTTAATTGCAAAATTAATTTTAGCTTCCATTTTTGAAACATGGTTAGAACTGTGTAGCGGAAAAAAACATATTTTAAATCAATTAATTTATAATATTAATGCTCTGTAAATTTACATCGAGCACTATTTTGTAAAAATAAAAATACATATAAGAACACCGGATTATATATCTTACTGTTCTTTCTTTATATTTATATATATATATATATATATATATATATATATATATATATATATATATACATTTGAGGTTACTATATAATTTTCATATATCAAGAATAGTATTGAGGAAATTGTAAGGCAAAAGGAAAAATAAAACAAAAGATTTAATTAGTGGCGAGCTTCATCCGATGAAGTCCTAACGGATGGAGAGCATCACAAATATGTTTCCATTTTTTTTACAATTCCCTCAGTCTTTATCAATATTAATGTTTACGTTCTTCGATGTGGAAGGCATCGTCCACAGTCAATACCTGCCATAGATCCATACGATCAATCAGCAAATTTTCAAAGAGATCCTCGTGTGTTTGCTTCGCTCAGTGCCTCGAGAAGAGACGAATGTTGTGGCTCCACTAATCGTGGCTGTTTCAACAATGCGTCTGCTCGCAACAGATGAGGAATATTTTTGGTCGGCAGAATTCAGTATATACAGAGTGCGATGGTTAAATTTTCGCCTTTTTATGTTTTAACTTCTCGCCTGAGCTTTGTTTGCATCTTGTTTTGACGAATGTACCGTATAGCAAGGTCAGTTTAGCACCGTCTGTAAGAAAAAGAGCACCCTTATACAATTCACTCCTCTAGAAATTTGAAAACGGCATGATGTTCTGTTTAACATATGCACTGGAAGCTCGAATACGAACATTTTAGAGGGATTGCGTGTCAATCTGAAGACAGTGCAGAGAATTTCGAAAGGTCGGATGAGTCAAATGGAGATGAGAAATGGATTTTGGAGTGATTACTAGTGATGGCGACGTTATGCCTCCATTCCTTCATCCCACAGGCACTCCGATTCAACACGGGAGTCTACATCAAGTGCTTTGAGAAGATAGTGCTGGTCTGGGTCGAGGGTGTGGCTGCTCGTAGACCCTATGTAAGCCAACAGGACACTGCACCATGTTACGCAAGCAGGATCAGTCAGCCATGACTGTCAGGCAATTTCTGCGGCCACATCTTCGCTTATATCTGGTCAGCAAACTCCCCAGATTATAATTATTATGTGTGGGAAGCAGTTGATCGGGACACCAATAAAACTCCATATGACACCAAAGAATAATTGAAGACACTGATTATGGCAGGATTTACCAAGATAAACAGAGAGTCTGTCCAAGAGAGTTACAAGAGATCCCGAATGCCTCTGGAGGCCGTGGTTAAGTTTTTGTGACTAAACAAACACCCGTTGCCATTTTTGTGAAGCCAACGAATAATCGTTGTCAATTTCGCAATGCTCGTTGTAGTAGAGACTTTGTAATTGCAGATACAACTATAGTAACGCCGTTGAACAATACTGGTGTCAGACGCTTTCGAATATCTCTCGCACTAATAATACTTGCTCGATAATACTCGCTCCAATAGGAATGACCGTATTGATCCGAATAGAGAATGGTGAAGGGAAGAGAATCGAGAATAGCGATTCGTATAGTAATAAAAGATAAAATAAAATTGATTATCAATTAAACGCCATAGGACTTTCTATTTGTGCCTTTCCTCGCGTGATCTACTTAATTCAATAATGGGATCGCCTGTCTTTACTCAATGGCAATCTATGTTCAAATTCAAGTGTCGACGGCGACACCTTATTCCTATATAACATAAGTCAAGGACGATTTTAATATGTTGAGGGGTCCACCCTTTTTTATACAAATGGACTCACCCAGTGTATACATATACTACAGCTACGGGAAGACCCGAGAGTAAGACGAGAGTAAGACGAGAGCAAGACCGTCGAGACGAGTCGAGTCGAGTGCAGAGTAACAGAGTAAAAGGTTGTAGGAAACCAGAAGAGTGAGGGTGAGGTAACAGCCTTGTAGGAGTCACAGTGAGCGAGCACGTAGACTCAGTAAGAAGTCATGCAGATACTTCAATACCAAAGACTGTATATATATATATTGCTACTAACCCGTATTCCTGGAACTACTAACCTGCATTACCAGTTTGTATTATTACGTTAATACATTATTTTCATATATTCATTGCTGGCGTTTTTTATTTATTGGTACTGAATTTCAACCCGGAATCCACAACATAATAAATTTACGTTATTAATAAATTTAGTATTTCAAGATATTTTTGTGCAATTTTGGTAAATAAATATGACAGTATTATCTTAATTTTTGCGTAATTTAGACGACAATGTATACATCACACAACACACACACATGCACACACACACACACATACACACACATATATATATATATATATATATATATATATATATATATGTGTGTGTGTGTATATATATATATAGGCATTTCATGCTACCGTCTCGTTTGGTGAATCATATATAATTCAAAGTGGGCTCTTTGTTTTGCATACTAATAGGATCTCTAGGGTTTTGAGCCTTTCCTTGCATTGAGTGCTTTATAGTACTTTCGTATTCAATATTCGTATTTATAATATCGGTTTTCTTGATATACTAGATATGTGCATGGATTGCATTCCACTGATTGCTAGTCTATCTACGAAAGAGTTTAAGGCATGTGTGCCCAATGTAAGAATTGGATGCTGTATTTATTTATTAATATTTTGAATGTAATCTCCCAGATGGAGACATTATTTTTTACAGGGAGTGGATGTTGATGTCACGTGTTTTAATGTCAACTATACAATCAGACATAACTTTAGATCCACCCTGATATGTTGCAGCCAAGCACACTAGTGTTACAATTAATGGAACGCGCTCCGAGAACAAAATCATATGTGATGAATTCGTCTGGCAATTACACGAGATTAAAATGCTTGTCTTAAAGATGTATCAGTTTATAATTTACCGTAAAATCGATTCTATATAGTTAGAAATATCCAGAATCGGTAGCTTAATACAATTATGTGTAAAGATCACTGAGTTGCGAATTAAAACACATAGTGTGTTTATTGGCAATTTGCATATATCTACGAAAATACGAATTCTCAATACATATAAAAACAAAAGTAGGTTTTCAAAGAGTAATAGGCAGACAAATAGGCCGATATGAAATGAGATCGGGGAAATATAAAGAAACAATTTTAGATAGATAAATATAAAATGCCATAGGCAAGCAATAACATAGCATAAATCTGACGTCAATTTTTGACCAAACGGGCACCTTGATTTGGCAGTCAGACAAATCACTATACAATATGGCGGCTGCCGCGTCATATACGCCAGCAATTAGATCGAGTAATGTTTTATTTCAAATCATGAGGCCACATTTTTGGTAATGCTCTTTCCTATATACCTTCTGAAATTGATTAGTATTTATCACTCTGTCTATATGTAATATGGCAGCTAATTTCAGACCGTCCGTCTGCGCTAAAATCGAACATCCCGCTCTCGCGAGATGATGGACGAGAAGTCGCCGTCGGCTCACATTCGTTGCCTGTAATCATAATGTCTCCATGAACGTATGTTTCAAAATGGCGATTGATGGAAAAACGGCTTAATGGTTTCGGATTGTATCAACTTTTGAGGGAAACTTTCCACAATTGGATATGTGTGTTTGTTTGTGTGTGTCTGTGTGTGTGTGTGCTTTTTTTTCTCTATCTTATTTTGGTCATAAACAATGTTAAGAAAAAATTTGGCTCATAATTTGAATAGATAAGTATATGTCTGATGTCCATCGGAGATATATTTCATAGATATTTTGGAATGTGTAGTTTTTAGTGTATATATATATATATATATATATATATATATATATATATATATATATATATATATATATATATATGTATGTATGTGTGTGTGTAAAATTTATATATATATATATGCAAAATTTAACAAACAAAATTCATATATATATATATATATATATATATATATATATATATATATATATATATAAAAATTCATATATATATATATATATATATATATATATAAATACATATATATATATATATATATATATATATATATATATATATATATATATATGTATGTATGAATTTTGTTTGTTTGTTATCTGATCTATTGTGGAGGTCATGCAAAGCACATTTTCAGCGATCGTTATGAATCTATATCTTTAACAGTTATTAACTTATGACGCATTCATCTTGTTAAATCTGAAAATAACATTGTACGAACATTGAAATTTTACCTCTGAAAAACATATGAATATCAATCTTCTTCAATAGTTTATAGAAATGTATGTAGAGCCTGTTAATATATAACTTGGCAGGTAAATGTGATACAGATATGTAAGTGAGCCTAAGGGAGGTTTGTAGTTTTTTCTAAAATCACACACACACACAGATATATATATATATATATATATATATATATATATATATATATATATATATATTTTTGTGTTAAGATTTAAAGGTGTATATATATATACACCCCTTAAATCTTAATTTTAGAAAAAGCACCACATTGAAATTAAGATATAGTCATCCATAGACAAACTGTTTCGCTGTATCACAGCACTTCAGAGTGGTTACATGTCGAATTGCTTCAAGCCGGGATCGAAGCCTGACTGGTTTGACATTAGGTAGAATATCTTACTTCTAGGCCAACGTCGCACAACAGGAAGGAAAAGAATTGTAACATCTTTTTCTTTATACATATTACATAGCGGCATGGCGAAACTCAATTCAATTACTTATATATATATATATATATATATATATATATATATATATATATATATATATATATATATATATATATATAGAAAATGAATTTTTCAGACATTTCAACTTTACAATTTATTATCTAATTTAGGACGAAAGACTACAATTTGATATATATATATATATATATATATATATATGGGCGTGTCCATTTTGACCCTTAGTAACGAAGTGTGTATATTTCCCAATTGACACATTATAGACATCATCCAGAAAGCCAAGTTATCGTAGAAAAAATTGACATGTCATAGACAAACATAAACACAGTCAGTGACACATATATATGTGTGTGTGTGTGTGCGTGCGTACGTGTGTGAATGTTTGTGTCTGTCTCTGTTTGTATATCTGTGTGTATGGATGCTCGCGTATTAGTGCCACCCTTAATTTAGGGTTACCAGAGTGGATATTTGCCGCTGACTCACAGATGGAACGCATCATAATCTTTTTTAACGTAAACATGATATTTTTTTATATATTCAAATTTTCACCTTTATTTCAAAATTCGCATACATCCATTAAAACATAATAAATTTGATTGGTTGTAATTTTTTTTGTATTTACTTATCGAGTGCAGGGATGTTTTTTTTTTTTTAGATGAAAATTTTGATACCGGTAATCACTTCAGTCATAAAATCACTTGTAAATGATAATCTTTCGTCATAAATCAGATAATAAATTGTAAAGTTGAAATGTCTGTTCATTTTCTTCTTTTGCTCTACCATATGCTTGATCGCAGGGTAACTCACCTGGACTATTGATACACCACAGTCTACTTCAGATTCTCTATGATAGAGTAATGCTTTATTTCAAATCATGAGGCCACATTTTTGGTAATGCTGATACGTCGCATGCCTGATTTTTACAGAAATTTGGTGAAAAACGTGCGAACTATTCTCAAGGAATGAAGCTATATATGTATATAGATATAATGTAGTTGTGTAGCAATTTCTTTTGTATATAAATTTCATTAAAAAAAACAACCAGCGGTTATGTTTTTTTCATTTAATTTTTCTTGTGTTCTTATTATTTTCTTCTTTTCAGGACATAAATTATGCAGAAATTGTCCAAATGTTGTCTATATTTGAGTACGTGTGATTATACTTTAAGCCATTGTTTTTACTTTTAACTGATTTTACGGATCATTTTATGTAATTATCTGGTTTTGTTTTTTTTAAGCATTACGCCCCGAGCAAGGCGTGAAGCCACTAGGATGCAGGGGGTTGCAGAACATTTGGAGCGAGAGCGGATAGGAGTGATAGAAGAAAGGATGAGGAGAAGAATAGTGGATAGATCAAGGTAACAGGAGATGTCGATTGACATTACATTTGAATAGTTGGTGATTATAGCTCTCAGGGAAACAGTAATTGGGAAGGGTGTTTCACAGGCGAGAGGTGCGACGTATGAAGCTATTGGAGTAGAAGACACGGCTACATTTAAAAATTTTCTATAGTGTAAGTTTGGGAGCGCGATGCCAGCCTCGTAGGTCACTTGAATTCATGGAGACTGGGAACCAGTGAAAGCAGCTCATCGGAGCAATTACCATAAAAGTATTTGTAGAAAAGACAGAAAGAGGCGACGGCGCGTCTGTGAGAGAGTGACTGCAGACGAGACGCCAGATCAGGGCCAATTAGATTACATACCAGTCTCTGGATCTTGTTAAGAACTCCGAGGTAAGCAGAAGGTGCCCCAGACCATATATGGCCGCAATACTCTATGCAAGGGCGAATGGTTGATTTGTATATTTGAAGTATCGATTCCGGGGAGAAGAATTTCCTGGCGCGGCACAGAGAGACAACTTTCCTCGCGGTGGAAGAAGCAATTGACTCAATGTATTTGTTCCATTTCAGGTCAGCAGTCAGCGTGAGACCGAGCAGACGCAGGGAGTTGCTCTCAGGTAGTTGACTATCAGACATTTTAATGGGGGGTAGGCAAGGATCTCTATGGTGGTTAATGGCGAGTAATTTATTTTTTGAGGTGTTAAAGTTGACCAGCCAATTTTTGACCCAGTTAGCAACCGATTGGAGGTCCATTTCAAGACGCACGGCCAGGTTAGTTTTGTCGCCGACATTAGATTTGTTTTTGAGGCAGGAGTAAATTGTAGTGTCGTCTGCGTAGATACCAACTTGGGAATCTATGGCGCCAGGAAGGTCATTGAGGAAAATAAGGAATAGAGTGGGGTCAAGGATGGAACCTTGGGAAACACCTGCGTTCGTGGGATAGGAACTGGAGGAGAATCCGTTGAGAACGACCTTCAATTCTCGGCTTGAGAGGAATGATTGTATTAGATCAAACAGTCGACCAGTAATACCATAACGCTGAAGCTTACGAAGAAGGCCGGCATGCCAAACCTTATCAAACGCTTTGGAGATGGCTAGTGCCACGGCAAGAGCCTCACCGTTATTTTGAAGGGCTTGGTAGACGGTTTCAGTGATGGCCGTAAGCACATCAGCTGTAGATCGGGCGTAGCGGAAACCATATTGCTTGTCTGAGAGCAGATTATGGGATGTAAGGTGGTTAACCACTTCGGCGTTGATTAGGGCTTCGAAGACTTTATCGAAGAGGGGCAGGAGACTAATAGGACGGTAATTAGAGGGGTCAGAGGGGTCTCCAGAGTTCTTAAAGACAGGAACAATGGATGAGGACTTCCAGCAGTCAGGAAAACAGGATTCCTTGAGGCAGTAATTATACCGTTTAGAGAGGGCGGGCGCTAGCTCTGGCGCGCATTTCTTCAAGACAATGGCTGGTATGCCATCTCCACCACTAGCCTTGTGGAGGTCTAAGTTAGAGATAATGCCCAATACCAATGACGGGGTTATGTATAAGCAGCTCAATAGGGCCTCAGTTCTTGGAGGGAAGTCTGGTATGGGTACACCGGTGGAGTCGAGCGTTGAATTAAATGAGAATTTCCAAGCAAAGCATTCAGCCTTGTCGGTAGAGGAGGTAAAGACCTCGAACTGGTTGAATAAAGGAGGTATGGAGGGTTTTCTATTGTTCAGGACACGCTTGCAGACCCGCCATTAATCTTTGGAACCAAATTTGCGAGATGCAATATGCTCCTTCATCCGAGCAGCAAATATTGACTTAGCTTCGTTTAGGACACGCTTACACTCGTTACGGGCTGAGGCAAAGAGACGTCTATTGCAGTCAGACATGTCGCTAGGAAATATGTGAAAGAAGTGATTCCTATGGGCAATGGCGGCTGAGCAAGCCGCGGAGAATCAAGGGGAGGAGTGCGACTTGACCTTAAATTTCCTTGAGGGGATCAAAGCGTCGATTCCAGCTTTAACCCATGATGGGACCTCAGAAGCATATTCTTGGACAGGGAGTGCAAAGACAACATCCCAGGGGACATCGCGGAGGAAGTCACCGAACGAGTCCCAATCAGCTCGTTGATAGTAGAACGAGGTTCTAGTGATGGGAGGTTCTTCGCGGGGTGTGGAGAAAAGGGTCTTGTTCATAATTGATATTACTGAGAATGGCTTTTTGTTTTTATTAATAATGCGTCTATTATATTTAAACTTTTTAACGGGTGGATGATACTGATATTATCAACGTGTATGTTGCGGATAAAATTTGGTAGGTGTACATGATACCTAACTGAGCTATGGTCCGAGAAATGTAATGTTATTCTTCTTGATAGGCATATATTAGTATAACCAATATAATAATTTGTGAATTTTGATTGATCAGAGACACAGGTCCTTCAGAGATATCTGAATTTGTAAATAATAATTGTTGTCTGTAATTTGGTTCTTGCAGTTGGGCTATTAGTGTTGACATTGAGGTTAGCCGTTTTAGTTTTTTATAGTATATAATTAATTTAATTTTCTAAAACATATGTCCGCAAATTCTTCGTTTTTATGTTATCAAGTTGAAAGAAAATTTACAGTAGATGGCACTGT
>CAHIKZ030002312.1:1610000-1635000 GCA_903632075.3 Acanthosepion pharaonis | reverse complement strand
TCTTCTGAAGAGATGGTATACTAGGATTTATTCCGGTTTTTCCCGATGCTCGGTGGTGTACAGCTCAAATCTCCAATGATAACTAGGACAATAGGGATCTGAACGTCCCACATTCTGCCAAATTCAACACGCATGGCGCTGTACATATGGCCTCACCAGTTTCTTTCACTTTAATAGTATTTTAACCAAGAACAATCGCATCAATGAGGAGGCATTTTCTTGTTTCTTAGTTAACGACGTTGTTATCCAGTTTGGTTGATTCATGGTCGCGATGTTTCATGCAGAAATATCACAAGTTCTAGACACGGTCCTTTTGAATCACTTCCTCTGTCTTGTAGAATGATCGTTTCTCGCCAAATTCATATTCCTTATAAAGGCACCAAAGACTGGAGGTAATTTTGCTATTGTGTTACGTGTATTTATTCTGGGCTAGCGTCTAAATTAGTAGCATTAGTTTTATTATTTACTAGCAGCATAGCCCGGTGTTGCCCGTGCTTAATTCAAAAATCGTACGACTCATACAGCAATCGCTATCACTTGACTTAAAATATTTTTGCCATTCCTTGCCTTTAAAGGAGTGCCCTTTGCCGTGCTGATGTTGCTACATGCCTTACTTCTTGCCTCACACTGCGAATTTTTTCTAAGCTCTATACTAAACATTAAATCTGTTACGAAAAAAGAAAATCAGGCGAATGAGCCAATTGGAGTAAAGTGCCTTGCAGATTTACATTTTTCACACTTGTGACGAATGCAGCTATCGATATTTTTTGTATGCTAGCAGGCTAGTTATTCGTGTAAGTCAGCTGTTAGCTCTCACGCTGGCCAATAGAATCTTCCTGCCTATTTGTGGCAGCCAGCTATAGGCTCTCACTCTAGCCACTACAAAATGTCAGCAAACTACATGAAAACTGCTGTAGAAGCATGAAATAATGATTATTTCCACTATCGATGGGAGTTGGGAAATGCAAATTCGGTCTTGGCCTTCCCGCTAACTTGGAGAATGTGCATGTATTTTTGGTGCAAATCCGTCGAAAATTGCGGCCGTGCATTCGTTACACACACACACACACACACACACACACACACACACACACACACACACACACACACACACACACACACACATCTTGCCTTTTATAGATAGAGATATACAGTTTCAAATATAGTATGTTTCTTTGTTTTATTAGTTTGCTTTTTGCAATTGCTTAAAACACAGCGATGTTGTTTATGATTTAGATAAATATGAATAGAGGATCTTATGAGGGAAGTGTTTGTAAAAAATAAAAATAAAATAAAATACGTGCAACTAGGAAGATATAGAAAAAATATATGAAAACCCAAAAATTTCCCAAAAGAAACAGATTTAATGAATTTCGGTTAAAGAATTTCTCGTGCAATATCGGAACAAGAAAGAAGGAAATGAAGGAAAATACAGAATGAAACGAACAAAATAATCTCTCTATATATAAAATTCTGTAACTACCGTTAGTCCGTCCTTCCGTCCGTCTCTCACGCCGTCTAAAATGGCCATGCATTGACCGATCGAAACCAAACTTTTGAGAGAAGTGCAAATATGTAATGGGTACAAAATAGGGTTGGTTTTACTAGAGTGCCTAAAATCTGCGAAATAGGCTTTTTTGTCAATTGTTCATCCAAACAAATCAGCTTATTTAAATTTCATCGATTGGTTCGCGAAATTGAATGAAACGTAGAATTTGTAAATATGAACAAAAAGGTTAGTGATAACTTTAACAATAATAAATACTGTGATGATGATAAGACCATCAAATTCTAGTGCTTAAAAGTTGAGTGAAAGTTATTACAATAGAAAAGGGTGAAAAAATAAGGTGAGAAAGTCGGGAATAAAATTAAATCAAGCGACTAATGAAGTAGGCGATATTTTCCGTCTGCTTACCTGATAGATTACACCTTTTTGAAACCGCACGATATTAAATATTCATGCGTCCTGACTTAGTATTCAACGTTTGGTTTTGGGCGGCAAACAGGAGGAATTCGATCGCATGATTTTATTCGCCTTTCGTCAAACCGTCTCGTGAATACTTTGTTTCAATGACTTTGATGTTCCTCACGAACCGTCCATGAATAAATATTGTATCTCTTGTTTTAAACTTCTCTGCAAATACACTCTTCTTATAGCCTTCTTTCCTCCCGTTGTTCTATTTTATAAGGTTTCTTCTAAGTTGCACGGGGTGATAAACAATTTCTGTGAACTCTTTCGTGGGAAGATATATTCTGTAAATCATAAGGTGTACGAGTAAGAAAAAATGCTGTTTCATTCTTAGTACACCTCGGCATATGAACGCGTTTAAATAATTAGCTTCCCAGTTGTTCCAGGCACATAATGGAGTAAGAAAAATAAGTTCAATGGCAAAGGTCGGATCAGATGTATGACATTTACGAACATCTTTGAGGGAGCTAATAACGAACATTTTGCAGGGAAATAGATCATTTGCTGGAGACGGGTTCAAATGAGTTATAGAATGAAAACTTGAGAACATGGGACTGATGCGTGTTTTAAGAATTACTGGCGAAATACTATTAGTATACAAAATGAATTAAATGTACAGAGCGAGTCCAGTTGGTAGATATTGAAAAAAATAAGCAAAAAGAGATGTTTGAAGAAGGTAGACGCTTTGACCTTTCAAATTATACCTCATTTAATGAGACTTAAACATATATAGGCACCAGCACAAATGCTTGCATACACATATATGTGAATCTATATACATCTTTGTGTGTTTGATTGTGTTTGATTGTACGAGGGTCATTCAATAAATAAGGTGAATTTTTCGGTATAGGGACTTCTAATACAGATAGAATCTTGCTTTTTTTCTTTTCTTTTTTTTTTTACTTCTTTTTCACATGGATTTAATTTCTTTTGCAGATTAAAAAAAAACTTTGAGAGTTTTGGCGATTAACAAAGATGGCCGATCAAGAAGCATGCTCCAGGATTGAACAACGGTCAGTTATCAAGTTTTTGCTTGGTGAAGGGCGCAAGCCAGTTGAAATTCATAGGAGAATGTCAACTGTGTATGGTGCCACATGTTTCAGCCAAAACAATGTCTACAAGTGGACTAAACTGTTTAAAGAGGGACGGAGCAGTGTTGAGGATGAAGACAGGCCTGGGAGGCCTACAGAAGTGAGGTCTCCTGAGGTCATCGAATCAGTCAATGACCTCATTCAGTCGGACAGAAGAACTACTGTAAACTGCTGAGGCAGGTCAAGAAAGACATAAAGAACAAACGCAGGGGTCATCAGTCAGAAGGAGTCATCTTGCATCATGACAACGCAAGGTCTCATACAGCAGCCCAAACGCTGTAGACCATCAACAAACTGGGCTGGGAACTGCTCCCTCATCCCCCTTACAGCCCAGACCTTGCCCCTTCAGACTTTCACCTGTTTGGTCCATTGAAAGCATTCACGAGAGGCACGATGTTTAAAAGTGACGATGAATCAAAAGTGTTGTGAGCGACTGAGATATCAGTCCAAAGATTTTTGTGCTGAGGGAATACGGAAGCTTGTGCACAGATGGGAAAAGTGTGTAACAGTGCTGGGAGACTACGTTGAAAAACAAAAGTAAGCTTCTATCCGTATTAGAAGTCCTTATACAGTAAAGTTCACCTTATTTATTGAATGACCCTCGTACATATGTATAAAGTGCAACCTCGGTTCTCGAACGTCTCACATGTCGAACAAATCAGTTTTCGAACGGAAAATTCGAGATGAAAATGACTCGGTTATCGAACAAAATTTCGGTTCTCGAACAACATAGCCGAACAGAGTTAACCCGAACGGAATAATTTCTATGTCGACCGCTGTGCTGTATACATTCGTGTCTTGTGCAGCGCTTTTCTTTTCCAATCTTATTGTACTGTGACACTTTTTTTTTTTACATTGATTCCTAATGAAAAAATACTTTCGGTTTACGAACATTTCGGGTTACGGACGGCCTTCAGTAACGAATTAAATTCGCGAACCGAGGTTCCACTCTATATATATTCTGCATATAGCTAGATAGATAGATAGAAAATATCTCCTCCTCTGATCCTCGACACCCATTGTTTTAAGGTCTACGACGGTGACTCCTCCAACCAGCAACCTATGTTGCAAGCATGGCTTGCAACATAGATGACAGATAAATTCTAGTGTATTCATAGGATTGATCGGCTCTTGCTGTGATATCGGTTCTTTTTGCTCTACTATATGCCTCTTCAACTCAGCCGTAGATTTGAATTCCTTTTCGCAGATCACACAAAAAATATCACCCAGTCGCAAAGGGGTCACTGCATGAGAAGTCCGTCTCTCATGTGATTCCAGATGGTTAAATTATCCAGCTTTAGACAGTAGAATACAATCACATCTCCAGCCCACCATTTTAGCATCCAAGGCCTTCACAACACCTTTTCGCAGACAGCGTTTAAGTTCTTCATGCGGGAAATTCTTTGATTTAGATGGCTCTTAACATTCTGCAAACTCTCTCCGCCATTCAATGCAATTGTCTGCAATCTCTTCCCAATTCTCAACAACCAAACTGGTCGCTTTTAGATTGTTTTTTCACACAATCCTTGAACCTCTTCCTTCGCTTATGCCTCGGACGTCCACCAACATTGATCACACCATAAAATAACTAATCTGCAATTATTTTCTATAGGGACTACATGCTCGAGGCAACGCATCTGATATTCAGTTATCATATTTTCCCCCAACCGGTTTTCTGAAGAAGAGTGGTATCAGGTGTTACTGGTTGCTATTTTATGTAAAGGATCCTCCTCACATAATTCTGGCGAAATCATTTTAAGTGGCAACAGTAAATTGTTTGTATTTCCGATGAGTAAACCTGGATATTCAACACAGATGTTCGGTACACTGTCACTTGGCCTTAAAAACTGACACCCCTGAGGGACCATAACCGCTTCTCCAACCTACGAAAAGCAACAGAAACCTTCTGGATGTGAGTATGTATTTCAGCATCCAGCGATTAATTCTATGACAAGGTACTGTCGAGAGAGTCAAAAGTACCCACAACTCTAAATCTAGTGCCATTGAATTAAATAATAGGTTCAGTGTACGTCACACCAGGTGGAGGAGTAAACAATTTCCCTTTGTTTTTTGGGGTTTTTTTTTTTGGTGGGGGGTGGTTATTGTAAGAAGAAATATAGTGGAGGCTGTTGAGAAATTGTCCAACAACACCTGCATGTCCCTTTCAGGGCATCCGTACATCATTGGATTATAGAGATGCATGCTTCTACAACACATACACCACTCTCTAAATCTTGAAGGCCAAATAAGCATCGATTTCTTCTGAGTTCTCTTCTCAAACGTATATGAGTTTCTGTTATTTTCTGACGTGAAATCCATCAAACTTTGAGCGCAGCCCAGGGTGGGGGTATAATACCCTTTACTCAATCCCGGGAATAGATTTTGTTTGAAACAGATGCACCATGGGAAACTAGCTACCAACGAATGAGGTGACCATATCTGTTAATATTAACCTTTAGCAATCCAATAGATACATAAATACATACATACATACACACATAAAGGCGTTTAATTTGAATTTGACCATTAATCTTCTTACTGGATTGTCTCACAACTGTTAATATTCTAGTTTCTTAAATGGGTGCTCTTTATGCTTGTTTATTGAAACAAATCATTTCACCCCCACACACACAAGAAAACTAATAAAGCCAGTAAGACGCAAGGGGTTCTGAATGTGAAAGTGTTATGGTCCAGGTCCTTGTACCACAGTGATGTTGGACCAATAAAGAAGAACTTGGACACGGATATGGAATAACACATATATATTACAAACAGGAATATATACAAAGAAGTAGAAAGTGTTAGTACGAACAATCAGATTTAGTAGGGAGAACAATTTAGTCTCGACCAGTATCACTATTCCAATGTCTTGTAGTAATTGTCTGAACGCGACTCTGTTTCGGACTGCCTCTGACTAGACTGACTGACTTCTGACGGACCTCACTCCAGACTTCAGACTGAGCTCCCTGCTTCCTCTTGAGGCGCAGTATTTATTACCTATGGAATAGTCCATTATGTTATTATGGTTAAGGTCCCGTAACAGAAAGAATATGAGAAAAGGGACAGAATCAATAAAAGAACTGGAATTAAAAGGCCCGGAAATAACGATTGGCATTTAAATGTTTGAAAGTCAAAGTTGACTGGAAAGTCAGAAGCCAGTAAAGGGTTTCACATTCAAGATCTCGAGAGAAGAAATTGTGAGAATATAACTTACGGTTACATCTAGCCATTTCATTTCTAAAATGACGGGATCATGCCGCCAATTTACGCTTAAATTCATCACAACAATTACCATGAAAATCCATAGGGTACAGTGGGGTTAGCGGCTTGGACTGAGGGCTCGGAGAATCGAGTTCAAATTACAGGCTAATACCTTGGGAAAGTTATGACTCTTCTTCATCTCCCTTCAGTGGATAATTATCAGGAAAGACTGGGTTCAATAGACTTGAATGTTCTTGAAACTGGTCTATGAGTAGGACAACTCTGAATTCCAAACCTGCAGAAGGATTTTTGGGGAATTTGTGTCACGTAGTGCACCAAGTCTCTGTATTCATCCCTTCAAAAAGTGCGGTTGGATCTGCACAAAACCTTCACCACTATAATCGAATCATATTTGTCGGTTCCTGACCGTGATAAATTGAATACGAGAGGAGAGTCCACTATATATATATATATATATATATATATATATATATAACGTCCTACTCTGGTTTTGGAGATAGGTTCCAATAACCATATATATTCTGAAACTACATTACCCTGGGTACTTGAATAAGTATATTACATTTTCATCAAAGAGGGTACGACTCCCCACTGATTTCTTTTCACTTTGTTATAAATTAAATTTAAATTCAAACAATGAAATGACTCCTAGGTTACTTGGGTAAATATATTTCATTTTGATGAAAAGGGTCGCCGGCTTTCACAACCACCCCCACTGATTTTTTTGCTTTGATTTAAAATAATTTTTTTTTTCCTTTGATTTAAAATGAATTTAAATTTGAACCAGGGAAGATAGAAGGAGACAGCCAGAAGATGGAGGTCACATCGACCAGATCAATAAGCAATATTGAAATGTATCATTTTCCCGAAAAATTATAACAATGATTTGAAATCATTCGTCATTTTCTTACAAAAAAGACATGTGTGATATGCAGCAAGGTGCATGTAATTTGGCTAGTATTTCTATAAAAGCACAAGGAATCTACTTTACGACGGTAAGGATATAACTGAATCTGAGATGCCAGATCAGGAACAATAACTTCTTCAAAAATTCTTCTTTGTATTTTATCAAGAATACATAACAGACGGACCCGACCCGATGAGAGAGAGAGCAATAGTCAACGTATAGACTAATCGTAGACTTATTTATAAGTCAACGATTAATCTATACGTATATATAAGATAGTTACTAACGAAAGACTATACGTATATATAAGATAGTTACTAACGAAAGTCTATACGTATATATAAGATAGTTAGTGACGAAAGACTATACGTATATATAAGATAGTTAGTGACGAAAGACTATACGTATATATAAGATAGTTACTAACGAAAGACTATAAGTATATATAAGATAGTTACTAACGAAAGACTATAAGTATATATAAGATAGTTACTAATGAAAGACTATACGTATATATAAGATAGTTAGTGATGAAAGACTCTACGTATATATAAGATAGTTAGTGACGAAAGACTATACGTATATAAAAGATAGTTAGTGGCGGAAGACTATACGTATATATAAGATAGTGACGAAAGACTATACGTATATATAAGATAGTTAGTGACGAAAACTATACGTATATATATAAGATAGTTACTAACGAAAGACTATACGTATATATAAGATAGTTACTAACGAAAGACTATACGTATATATAAGATAGTTAGTGGCGAAAGACTATAAGTATATATAAGATAGTTAGTGACGAAAGACTATACGTATATATAAGATAGTTACTAACGAAAGACTATACGTATATATAAGATAGTTAGTGACAAAAGACTATACGTATATATAAGATAGATAGTGACAAAAAACTATACGTATATATAAGATAGTTACTGACGAAAACAAATGTATAGCACGACATTGTGGACCAGATTTCCTAGCAGTAAACCAAACAGTTGACTCAAAATAATACTTCCATTTCATGTCAGTATGAAGACGTTAGTTCTAGAAGCTGCAAAGTGTTATTTTCCTGGCGGTTAGCATCAGCCATAGCGATGGAAAGCAAAAAAGAGTTCTCTCCGACAAATAAATCAGAGCAGTTTTGACTTGGGGAGGGGTTAAAATGAACAAGCCGTTTCTTTCTACATTTGACAACATATCGCAGGTCATTTTTAAGGTCAGCTGCCAATTTGATCTTACATTTAAGACATGAATGTAGAGTTGTGTCATCAGCATAGATACTCAGGTGAGAACTGCCAGTATCAGGAATGTTGATGAAAATAATGAACTATGTACGTCTAAAGATAGATCACTGATGGACTCATTCATTGATGCAAAATGCTGTGATATTTGCCATGATCTACTTAGGGGAATCACTGACGGTTTAGTCACATATAAGGTCCAGTTTCTTATGAAGCGATAGCTTCATAAAAAAACGTGTAACTGTGAAAATACAGAAAGAGATATGAAGAAAATGGCGGAAAAGGAAAGAGAATTAATGAGTGAGCGTTAAAGAATTTCTCGGGAATTATGGGAATTAGGAACGAAGGAAATTAAAAAAAAATAACCGAGAAGAGAGTAATGTTTTAAAAACTGCAAGAAACATATCACACGAGAAAAAGCGAACAAATTAGGTGAGAAATTCAGCAACAAACTTAAATCAATATTCTTCGCCCTGACCAATTCACTTTGTAGTTAAGAAGTTAAAATGCAATAGATACAGTTGTGGGCAGCTGAATAAAAAAGGAATTAAGAAAACATTTGAACAAAAAAAATGAGATATAACGAATGAATGGAAAACTAGCAAGTAATGGACGACCTGGATACTGAAAACTAAGGAATGAGAAAGTAATATGAAATGATTTAACGAGAGAGAGGAGGGAAAGGAAGTATGGAAGAAACTGACTATAAATTAAGGAATAATGTCTGTGTGGTAAAAATTATAAGCAAATGAAAAACATAACCAAAACAATAAAAATAGTAAAGACGAAAAGGGAAAGGAAAATATAAATAATAAATGAATAGAATTTCAGAAAAAAATATAATTCAAATAAAAAAAAAAAATTTCTGAAATTTAAAAAAAATTATATAAAATAAACAGTTCTTAAAAACAAAACGAAAAATGAAAATCCAAAATTATCGAGAAATAAAAAAAAAACATAAATAAATAAAAAAAAGAAGGGTGGAATTATTTTGTTTATCCCACAGGCTTAATTCCTTGTATAAAGCTATTTTTTTTAAATGATTTAATTTATGCTCGTCTGTGCAATACACCGGATTGATTTTCTTGATAATTCGTATCTTCTTCAAGCGATTCTTTTTAACATTGTTGCTCTTAGACAGCTTTTACTTTCCTTTTTTTCTCAGATTCTGTGGTCAGAATTCTACTCACGGTAACGACATAAACGGACTATTTATTCAAAGGAAATCAGTAATAAACGCAAAAGAGATTTATATAATGAAGAAAGAAGGAAATGGAAGGGAATGCCGAGAGGGTGTTAGGTATGTAAAGTAAGAAAATACCCAGTGAGAAAAGAAAGAAAGAAAGAAAGAAAGAAAGAAAGATAGATAGATAGATAGATAGATAGATAGATAGATAGATTGGAAGGAAGAGAGAGAGAGAGAGAGAGAGAGAGAAAGAGAAAGAGAGAGAGAGAGATGGAAGAAAAAGAAAAGAAAAAGAAAAAAGACGAGAATGTAATTAAGTGGCAGAAAGAAAAGAAAGAAAGGTGAAAAGAATAGAGAGGATGAAAGTGAAAGAAGTGGGCGGGGAGGAATGAAAGAACATAAGGAAGATGGTTAAGGAAGGGAGAAAAAAAACAGAGTGAAAGGGGGGTAAGGAGGGAGGTATGAACCAACATAAGAAAGGCGGTAAGGGAAGACGAAGAGGGGAATGAAGGAAATAATTGAAAGAGAAAGAAAGGAAGGGAGGGAATGAAGTCGACAGCAAAAGGAATGAAACAAAGGAAAAGAGAAAGTTAGTTATAAGAACGAAGAAAAGAAGCAAGGATAAAAATTACGGCGGGAGAAATGAATGTCAGGAAGAAAGACGGAAGCACCCAGAAAGGAAAAGAGATTAAAAAAAAAAGAATAGAGGAAAGGCGGAATGAAAGAAGAAAAAGAAAAAAAAAAACAGGTAAAAGTTATTTAAGGAGGGAGAAAAAAGCAAGCAAGAAATAGAGGTAAAAAGGAGGATATGAAAGAAAATAAGGAAAGGAGAAAGGGAAGAGAATAATGAAGAAAACATCAGAGAGTGGAAGGAAGAGAGAGAATAAATGAAATTAATTAAGGAATGAAATAAAGAAAAAGAGGAAGTAAACGAAGGACGGAGAACAGAATCATGGCGGAGCACATGAATAGCATCAAGGAATGAAGGAAGTGGAGAGAAAGTATAAACAGTGTGAGGAAAGGTTGGGGAAAGGAATAACAAGAAAAGGATCAGAGAGAGTTAAAAGGGAGAATAAAAGCAGGAGCAGAAAGGTGTTAAGCAAGAAGAGATGGAGGAAGAAACGAACGTCAGAAGGTAAAGAAAGAAAGAAAGAAAGAAAGAAAGAAAGAAAGAAAGAAAGAAAGAAAAAAGAATGAAAGAAAGAAATGAAGGAAGTTGATAGAGAGAGAGTATCATGGGTGCAAAGAGGCCGTGGTGAATGGAAATAAGAAATAAGGTAAGTAGCAGTGAGGTAAAATAGCGGAAAGATGCAATAGTGGGAGTGAGATATGAAAAAGAAAAAAAACACAAACGATGAAGGAAGGAACGAACGTATGTAAAGGAAAGAAAATAAAAAAAAAATATGGATAACGCAATGGGCAGAAAGAGGAAATAATAATAAACAAAGAAAATAACTAGAGTATTTTAGCTATGGAGAGAGAAAGAAGGTGAGATAGGAAGGGAGGTGGAATGAGTGAAGGAAGGATACAAGGAAGGAAGGATACCGAAAAGATTTAATAAAGGACGGAAGTTGGAAAAGAAATTGAGGAAAGGAGAGGAAAAAGGAAGAGAGAAAGGAAAAAATCACAGAAAGGAAACATTTATAACGTGTAATTAAGTTTCTGATCTCAGAATAAAAAACGAACGAATTCTGAAAAATAATGGATGTTTCAAAGACGCAAAAAGAAAAGAAAAATAAATGGAAGAATAACAGACGAGAAAATAAAAAGGTGACTCAAGCAACAATGATATTCGTTCAAATAAAACCCTTTCGTTTTGCAATAACCACTGACTAGGTCGTCTGAACTCTATTTTACTGTATACCACAATCGTTTTTAAAATTTGGCTATTTGATTCAGTAGAGATTGATCTTAGATCGATCTACACAAAATTAATCTATTGTACAAAAACGGCAATTTTCATTTGCTTAATACTATATATCAACTACAATAGTGCTCGAGATGTACTTAAGTTAGAGCGTGAAATCCAATTAGTAACGCTCTATGACATGAATATAAAAGTAAGTATTAAGAAATGAGGAGGGGGAGGAATATAACTAAGGACTCTTGGCTTGACATGACCAAGATAGACATTTTCACGGAAGCAAATATACGGATTTCTGTTCCACAAAGCAGTAGTTCTAGCAAAAAGCAGTCTGCTTGAAACTTCCTTATTAGGAACACGAAGGAAATGAGGCTGAGTTTAATTTTAAAGAGTTGTATTGTAATGATGGGATTGGCCGTTTACTTATACGATAATATTCGGCTTTCATTAGCCGAATATTTACTGTCTCCGTCTTTTGAATTCTCTTAAAACTGTTTTTCAGAAAAATAGTAGTCTCTAACCCACTCACTGGTATCGCTCTTTCGTGATATTTTGTTTGAAATAATGTGGGAGTTCAAAATTGTTATTATGTTATTATTTTATCTTCGAATTACATATGATATCCATGTTATTCGTTTCTGCTATTAAGTATCTTTAAATGATGTCCATTATTTGTTGAAGTTCGGTGTGATTTAATACCGCCAGTTAACTCGATTTGATAAATGATGGATGGTCTAAGACATACAGATTAACTTTCTTTGAAGTCATTTTAATCATTGATATGTGAAAAAGATTATATACCGCGGAGAGATCAGGATTTTCTGAATAGATTAGTAATCAGGCGTAATCTCCACACAAAAAAAATGTCGAGATATAAAAATTTATATATATATGTATTTCCTGTGTATTTAAATATTTATTTCTTGTCCCATCTGTAATAGCAAGGGAGGTAAATTAACTTAGATTAGTAAATTTATGAGTGATTACTTCTCGTAATCATTTACATAATATATATACAAATTAGAATATTTACATGTATATAGACAAAATTATTTACCGAGAAAAATTAAACGTTTTATTAATCAGTTGCTTTAATCCTACGTATCTTAGATTGCAGTCTTATTTATTCAAGCCTTTCATGTGAGACATTCAGATACCTTTCTCTATTAATTAATCGTCTTGCTTCAACTTGGCCTTGAAATGGGTTTTGCGTCACCGACTGTATCATTCTGTTATATATATGTAATATTTCTAATTGACTGTTTTGTTAAACACATACAAAGTTGTTTATATCAATGTTGCCGAAATTATATATTTTACTAGAATTATAGTTTTTTTTTTTTAAATTTTCAAAATTATATTTGGTATGTAAAATATTCAGGATTTATATATGTATGTAAAATGCATTTTCTAGTTGTGTATATTCATTTATTAATTAAAAAGTGGGTTATTTTATTGTGTTACGAAGAATAGTAATTTATATTAAAAGTAAACAGGAATATGCATTAAAAAAAGTAATTTACATTAGAAATTAATCTGGGTCGACGTATTTAAGCAGTTATTTATTTTTATGGTTACATGTAACCACCAATTCATTTCTCTTATTTAATAAACTCTGTTTACTGAAGTGTTTTAAGACAAAAAGTTATTCAATAAAACATAAGTTACATTTATTTCTTTTCCCGTTATAAGATTTAAATCTTCGGCTATAATATCCGAGTTAATAGTAGTGTTCTTTCATTGCCAGAAATATTTAGAAAGAGCCGTATTTTTTCAGTATTTTATATTACCTAAAGTCATTTGTTGAGAGTATAAACGAAATTTTTCAAGGATTTTTATTGGAACCAAGATAAAATTTAACATCGTTACCAGAAAGTTGTTCGCCCGCTATACACTATCATCGGTCATACATTGACTGTTTAAAAGACAGACATTTTTTTTCGGCAGTTACATTTATTTTTAGAAAAAATTAAATTGTCTTTGCGCGAAATATATTTGTTACATATAATATTGTTAGGATGGGAAATGGATCTGTCTATGTTTTTAACTGATTTAACGCAGCTATAGCTAATGTTAACATTATTTTCTTTGACACACACAAACACACACACACACACACACGCACACACACATACACATACACACACACACACACACACATATATATATATATATATATATATATATATATATATATATATATATAACGTGGAAATAGATGTCAACAACCAACCGCGAGAGTTCATGCTTTAACGTCAAGAGATGCATTTAAGCGTCGTAGCTCCGTGTGGACCTGCGTGTCCACTTTTATATTTAAATGCGCTCTATCCATGACTTTTTAAATATATATATATATATATATATATATATATATATGGAAGATATTTTGATAAACTTCCATTTTAACATTTCGCTAATAGGTCAATTTTCAGAATAAAAGTGACATCAGCGAAACATGTAAAACTTCAAAAGTGCCTTATATATTTACAATTCTATAGAATCCAAATGTAACTCTGACACTCTCTTTCTGTTCATCTCTTTCTCTTTATATATGTATATATATATATATATATATATATATATATATATGTATGTGTGTGTGTGTGTGTGTGTAGTAATTATTAGGATATATATATATATATATATATATATATATATATAGAGAGAGAGAGAGAAAGAGAGAGAGAGAAAGAGAGAGAGAGAGAGGGAGAGAGATTAAGGGTTTTTCCACCATAAATCAATATTAAATTCAAGATACATAGATACATGATGCTTGGATTACCAACATAACATCTGTTCGCGTAGTTTTGTGCTTGTACCTGGAAATTCTGTTTCTTCTTCCTACATAAGAAGCTACCCAAGTAAATAGTCTCATTCTATTTCTCCTGCCAGTATTACTAAGGCCTCCCAAAGGGATGGTATATCTTTCTGAGGATAGTCTTTAAAATTACACTGCTATTGCTTTTGAAAGAATAACGCTGAAAATATCAGAAATTAATATTTACAAGAGAAACTTGATAAAACGCATATGCACTTAAATCATTATGATCTATTACTGTACGCAATGCCCTCGTCATTGAACAAGAGAAAAAACTAATGAAGTTAGATCAGAAAGGAAAGAGGTTTCCGATATTCTATGCATAGAAATACCAGCGAAAAAGAATATGAACAGCATTATAAGAAAGAATATGAATTTCTGTAAAAGAAAACGCACGTTTCAGAACGAATGAAATGTGAAAAGGACGAAAATGACTCAAAGGATGGATACGAAGAAATCACGAATTGCGAAGAAAGGAGAAGAAATTGCGAAAAAGGGGGGAATTAGAAAACGAAAAAAAAGAGGAGGAAAAAGAAAGATATTAAACAGACAGAAAGAAGAATACGAAGAAAGAGACAGAAAGAACAGACAAGGAAAGAAACAAGGAAAGTGCGGAAATATATACAGAAAGAAAAGTTGATATTTATTTTAAATTATGTCACCCCCGTAAGAAAGACAATAAAGCCCCCAAGATACAAGGAGTTCTTTAGTATGAGTATATTTGAGAAAAATAAGAACATTATTATGGAGTGAGAACAATAAAAGAACAGGTATTAAGAAGACAGTAGATAACATCGCATTTACATTATTGAAGATCAAAGTTGACTGGAAAGCAAGAAACCGTAAGAGATTTCTGCAAGCGAGAAGAAACTCTCAACATAGAACTTACGATTACAGCTAGCCATTTCTGCTATAAGATGATGAGACCTTGCCGCCAATCTAGTACTGCGCTGAAATTCATAAAGTCTATGTACCATAGAGGAAAGTTCTTCAGAACAATTACCATGAAATTATTCATGGAAAAGGTACAGGGAAGCTACATTAGGGCGACGGAAAAGTGATTGAAAGGTAGATGCCTTTTTCGGAGCGAAGGTAAAAGTGAATAAGTAAATGTGGTATAGAGAAAAAAGAAGACGAAGGACTGGTCAAAAGAAAAAAAGTATAGAACTGAAATAGTTGAAGAAATCCATCCAGATAAAGCGGCGGTGGTGTTGGTGGTGATGATCATGGTGATGCTGATGATCGAGGTGATGTTGGCGCTGGCGGGGTTGGTGGTGGCGATGTTAATGATGATGATGATGATAGGGATAGTAGTGATGCTTATGAGGATGATGTTGTTGGTATAATTGGTGAAGGTCGTGGTGGTGGTGATGATGATGAGGGCGATGGGGGAGATGATGATGATGGTGGTGGAAATGATGATGATAGTGGTGGTGGTGATGTTTGTAGTGGTGATGATAATGGTCGTGGTGGTTGTAATTATGATGATGATAGTGGTGGTGGGGATGGTGGTCCTGATGATGATTATAGTGGTGGTCATGATGATGATGATGGTGGTGCTGGTCGTGGTGATGATGATGATGATGATGATGGTATGGTCAAAAACAGGAAATATGCAATAACGACGATTGGAGAAGGGAAGAAAAGAATAAATTGTACGTTGTTTTAAACGAAGAGCAAAAGAAGAGGTAAGAAAAGATGATAATGAAATTAAGAGAGAGGCAAGAAATGAAGGAGGGGAAAAATTACACACATTTTAACATCGTCATCATTAAAATCTTTATTATTATCCTCAACATCGTTATTAACATCCTCTCTCGTTAAACTCGAAGACAATATTTTGAACCGTTTTTTTTTTTCCTGCTTCTTCAGGCAATCCCGTCCAAAAATAACCGTTGTTGTTACCATCTGTTTTTGACGATGACGCTCCACGGTCTAACATTATGTCCATCTCAATAACACATCCGAAAACTTACTTTTTTTATCTCCATACTTTCGAACTAACTTTCCTTTGCTTTTCTCGCCACCAATGTCTCAATTGTAACATCATTTTATTTCACTTAATAACATTTTGTAACTTTTAAGTCAACGTTTTATTTATTTACATTCCCCGGTCGACGAGCGCCAGTCTCCCTTTTCGCATTCCTTTGCCAACGGCCCATACACAACAAGCCTCATCAATCATATGTTTATATAATTGAGACTTACGCCACGGTCGATGACAAGTAGTTGGCATTTTCTTGCTTACGGAAACAGGTGAACGGCAAGTAAATAATCATTCGCTGTCTGCCTCCACACTTAAAATAAAATTGAATATTCCAGGGTTGTTGTGTAGAAACATAAGTGAACACGCGAGCAAAAACAGACAGGCTCTCTCTCTCTCTTTCTCTCACACACACACACACACACACACACACACACACACACATATATATATATATATATATATATATATATATATATATATATATATATATATATATAGTGTTACAGAATGCGAAGGCCAGAATGGTCAGCGATTGGCTTGAGTGACTCTTGGGTGGAGTCTTCTGACAGTGATGGATCGTCTTTGTCTGGTTTTTGAATATAAGTCTAAAACGACGAGGATAAACAGTGGATCTCGAGAATCCTGACGCGGTGATATGCCTCCCACACCCGGGTTTGTGACCGTCTAATAAAACCTACCGACGCTGGATGCTGATCAAGCGGGCGACATTCGTTCCAGTCACTCCAACTACTGCCTTTTATAATCCAAGCTGTCAGAGTCAATAAAACGAATAACAAAAGTAAATTTTCGTTCATACAGTTTTCATTATTAGCGCGGGAAACCTAACGCAACAATATATATATATATATATATATATATATATATATATATATATATATATATATATATGTGTGTGTGTGTGTGTGTGTGTGTGTGTGTGTGTGTGTGTGTGTGTGTGTGTGTGAATTTATGTATGCATGTCTAGAAAAACTTTTTCTCCTCTGATGGACTTCATCAAAGCCAAAAAAAAAAGAATTTATTTTGCAACATTTATTGATGAACAGAAATCAAAATGTCTAATTATAGCAGAAATTTTAAATTTAAGCACGCCCATAAATATACTTCAGCCTGACTCTGAAATTCAAGTTAAATTATGGATGAGGCTAAGTGCCGTACTTTAATGCTTATTAAACTAAAGTGAGTAAATATTGTTACCTGTGTTGAATTTTTTGATATAAGGTAATAATTATTTATATTAAGTTAGTTTTAGAAATAAATTCATGTATTATATATATATAAGGTATAAGAGGTTTTGAATTTAAAACTTTCATTTAATTAAAAAAAAAAACATATTCATATTATATGTTGGCTTGGGAAAGGAGAATGTCTTTTATAAAAGAGGATATTTGTAAAAAAAGCGTGGTCCTGTTTTGTTTTTTTGTTTTTTTAAGTATTCTATAGCGGCAATCTCAAAAAAATTCCGTAAGTTTCTTTTTCTTTTAATATGTGTGGCAATCATTAGATAGAAGCTGTGGTTGAAATTATTTCTATGTATAATTAATGGATTTGATAAGTATTTATGTATAAGATCCTTTTTGTATTAATGGATACATTTTTATTTTAATTTTTAAGTGTCTGCAATATATTGTTGGGGACAGTAAACGAAACGCATTGACTAAGAATGTTTTTCTTTTCACCCTTAGTCATATTGTCTTTTTAGGAATATACTTTAGATACATCTGAATTTGAATGTTTATACAGTGTTGTTCGATAAAAGTGACTCACCTCATATTTTTTACCTAATGTTCTCTTATTCGATGAAAGCAAAGTTGAACTAAATTCAAAGGATAAGCGATCTAAAATCCGAAGAAGAAGCTTTGAAAGCTCTTTGAATTTAGCAGTAAGTACTGTCAAGCATCCGTTCAGTATAATGTTTTGGGGATGTTTTTCTTTTCAAGGAACTGTTTTCTTGAAACCTATTTAAAAGATTCCCCAGGAGCGAGCAATACAAGAGAATTTTTGAGTCTTGTCTGCTTCCTTCTGCTGAAAGGGTGTAAATCGACCTCACCAAGCTCATTTTTATGCAGGATAATGCTCCCTGTCACAAATCAAAATTGATAAAGGAATACTTTGATGAGAAGCAGGTGAGTGTTATGACATGGCCGCCCCAATCTCCTGACATCAACCTGTACTTTATAATGCTTTCGTTTCATCAGAGAAGAGAACATTTTGTAAAAAAAATCAGGTGAGTCACTTTTATCGAACAGTACTGTATATATATATATATATATATATATATATATATATATATATATATATATATATATATATATACGGATATATTTTATATATATCTGAATGTTTATATATATATATATATATATATATATATATATATTTTAAAATACAATTCTCCATATATTCTCTGATATATGCACGCATATGCATATATCGTTTTTATTGTTCATGTATATATATATATATATATATATATATATATATATATATATATATATAAATATATATATGCATCATATCTTCTTTATAGCATATTTCGATGAATAATCTAGACGTATTATGTTTGCTTTCTGTTAGTCGTCTCAAAATCATGGATCAGTTCTTAATTTTCTTAACTCATAAAGGAAGGTGCCGTAGTTTTTTTCTCATTTCTTTTATTTTCCCAAGTACTTTCGTCAAGGATATGTCAGAAAGGTAACTTAGTTTATTTTTCATAATTAATATTTTAAAAATAATCTGCAATCTTTTAATTTTTATTCTTTTTTCAATTTGAGCATCCCAAAAACATTTGCTTTTATAGTCATTTTAAAACATTGAAACTATACTAATAATTAATTTTATTGTGTGTTGGTTTTATTTTTTATATAGATCGCTTCGATAATTTTCAAATATTTATTTTTTATTTTCATCGTGGAGTATGCTTGTGTTGTCGATTAATGTTTCTCTAAAACGTGAATGTGGACAAGAATGTTCTTTTAGATGTTGTGCAAAATCTTCATTACATCAAATAATCATCATGCATTAAAAATGCATACATTTATTTAAAAGTAAATCTAAAATCATCTTTGAAAACGGCTAAAAGTATAGCCGAAAACTATATAAAGTATATCCGAATATATATATATATATATATATATATATATATATATATATATATATATATATATGGAGGGGTGTTTTGTTTGTGTGTGTGTGTGTGTGTGTGTGTGTTCATTTACGTGTTGCCATATCTCATGGCAATAATTTAAAGACAAATGAAGTCAACCATTGCTATTGTGTTTTATATAAAGAAAGGCAAGACGCTCCATGTCTAAAAATGCTGTAAAAATACTCGGCTCACTCTACCTCTCCAGCTGACTCCATGCTTTTCCTTTACAAGAGACAGATTAGACGAAAAGACAGAGCAGTTCATTTATACCAGGACTGTAGGTGCTCAATTCTCACTTTTCAGCCTTGATACAGTTGAAATTCGTTTATACGGCTTTTTGGGATGATGACGATTTTTTTCCACTCTGAAGAAGCAGACGCAGACCTTACATGCTTATCGATACTATATGGCTATTTCACTGGCGAATTTCCTGATGAGTTTCATTCTGTGGTTCAATCAGGCGAAACATTTATTGCTAAGATCCGTGGAATACTGTCTACATGTTCAAATCTCACTCGTTCCTCTGTATTTTAATATCAACACGGACTGTCAATTCAGACACCCTTTCCCCAATAAATGCTAATTTTAGGAACCGCCTTTCGCGTGGATGCTTTTCAAAATAATACAATCTCAACTTCTTCAAGTCATGAGTTATCGGTTATCTATTTCGTTTGCTCAAACTTCAATCACATAATTCAGTCATTCTCTAAATTGTATGACTCTTTAGGCTCTTAACTTAAAAAAAATATGACTTATCAAATAGAGAATCATTATCGTATCACTAAATAACCTATTCCCGTAGCCTTAAGCAATATTTAACTAGAACTAGGTAAATATACGCTTCGAAAAATATGTAAAATACCAGTTTCAAAACGATTCCTGTTAATCACTAATTTGGTTGAAGCATAGAATTATATAGATTTAAACAGAAGAAATTCATGGAGAAGCGACACTTGAAAGCATTACTGAGTCACTTCTGGTCTTTAGAGAAAAGTTTTCTTACCATTAAATGAGGTGTATGTTTTCAGAAATAACTATTTTGGATACTGTATTTCGATTCGGCATCTATCCTAGAACGAAGGTCAGCAGACCTGTCTCATGTACCATCTCATGTACACTAAATTCTATCTTTACACATTGCACCATATCGACTCAATGGCCAACGACGTTAAGTAAATTTGTTTATGGATCATCTGTCGTCGGCCAGGAATAGCAAAGTCTATTGGCAATCTGTTTTACGGTATTGAGTTCGAAACAAGAAAACAGGATCGTATAATACGTTATGTATGTATGCATACATATATCTATGTATAGTTGACACGTGTGTAAGAAGATCGTAAAAGTGAAGCTGACCTTAAGAATCACTTAAGGACACATAGCGGTGGGCTAACTCATGTATAAAGGATGGAAATAATAAAATTATGAAAAACAACTAAAATGCTACCAAGTGAAGAGATTGTTTTCTTCTGCAAAGAAGTAACAATCGTTATGTATGTATGTGTGTATGTATGTATGTATGTATGTATGTGTGTATGTATGTATGTATGTGGGTATGTATGTATGTATGTATGTGTGTATGTATGTATGTATGTATGTATGTATGTATTTATGTATGTATGTGTGTATGTATGTATGTATGTATGTGTGTATGTATGTATGTGTGTATGTATGTGTGTATGTATGTGTGTATGTATGTATGTGTGTATGTATGTGTGTATGTATGTATGTATGTATGTGTGTGTGTATGTATGTATGTATGTAAGAGGATTCAGGTGAAAACTCCTAGGAATTCAGCCCTACCTAAAACTAGCAGGTTACTTGTTCGAGTTTTGTCACAATATTCATAAGTCACTTGCCGGGCTCAAACGTCACATGTTTGTACACAGGGATAGGCAAGTTAGGTATCACATACAAACTTTGCTTGCCACCTGTGTAAGAGAAGTTGTAAAAATGAAGCCGGCCTTGAGAATCATTTAAGGACCATTAGCAGAACTTTATTCTTCCTTCAGGTATAAATCCTGAATGAAGAATAAAAAAAAAAGCTACTGAGTAAAGAGATAGTCTTCAGCAAAGAAGTGGCAATCATCACGAATGTAAGTCTTATCTACTTCCACGCGAAGAATAGGGTGAGTTTCACCACGCTAGTCGATTGAACAGTCGCATCAATGAGGCACAAGGCCGATAGTATGGGTATCCAGTGAGGATCGGATTTATGACTCGATCGCAATTAGTTCTATCCAGACAAACCTGCTAACCATTACAACACGTCGAGGTGCCTCCGATTGTCATTGTTGTAGGCTTTATATATATATATATATATATATATATATATATATATATATATATATATATATATATATATATATATGAATTCAAAACCTGCGGAGGTTCGTTTGGGAGCCTTGTGGCATTCAATGCACCAGGTCACTGTATTCGTCCCTTCAAAAAGTGTGGATGGTCCTGCACGAGGCCTTCACAACTATAATCAAATCTCATGTGCCGGTGTCGGGTTGTCGGTTTCCTAGGAACTGGTCTGCTTGACCCTCATACGTCGAATCTCGACGGGAGAGTCGATTATTATTATATATGCGTTTGTCTGTGTGTGTGTGTGTGTGTGTGTTTTTTGCAAATATATAGAAAATAGGAAAGAACTCGTTTGGTAAATAATCCGAAGTTCTTTAGTATTTTTTGTTTTTATTTAAAAAAGTAGAGCCTAAATTATAATTATTTCTTTAAAAATATGATTCCTTCGCTAGATAAAAAATATGATTCCTTCATTACATTTTTGAAAATATGATTCCTTCTTTACATTTTTGAAACATGAGAACTCATATGTAGCGAAAATCATATTTTAAAAAAAGTAATTATATATATATATATATATATATATATATATATATATATATATATATATATATTGTATTTACCTAGCACTCGGCACAAATGGATTTAAGTCCAAAGGTCTCATCTTCCCTGATGATTTACCAATCAATTTGTTTGGGAGTGTAGATATATTCATATTGACTTTCCAAGAATATTTGTAAGAACGCAAGCACAACGAACTCGGATGGAATTTGAACCAAGCAAGAAAATTCTACTTTCGACTCTGATAACCGATATTCTAATCACCCATCCGTATTGAGTCGTACTGCGCTAGAAAAGGAAATGTGTTTGTTCTTTGGACATATTCTAGCAATGGAATGTGAAGTGGAAATTAAATGGCGGAATCAGTAAAATATCAGGATCTCGCTAAGAACGCAAAATTTGAATATTAAATAACCTACACTCGTTAGTGAATGAACTGATTATATTGAATCAGTTGTTTTGTCTACTGCTAGGAAAATTGTTTCATTATATCGTGCTAGAGAATCTTTCCCGAGAGACTCCATTTGGAACGTCTATAACTCTACTAATTGTCCTTGCATTGAACATTGTCGCCACATCTGACCAGGTGATATTGTATACTTTGTTTTAATCTCTTATTGATGTTTTATTTATTTTTCTTATAGCCTTTCACACTCAGTAACTTCTTGCGTCTTAGTGACTTTATTACCTAGCTTGGGTTGAAATGATTACGGCACAAGTCACTTTCTCATCACCATAACATAAATATTTTCATAGCAGTTGTTTTACTGCTCCTTTCACTTTGGTACCTGGACCTCATGAATGTAAACATATTTCTAAATTTTCAACTACGTCTCACCATATTATTGTTGATATAATTTGATGTATCCGTGACTTGACTGGTCGGGTTGAACCGGCTTCCTCCCGAGCGAGTACAGCATCACGGACCATCGCTGCCCACGCCCGCCGATCCTAAGCCAGGTCACAGGAAATCGCGAGCCAATCGCGATTCCATCGTCGAAGACCAACTACTTGTGGACCCGATAGTACTGCTAGGTCATCCTTGATTGTGCTAGCCCACGTCCTCAGCTGCCCACCGACATGTTTTTGCCAGCCAGGAAGAGAAGAAGGGAGAAGTACATCGCGGATGTGTTCTCCCTCCGAGCGTCGAGGTGCGTGCCCGAACCATCGGAGACGACGCAGGAGCAGGACAGGTGGAAGAGGACGGAGACTCAGGCGACGACATAGAGTGGCTGTAGGCACACGATCGATTCGGCGGCATCGTAGAATGCAGCGAAGGCAATCGTTGTGGCCGTCGAAGTGGCCGTTGAACCGACCGATGAATACAACTTTGATGTAACCGTTAGTTCTATTCTAATAGTCTTTTCTTCTTGCACTTCGCACCTGTGGAACTCTCTTCTGGCCTCTTGCTTTCTTGCCAACTACGATCGTCAAACAATTAAACGCAACTCCAACCGACATTTTCTGCGTTGTTGAAAACCATTTTGTAGTATCCTTTCTTCACACTAACCTTTTCGCATTTTCTTTCACTCCCATTAACACTTTATCTCTTAAGGCCATTATCATTTCAGTTGTGTTAAAATTGTTTAAAAAAAGAAAGGCGGGTAGTTTTAAACATAATGATTTTTCTAAGCTAGTTGTAGCACAAGACAGAAAGTATGGAGCACCCAGTGATGAAAGATCACACTCTTCAGTCGTAACTGATCTATCGAAACAATCTTGTTAACCATTACACCACGTAGAAATGTCCCAGGTACTTTTTATATACTTAGAGACGCGCTTCAGATTTGAGATTATTCAATATTACTCTGTTGAAGAGGTAACAACCAGACATCGGATTTGAACAGTGAAATGCCTGAAACTCACATGTATAAAGTGTATTAAAGTATGTATCGAACGTAATCCACTGCATCGTTGTTCCCAAATAGCAATAAAGTGATATGAGGAATATTCTTGAGACTTCGGGTGAATTCTCTAGCCAAGAGACATGGGAGCGAGGTCTATTCGCACGCAAGATTCCCATTATAGAAAAGCCGTGGATTGTTAACCAGATGTTACCCAGCAACATCTTTGTAGAAGTCTTCCAGACAAACAGTGGAATGGATGACACGTCAATTTGAAGAATTCCCCGATTTGGATGCAGTCTTATATTTTACTGAACAATTAACACTTTATCTTTTCCAGATCACACTATGATCCTAGACAGCTGTTCAGTGAAGAGAGACATTGTTTTCTCATAAAAAAAAAAACATAGTTACTTAATCTCTATCAGAAGTACTAAGCTAACTCAGTATGTTTTGACAGGTACAATGTTAATATGACAATAGTCGTAATTATTCGAGATAGAAACGTGTCTGGGAGGAGTAAAGGATTCCGAGAAAAGTGTGACTAATTTGAGAAGTATTATTTGTGTGTGGTTAGTGAAAGGCATGAGATATTAGGAGTTATTCAGAAAAGTTTTTCAATCACTGTACTTTTGAATTGTTTTTAATTATTTCACTACGAGCAAGACAATAAAATCCACTGATATGCAACTTGTTACTGAGACAGAAAATAGCAGAGAGTTAAAAAAAAATACAACAGGATTCAAGAAGAGAGAATATGACGATTGACATTGCATTTAACTTTTCGAAGATTGTAGTAGAAACGGAATCAGGAAGATGGTAGAGAGT
>CAHIKZ030002312.1:1472500-1605000 GCA_903632075.3 Acanthosepion pharaonis | reverse complement strand
GACCAGTTGCCATCCAAGGCTAAAGGACCCGGTTGGTATTGCTATTTACCCATAGTTGGGTAGAAGAAGGGGATTCCCAAGGGTATTAGCGTGTAAGCGAATGCAATGGATTCGACTGGAATTCGAGTTCGATTTTCCGATTCCTCAATCCGAGATGCTATCCATTACTCTACAGTTACTCCTTCTACCCGGATCTTTAGAAAAAAAGTTTAATTCACTAACTGATAGTATCAGCTGACCTCAAAAGAAAAAAAAAAACAGTTAATGCTGCTCGCCATTTTAGGAGTATCCTTGGCCTTCATATAGGTTTTTTTTAAATAATATTTCTTTTCTTTATTCAATCTATTAACCTGCTCTTATTTTATTTCTTTTGACACACTGTTCAGTATACGAACGTCAGCAAGAGAGACATTTCAATGTGTGTATTACGAATTGTGGTTATCAGAATGAAGCAGGTACATGAATATGCATATTTGCTTAAGCTGTAACAGGCGACGGAATATGTGACTCCGAGATCCGAAAGATCATTAGAATAACGAAAGGTGACTTACACAAATTAAGAACAGTATTAAGACTTTTTTTTAAAAAAAAAACAAAAAAAAATTTTCGTTAGAAACAAATTATTCTCAGCCTCTATGAAATATCACTCCTCTCATATGGTATAGAATACCGAAAATGTCCATCACAGATAAAAAGATTTATTCAGGCGACACAAGAATGGTTCAACTGAGCACAAATAGTAATACTACAGGCACCAGCATGTAAACAATAAGGATGGTTTAAATAAATTGAATAAAAAAGGAGACTTCTATTGAGGATATAAAATAGATAGCTAACATTACTATGACACATTATGTGGAAAAATAAAATAGCGAATGTCATACTCAGAACTCATATTAAAGTTCAGGTGGAAATAAATAGTTTCTGTAAAACAGGGATTAGAAGTGATTAGTAAAGCGACAAATATTAAATAGAGCTACAAATGATAGGAAGTTGTGCTGTTTCATGATCGCCCACGTCGAGAAAGTACGCGGCATAACAAAAAGAAAACATTGATTCATTATTTTTACACTTAATCTTTAGTAAATGTGTTTATTCAGGTGGTCTAATCGATAGTGGAATTGAATGAGACGAGTTCGAATACCTGTCTGAATAGTTACATATGAATTGTTTTTTAAAAAAAGAAAAAAAAAGCTTAATACTGCTTACGACATTGGGAAAGATATTAATCCACACTTTCAGATATACTTGGAAAATTTGGCATTCTTAGGTGATACTGAGGGCAACAGAAACAGAAGGAAATATGGAAAAACCAGCATGAGAAGATTCTGTAAACAGATGGCTGAACACTGAATAAAAAAAAATGGTGGTAAAAAATAAAAATATTCACCCTGTACAAGGCCAAAGATTCACTCGAGGTAGATGGTTACAGGGGTACAGTTTATAGGGATATGTAAGAAAATAACAGGTAAAATTCGACAAGAAAATTATATTGATAGTGGAAGCATTCTCTTAGATGTTAGATGTTAAACTGTTATGTGTGAGAAGAAGCTGACTGAGTGGAAATTATATCTCACCATTATTATACGAACGTAATGAAGCTGGTTCACAACAATGTGCGTGGCATGGTGCTTCTCAGTCTGGAATTGTTCGAAATAAGGAACGAGTTTCGTTTGGACACTTTTCATGAAAACACATACAGAGCAGATAGCCTTGCAACATTTCCTCGGTGGTAATTGGGATATTGCGTGGTAAATATTTAATCATTAACAAGGACACGGAACCGCTTTTGGCCTCTATCAAGGCTAGAAAGAGAAGATTGAGATGTTTCTGCCCATATATGGCATTAGTACTCCATTTTCCACCCGATCTGGCTCTTGCAAAGGAGGAAGATTGTTGGATGAGTCAGAAGAGAGTGGAACAGAAAACCGACCATTTTTTTCGCATCTTTAGCGATGGATCTTATGAAAGAATTCTGCTTGAGACCTGGATTGAGATTGTCCATAGATGCGGCCAAGACACAGAGCCTCCCCGAGAGAACACCCGTTCATCTTTAAATTTCAGTTGTTCGGTCGTGATGGAACGTCTCTATTTTGGTTTTCGAGTCACTGAATATGACCAGCCAGTATAGATATCCACAAATGATCAGAATATATACTTATTTATATAAAGTAGAAAGAAATTTGAACTGATAAGCGTGCCTTGGGTGGCACCTGCTTTAATTATTTGGGCCTCAGAGGACCGGCCGTTAACAACTATATTCAGCTAACTACACATTACGAAGGACTTGATAATTGTGAGTGACTTGCTAATTCTAGTGTCACCTTAGATAGATAACTTGTGCATCCGCTCTCTTTACCATACCTTGTCAAATGACTTTCAAATATCTAATACGATCGTCCTTTACATCTAGTTGTTGTTCAAAACCTCACTGATTCTGTGATTAATGAGAGCTAGGATATCAGCTGCGGGCAGAGATGATGGAAATCTGTTCTTCCTTCGTTGTCCTTGTTGAGGTGATTGACAATCTTCATTTTGCGTGAATCTTTAAAAAATGGTTATGATATTGAGGAGGTTTATGGAGCTATATTGAGACGAAGATGAACAATCATCCTCATTTTTTCAAGACAGGGAATACACTTGACACTTCCATCCCACTTACGAAGGAATTCTTTATCAAGCTGCGGTTAAAGCATTTCGATAAGATTAGAGATAAATCAGAGTTAATATTGTTAAGGACAATCACTGGGATGTTTTCTTGATCGGTGGCCTTCTTAGAGACAAGCCTTTTGATAAGTCCTAATACTTCGCGGGCTCTGATAAAAATATTACCGACAATACATTCAGTATGAAAGTCGATGTCGGGAAATAGACGGTATTTACCTTATAACGGAGAGTTAGAGTCAAAGAACGTGGCGAAGCGCTTTGACTTATCTGAAAAGAATGAGATAGCCTTAGGGACATTTATGGTAGCAGACACTGACAAGTATCCTCTATTTGAGATTTTTTAGAATCCCGATTTCCAAGTTGTTTGCTTTGTAGTTTGTCCCGGACTGCTTGTGCATAGCTACATTTTGCATTTTCTAAGGTAGGATGTTAGTCTGAATGAATACGGTGCATTAAAGAAAAATACACACCACTTTAGTATGTTTCCCTCATATTCTACTTGATAGGTAATTTCAGTTATCTCTTCGTCTTTTCTATCTGTATATTTACAGATATTCATATGTACACATTGTGCTAGCAGATGCCGCAAACGTTATAAGCAAGAAATTGTGGTCTACGAGCCGAATTCAAAGTGCATCAGAACCGTTGTTTGCTTTAATTTGCTATAAAATACAAGAACACAACACTTCTTTAGCCATATCGTATATAATATGTCAGATTCAGCTATAAAACCTTATTTGCCAGTTCGTCTTCTTCTGCTTCTATTGCTTCAGGACGTTGGCGATCATGGCTCTCCATATTTTCCCCTTACTTGTAGCTATTGGTAACTTTTGTGTTTTTGCCATCTCTCCAAAACCCTGCACCGATATGCATTCACTCAAGCAAGCGAAGTAGATTACACGTTGCTTTTCTTTGTTTGACTCCCTTTCAATCTACCCTGTGTGTATTAAATTTGCCAAGTTCTCTTTCCTCATTATGTGCCATGAAATTTCAACTGTCTTTTCTTCATGTGAAGTATGTGTCCTTATTGTTGCTTTTGTCACTACAACTTCGTCATTGTTCATATACTCGGCCCATGGTATTCTTAGCATCTCTCTGTGGTATAGGAGACGGAAAGTCTGTTTAAACGTAACGTGGAATGTGTGAGGAGAATTGCTTGTACCGAAATTGGGAATGAATATTCACTATGAAGTAATGGATATCGGCACGGATTTAGGAATCGGAGAGCCGAGTTCGAATTACAGTCGAATCCGTTGAATTCACTTACATTGGGAAAGGTATGAATCCTGTTCTCTCCACCCACCTGCTATGGGTAAATAGCAGGATAGACCAGGATAGACCTTGGATTGCAACTGGTCTATTGCAAATATAAATGGCAAACTACTGCGGGAAATATCTGCCTCGTAAGTAATGCATCGAAAGATACATGATCGTCTAAGCCTGGATAATGCATGACACATACCTGCCTAATGAAGTAAGGCCGATCGAAAAAAATGTTTCAGGTATAATAGGCTTTGGTGCACGTATATTTAATAAATACCGTTTTGTAAAGCTAACATAAAAAAAGGGATTTATGAGCTTTGGAAAGCAACTGTCTTCAAAAATATAAACAAAACACACACACACACAAGCACTTAAATAACATTTACAGGTAACAGGTTGGAATGTTAATTCTTTACTACAATATAAACTACATTCTCCTGTAATATCTTGTGCCAACATAAAATAAATAGTAAGCTTCCCTTTCAGATTGACTCTGGTATACACATACCCAACTTTCTCTGCTTTAGATTTCAGCTATACAAAGACCTTTTTTTTCTTTTTCTAATGTCATGATTATCTGAAGGTTTTGTAGCTAAGGTAAAATGCTAGTTCTTCGAATTCTGAGCTTTAACGTCAATATTTAGATTTTGTGTTACTCAGGACGCTTCTCTCATCTCGGCCTACTGCACTTCTACCAAACTAAGCTAAACATCAAGTCCTTGCATTAATATATTTAACGGTTCACAGTAAACTTTATAAATGTCAATCACTTATAATGCCACTGACGCTCCTTGAAACCGTAGGAAAATATTTTCTCCTTATCTAAAATGTCATCGTTAGATAAATATCATTTTTTTTTTATAGAGGATGAAAAATGTTTTACTGGTACAAAATTGATTGCAAATAACATATTTATAAGAAATATAATTATATAAATACTTCGAAATTCTTAATGCAAATTCACCAAATTATTTTCGTAAAGATGCTAATATATTTTTTTAAAAATAATAATAAAGGAAAATGCATAAATTAATGTACGAGGCTTTACTTAAATAGGTATATCCACTAAATATAAAATTTGACGTAATAAAAATAAGGTTATTAATACTTGAGGAAATCTTTTAATAACATTTAATTTTGAAATAAGCCGAACCAGACAGTTGTTTCTTCTATGAACAGACGGATGGACACACACACACACACACACACACACACACACACACACACATATATATATATATATATATATATATATATATATATATATATATATGTGTGTGTGTGTGTGTGTGCATGTATGTGCAACATATATACACATATATATATATACACACAAACGCATCTATCTATCTATCTATCTATCTATCTATCTATCTATCTATCTATCTCTCTCTCTCTATATATATATATATATATATATATATATATATGTATGTGTGTGTAAAAGATAATAAGATATACTCTCCGAATGAAAGTGGAGAAATCAGATTTATAAAACCACATTTATTGACAACGCGATATATATATATATATATATATATATATATATATATATATATATATATATATATATATATATATATTTGCATTTCCACACATGAAAATTGGCCTTGCGCCGTATCTTACCTCGCGAGGTGGCAGGTAAATATCGTAATATGCCGTCTAAGCAGTCCACCGCCAGCAGTGGTTTATCTAATTCACGCCGCTGGCGAGTATTGTATTTTATTGGTGTTATAAAGATTAACATTTCATATACCGCCCTTTGGTTATTCCTCATCCAGTAACCTTTTCTAGGTTACAACATTAGACGAGGGAGAAAATGTCATCCTTCCTCTGGGATGTTTCTATCAACGGAGACTGAATAATACAAGCAGATCGTCTTGATAACATTATCAATGGCATTGAAGAAAAAGTTATCTCATTGATTGATATTAGAGTATCAAATGAAAGAAAGTATCCCAGAGAAATTATTGAATTACTAAGCAGATACAAAGACAATATAGATGGAAATACTTATACTGTTTCTGTGAATATTGGAAGCTTTTTGTTGTTATAAAGAAAAATACTGAAGAACATAGCGAGAAAATTCCTCGTTCACTAATTTTCAGGGAATTCAAAAATAGTGTCATATAACACAGCACATATCCGGCGAAGAACTTTTGCCATTTATTTTTTTTCTACGTCGCTGTCTTTTTTCGAATTAAGTGAAAAAAAAAAAAACAAAAAAAAAAAGACACGAAACAGTCTTCGGTTAAAGAAGTAATAGGAATCGTTTATAAACCTAACATCTTTCGCTTTTATCAAAGCTTCATTTCATATTTGCTTTGTATCCAATCATTCATATATATAAGCCGGTTCTGTCATCTTTCTGACCGACTGTAATACTTATGGGGAAAAGTGCGGAATATTAGAGAAAGTGTGTGAGGAAATGAATAAACATATATATTTTTTCTTTTCTCAATAATTTTGTAGTTTTTAAACTTAATAGTGATTAAATTTGGATTTTAAAATTGCCAGTTTTTAATTTTAATATTAAATTTTATCATATAATTTTATAATTATTAGTTAGTATAAATTATTTTTAATATTACACGTATTTAAAGATCTGAAAAGCCATTATAGCATGATTTCGTTGTCAAGCTTTTGAATCTTTCTATACTTGGTTTTTGATTGGTTATTCTAGCTTTTGTAACAATGTTTCCCCCTAGTGTAGGATCGTTAATTAATCTGAAACTTTTTTAAAACCATTTATTTTATTTTCAACATCATCACTTGATAAGAGACAGAGTGTGTTGAAACAAAATGGCTATTTTTTGTAGTGATTTTATAACATACTTATGTTATAATTTTTTTATAAAAAAATATATATATATATATATATATATATATATATATATATATATATATATATAGAGAGAGAGAGAGAGAGAGAGAGATATATATAGATACCGATAGTAGAGCAATAGCAGGGCTTACAAACAGAATTGTTTATAACCATTTAGGTTCTCACCTGCTGAATTGCAAGTTTAAATGCACTGTAACGAAGTTGAATCTTTGTAGTGAGTAAATTGTTTTGTCTATATGAAAAAATTTATATATATATATATATATATATATATATATATATATATATATATATTAAAAAATGGTGTGGTGGAAAAGATTGTCACCATCTTATTTTATTTATTTTGCGCTTATGCGTTAATTGTTTTTGCTTTGACAACTGCACTATATATTAGGGTCAGCTGGGCACCGTCTGTGAGAAAATGTGCACAACGACGCAACTGATTCAGCGAAAAATTTGTAAACGCAATAATGTACTGCATCATATTGACGCCGGAAGTACCACTGCGAATTTTTCAGAGTGTCAAGCTGAGGACAGTATAATGGATTGGGAAAGAGTTGGATGAGCCTAATGCTGATTAAGAAGGTACGCTAAATTGGAAAAATGACTCAAAGCTTTCTGAAAAGAAAATAATTTTTCGGGGAGGGCCTAAAAACTGAACACAGAGTTCTGCATCAAGGGAGATAGTGGCGCCCCAGGTTAAGAGGGTGAATGCTGGAAGAGCCTATGTTAGGAAACAGGACACTCTGCACCATGCCACACAAGCAGGAATAACCAGTCATGGCTGTCAAACTATTTCCGCGACTAAATCACTCCTTATATCTAGCAACTTAACTCCCTAGATTGCAAGCCTTTTGACTATTATGTGTGGTCGATAGTTGACCGAGAGACCAACAGAACTTCTTGAAACATAAAAGATGAAATGAAAGCAAGTATTATGGAAGCATTAGACAACTTAAATAAGGAGACCGTCCAGAAGAGATGCAGAAGATTTCGAATTGTTCTGGATGCCTTGGTTAAAGCAAAGGTCGATTTTTTTCAAATAAATTTAATCTTTAGTATTTCAAGATGGTTTTAGATAATTATAGTAAATATACATGTTACAATTTTTGTATAATTTAGACAACAATATATCCATACCACCCTGTTTATTACAAAATAAAATAATTCAAGACTATCAATTATTCACTTTCGTTTTTTAGACATTAAATTTTGTCACATCGTGTCCTCCATAGCTTGCCTAAATTTTCTGGTAACTTGATATATGAGCGTTCCTAAACAAAAAAAAAATTGAAAAAATCTTTGCTCTTTTATATAAATATTTATTTCTGAATATAACCACTGTATTTACCTTGATAAAGTCTCTCAGAGGCCAAAACTAGGTTAATTTTTCCTTTTGTCTTTATTCTTATGTATATATATATATATATATATATATATATATATATATATATATTATCTGTTAGCGAGATTTCAGATTTTTGCTGAGTTTCTTAAAAACTTTCAGTGAAACTGATGTATGTCAAATCTCAATTCCCCTCACTCTGTCCCATCGAGAGATATCTTGCAAAAAAACTCGTTGTTCGCATCCCAATGTTTATATACTGACAAGAAAGCTTTGTGCGTGATCACTTGAATGAATACCTTTTCGATCAATTCCAAAACTGGCTGACAGACAGCAAGAGAAAAACTTTTACTTCCATTGTCTATCTTGTCAAAGTTCAATCATAATAAACAACATACATATATCATATGCTTTATACTGACCTACATATATATATATATATATATATATATATATATATATATATATATATATATATATATATATATATATATATATATATATATATATATATATATATATATATATATATATATATATATCATTAAAAGTCACTGACAAGGTAATTCTGTTAAGTCTGTTTACTGTGTTTCTATTGTGTGGGAACAAAAAGATTTCGTTTTTTTTTCTGTCGGTGAAGACTTAGTGTATGTAGAAATTGCCAAATAACTTTTGTTCTGTGGGCTTTCGGTTAATCTATCAAGCATTTCGAAGTATTTTGGACCGATACCCTAAATAGTGCGTAATTTGTTTGAAGCTCAGCCACCATCTTAGAAAATGGCTGATAGATAAGTTACCCTTGCTCGGAACGAACAATCATTTGAATAATTCATTTACATACTAATTTTTTTTTAAAGTAACCTGACGCAAGAAAACATAATATATATAAAAAGATTTAACCAAAGTACAATTTTAGGGTCTTAGAGACGAAACTTTTATTCTTCAATCGTTTAAGATAATCATGTTTTCATTCTATCAGCAAGGCTGGTTTTAACCTGCAGGAGAATACGTCATTGCGTCATATCTGTCTAATAATCACCAGGGGCATCAAGTGAAACGATTATATTAAGCTAACTGCTCTGACATGTTTGTTTCTACCTCCAGAATCTATATTGCAACTTTATCTGTCCATCATTCGTATGTGTATTAAATATTGTTGCCGCATCTGGTTACCTGCTTTTGCCATGTATCTCGTGTATTTTGACAAAATCCAATGAAATATCTGCCATATAATTGGTCCTGTCATGTCCTATCATCACGTCTTCAGTCACTTCCCAACCATCGTTATGTAGCTTCTGTATGTCTTTTCTATAAATATATTTCATAGAAGATGTACTGATGAATCTTTCTATTTGGCGCATTGAGTTTATGAATTTAAACAAAGTACATAATTGGCACTTAGAATATTATAGATATAACCTTAATTCCTACGAAAATAGCTTATTATGTAGTACTTCTTGCTAATGGAACTCTCTTTCTGCTCCTTTCTTCCCTGTCAGCTACGATCTTAAAGATTTAAATGCACTGTGCAACAACAACTGCCCTCTTCATGAAATCGGGGCTTTTATTGCCCTCTTTTATACAGAATAATACAAGATTCTATTTCACTCTCAATGGGAAATCGAAGTTTAGCGGTTAACTTATTGTTTTTAACATTTTCACAATCCCTCTATTAAATTATGGCCAGATTTGATACGGTAGACTACTGGTTCATTCAAAGTTTTTTATTTTTTATTTTTATGCAGCCTTTTGCTCCTATAGTCTGTAATATCTTCAGTAACAAATCCGGACACAATTTCGACTTAATAGATTCTCGTCTGATCAAAATATAAACGAAGATCCAATGAGAAATAAATGCAACGTAGACAGCAGGTTAACCCCACTTGCAATAGTGTCCAACGTATTAATGTGGATTGGGACATACCCATTTGTGTTCATAGGTACTATATATAACAGCTACATAATCCCGTAGTGATATCGTCCATTACAGATATTGACCTATCCTGTTATAAATGGTTTTATACTCAGATTATGAGTATAGAGCACCCTGATATAAGGTGACCAATATACCCAATATGTTTGTCACGAGGCCTACACTTATTTTTATTAATATTAGTAGAAGTAGCAGTAGTATGATTATTATGTGTAGTAGTAATAGTATTTCCGTTCAATAAATAATATAATTATGTAGTCGGGTTTGGTAGAAGAGACAGTCTGAAGTAAAATTATGGCTTACGCTAATGAGCATTTGGAATATATTTAACATCACGTAGGCCTCAAATATACATATACGGTGAAGACTGTCTTTTCTCTGAAAAAATGTCTTACATTTTTCAAATATGGTATTATGTTATTCGTGTAGAATACACCATTTTCCTCGTTTTTCTTTTTCGTTTACTCTTTATGATATATTCAATAATCTAAAGAATTTGTAGCTATCGTCTGTTCTTGATGTCGTAATTGCTTTGTTATTTTAGAGTTCGATTCTTTACTTTTCAATACACATCATTAGTACATATGTATTACTTACTCCATTTTTTGCCCGTGCTATAAGTTCTGTTTTAATTCAGGGAAACATTATGATCACACAATATTTATTTTTGACTGGTATTCATTTCATTAATATTTTTAGTGAAATATTAAGATTAGAGAAATGCCAGACGAATATTAATAATGACATTGACTGTCTCATCAAATAATAATAATAATAATAATAATAATCGCGAATAATATTAGGCAAGCTCCACAAAATCCCAGAAATGGAAGTCACTAGGAAATGACAAAGTGCCAAATTTCTAGCTCTATCAACTGTCATAAATCCATAAAATCCTTGTAAAACTCTATCACTGCTTATTAATAAGCCCAGTGAAGCTTCAGAATGGATCACTGAAAATATTACATCTATTAAAAACGAGTGAAACAGATAATCCGAAAAATTATAGACCAATAACATGTCTGTCCGCCACACATAAATTGATCATGTCTGTCCTAACAAACCATACTTATTATTTTCGCAAAGCAAACAACATTCTTCCACTGGAACAAAAAGGATTGAGGAGAAGTTCATATGGTTGAAAATATCGACAATTGATAAACAAAATTATGCTGGAGATTTCCAGGAAAAGATGTAGGAATCTTATCACAGAATGGATAGATAATACTAAAGCCTTTGATAGTGTGCCACACTCTTGGATCCTTAAGATTTTGGAAATGTACAAAGTCTCCACTGTGCTAGAAAATTACCTTTAACAGAGCATGGGAATGTGGAAAACCATCCGCCTGAATATTCGACGAGGAATATTTCAAGGAGAATCCCTCTCACCCTATCTGTTTTGTCTGTCCTTAATCCCCCTTACGCATGAACTAAACAATAAAAATATATGGCTACAAACTAGTCACGAACATATTCAATCATATATTCTACATGGATGATATCAAACACTTTGCCAAAGATGACAACGAGTTGCAAGGTCTCTTCAATAGTGTAAAAGGTTTCACTGACGTGAAGAAGCCTATAGGTTTGGTTTGATTTGCTTTACGGCATATCAACTTCGATCGGTTACATAATGCCTACTAGATTTTTATTGCTTACAATATTTTTTTCCAAAATATGTATTGCTGGTAATATTTTTTCTTCAAAGGCTTTATGCTGGTTATATTTGTTTTGAAAAATATATTGTTGGTAATAATTTTTCCAAAAATATATTGGTGGTAATATTTTTTTTTCCAAAAATGTATTGCTATTAATATTTTTTCTAAAAATGTATTTCTGGTCATAATATATTGCTGGCAATAATTGTTTCTTCAAAAGTTTATTTACAAAAACGTATTACTGGTATTAAGCATTTGGGTATGCTATATTCCTTCTCTTTTCGTTAATGAAGGAGATGGTAAGAATTAAGGACCACAGGCGTTTTCGTCTAGTACTCTATACCAAGCTGAATTAAAAAAAAATCAACAGAATATTAATCATAAACACCTTGGCTGCCCCTTTGGTACAATACAGTTTCATCAACCTTAACCTGACCATTAAGCAGTTAGACGCCAAAAGGGGGACGCTTCTCTCTTTCGACTTCACTGATCACCCCAAAGCTGATGTTGGTCGTTTTTTATGTCCATATACGCAGAAGGCCGAGCATTAAATCAACTAGAACTGTCTTACAAATCTACAACAATTGGCCTTCAAAGTTTCTTGGAAGCTACAGAAAAGTGGATGATGATCTGTGTCAAAGAACTACAGAAAAGTGGATGTTTATCTGTGTCAAAGAACATGGAAGACGGCAGAAACTTTATTCAATGATAAAGGAAGACGACAAATTCAAAATAGAGTTTCAAATAGGGGAAGAACTGAAAGTAAAGTATAATACACCGACTACCGCTGCAAAATGCTTTAAAAAAATAAACAATGGCAAATACACCCGAGCAGATACATAAACGATGGCAAGATAAACTCTGTCACGGCCAATACTCTGCCCGTTCCGAACAACCTGATGCAAATAAGCCCGGGACTCATCTGTGACTACGTAGTGCTGGGTTAAACGCTATAAACCAATGGTTATATTCTTGGTGCACATGACCAATGCTTGCTAACTAGAAATTATCAAACATGCATACTTAAAAAATATATTAGCACCAAACGCAGATTTTGTGATAAATCTCTAGAAACATTTGACCATCTTGTATCTGGTGGCACTGTTTTGCCACAGAATGAATATAACACCCGGCATTACAGAGTGGGCCATTATCTACACTGGATAATCTGAAACTTCTACGAAAAGAAAACTGCAAGAAATTGGTATGAACACAACTCAGAACCGATTAGGATCTATAACAATTTTATGGGACCTTACTATAAACACAAAGAAAAATAAAAACAAAGGTAATTGGCCAGACATCGCGATAAAAGACCGCAAAGACAAAATGTGTCTTCTATTGACAAGGCTGTCCATGCAGATTCCTAGGTATCTTTAAAAAAATACAAGGAACTTGAAATAGAAATCTCAAACATGTGGTACATGAAGGCATCAAAACTTCCAGTTGTAGTTGGAGCCCTCAGATTGACAGGAAATATTCCAGTAGGTTCATTGAAGGGATTCCTGGTAGTCCATCTCTTATAGAATTACAGAATCTATTCTCACGAGTACAGCCAAATCCTTAAGAAGGGCATTATATATGTAAAATGTGTGCTTTTTTTTTCGTTTTCAAAACTGCTCAATGGAAAATGTCCTGATGCCATTTCCGACCTTCGGTCTCTACTCGGGAATCAGTAAGAAATAAGTGTACAACAGAAATCAAAGGAAATAATAAATAAATAAATAAATAAATAATAATAATAAATAATAATAATAATAATAATAATAATAAAAAGACGCGGTTGGGATTACAACGAGAATGACGTGTTTTAAGAAGCTCTTCCAAACGTAACGTTTTTTTTACGCATATGAAATTTTGTTATTTTTACTATTTTAACGTAAGCATGAATTTTCCTTCGTATTATTATTATTTAATTTATTTGTTTCTCCTTTAAATGATACTGATAGATTAATCAATTATTTAATTTTTCTTATTCATATATCCCTCAGTTCTCAATATCCCCCCAAAAACAAAAAACATGACAGGTAAAAACAATACAATTTCTACGATATTCTTTTCTGGATTGCGTATTTTTTTTCAATAGCGCTATTTTCAACGACTTTGAAAAAAACGGGATTTACAGATGGGCCAATAAATTATTCTTAAATTTCACGGCAAAGATAAACGAATGTAAACTTTTAATTTTTTTATGACAATTATTTTTGTTACTAGGACTAGTGATGGCGAAAAAAAAAAAAAAAAAATTTAATATAAATACTCTTTAGTGTAGTGATGTTTTGTTTCGTTGAGCGGCTGTTTCTTCCAAGTTTTTTTTTAACGCATATGAAATTTTGTTATTTTACTATTTTTAGCGTAAGCATGAATTTTCTTCGTATTATTATTATTTAATTTATTTGGTTCTCCTTTAAATAATACTGATAGATTAATCAATTATTTAATTTTTCTCATTGATATATCCCTTAGTTTTCAATATCCACCTCGCAAAAAAACATTACAGGTAAAAAAACAATACAATTTCTACGATGTTCTTTCTTGGAAGGATTGTATTTTTTTTTTTTTTTTTTTTTTAAACAACGCTATTTTCAACGACTTTAAAAAATAACGGAATTTACATTTACATATTACATTTTATGAATTTATGAAAAGAAAATGCGATCTTTCTAAGAAGGAATATCGTGAATTTACAGATGGGCCAATAAATTATTTTTTTAATTTCACAGCAAAGACAAACGAATGTAAACTTTTTTTTTTTTTTTTTTTTTTAACCAGCGTCATTCTCTTTGATTTCCAATCGTGTCTCTGTCTATTGTTGCTTTAAAAACCCATTTAGGAGAAGGAAAACTCCGAACAACAACCCGCAACTCAAGGTGTTAATCGTGCCGAGGAGTGAATGGCTACTGCGTTATGAGGTCGCGAACGATCCCCTACAGGCTTCGGAACCCTGTCTGTAAAAAGACCGTTACTCAACGTGCCGGGCAACTTTGGGTGGACTTTTGGACCCGTGCGTCACTCGTGGGATTAATATGAAAATTAAAAATAGAAACAAAACGTCCAGTATGGCTCTTCCAGTGGATAAACAGGGAGCCCGTCCTTCAGGAGGGAACCTACCTGAGGTCGAAAAATCTGCCATAGGAACAAACTCCTACACATCTTCAGGTCCCCACAACCAGGATAATCCTAATGATGGTCCTGTAAATTCTCCAGCTAGATCCATAACCGTAAATTTAAGGAAAGAAAAAATAAAATGGTCTCGTGAGGAGTACAAAGTTGTTATGACTGCATTCCATGAAGCGTTACTCAAACCTCAGAAAAACATCACTCGCCAAACATATGACATTTGGCGAGAGAAGGTTGGGCAAACAATTAGAAAGTACATAGACAAAAATAAACTAGCCAATGTAAGAAGGGACATCATGCGAAATAACCGATTGACAGAGGCTGAAATTAATGAAATAAAAAAGAATTGCAACAAGAATAGATGAACCAACAAAACATGAAAAGGAACCGAATCAGGAAAAAAAAGTAATAACATCACACAAGCCTCAGGTCATAATGAAAAAACCGAAATACACACAAATCACTGTGAAGATAATGCTGAAAATTTAGAAATGTTGGAAAGGTATGATCTTAGTCAGTCACAAGACGGTAATAAAACGAGTTCAAAATTCATCGAACAGAATTATTTCTGAAAACAAGATTAATATACAAGAAGCCAAGGATGAAATCATGAGCCATATAAGTCAGATACAGAATATTGCAATGGAGGAACGAGAACAACTCCCAAAATTACAACCAACAAAAGCATAACCTCAAAACTATTAAGCTCTATAATGCAGCACTCAAATTGATTCTGGATGAAGAAGACACTCATATAAATCTCAATGAAGCAATATATGCATCAGCAATAGCAGCAACAAATAAACTGAACATCAAAAGTAAAAAAAGGCAGTCTCACAGACATGAAGATCCACCTTGAAAAGAAAAATAGAAAAGAAATTGAACACCTTAGAAGTGAATTATCAGTACTCGATGAACTAGCAAGAGGAGTAAATGTAAGAACTAGAAAAGGCAGAAGAGTCGAAAGAAAATACAATATCAGGAATGAAAATGAAGTCCTATCAACTAAAAGAAAAATAAAGCAAAACAATACAACTGAAGGCTCAAAGAATAAGACGCTACGAGAAAAGATCAAGATTCTATAGACAGAACAAGATCTTTCAAACCGATGCAAAGAAATTTTTACAGGGAAATAGGTAAACAAAGAATTGAAGTGACAGTCCCCCTAAAATGGAAGAAGTTATACAGTTCTGGGGAAAAAATATGGGCTTGCCCTAAAGAACACAACGAAGAGGCAGATTGGATTGCGCAAGAGTTAGAACGAATGAAAAATAAACCAGAACAGACATGGGCGGAATCACAGAAGAAGATGTTAAATGTGCACTGAAAAAAGCACACAACTGGAAATCTCCAGGAATAGATAAAATTCTAACTTCTGGCTATATTATTTAAATACAGCACACAAAAAACTCGCCAAAGAACTTCAAAAATGGTTACCGATCCAACTAAAATTCCTGCATGGATGACCAAAGGAGTTACCTTTCTTCTACCCAAAAATAGTGACACAAATATTCCGAAAAACTATAGACCAATTACATGTCTTCCAACAACATACAAACTGTTAACATCTATTTTAACAAAACAGACATATTTCTTCTTGGAAAGAAATGACATACTACCACTTGAACAAAAAAAAAGTGCAAACGAGGCTGCTACGGATGTAAAGACCAATTACTTATTAATAGGATGATCCTGGAAAACTGCTTCCGTGGAAAAAAAATCTTAGTATTGCCTGGATAGATTATCGTAAAGCATTCGATAGTGTACCACATTCCTGGATCTTAAAGTCTTTAAGTATGTACAAGGTATCACCCGTTATCATCAATTTCATCAAACAATGTATGTCGATATGGAAAACTACACTTTACCTCAATCATAAAAATGGAACCTATAAGTCTGGCGAAATAAACATCAATAGAGGAATATTTCAAGGTGACTCTTTGTCTCCTTTATTATTTTGCATATCACTTATAGCATTAACCAGCCAACTTAACAAGACAGAATGCGGTTACAAAATAGCTCAAAAGAAAATAAACCATCTATTTTACATGGATGACTTAAAATTGTATGCTAGGAATGACAATGAGCTGGAAGGTCTTCTGCAAACTGTAAAATGCTTCAGTGAAGACATTGGAATGAAATTCAATTTGGATAAATGTGCTAAAGCTACAGTTTTACGAGGATCCTTTACAACAAACTTCCTCTATTAGTTTAGACCCTGCTGTAACAATAAAAGATTTAGAACAAGGAGAAGCTTATAAGTACCTAGGTGTAAATGAGAGTGAAGGAATTCACCATAAGAAAATGAAAAGAAATAGTGCGTAAAGAGTACTATAGAAGGGTACGACTGGTATTAAAAACTGAATTGAATTCTCAGAACAGAATTATGGCCATTAATAACCTTGCCATCCCAGTGGTCCAATATAGTTTCAACATCTTGAACTGGACTCTAAATGACATCAGACAAATGGATTCTAAAACAAGAAAGCTTCTTTCTAAGTATAAGATGCATCATCCAAAGGCTGATGTAGACCGTCTATACATACCCCGTAAAGAAGGTGGAAGAGGTCTTATTCAGCTAGAATTGTCATACAAGACAACAACTATTGGCTTACTAACTTACATGGAAACAACAAATGACTGGATGATAAAATTAGTGAAACAACATGAAAACAGAAAGAAAAATATTCAATAATAAAAGAAGGCAGTAAATACAAACAACATTTACATTTAGTAGATTCTGTAGTAAATCAAAACAGAAGCCAAGAACCAACTATTGCAGCAAAAGATATGAAAAAGAAAGCCAAGGATAAAGCCCTTGAACAGATGAAACAACGCTGGCAAGACAAACCTCTGCATGGCCAATATCCAGAACGTGCAAATAAACCCAATGTTGATAAAGTTAATACTCATCGATGGTTACGAGCATCTGGATTAAAGTCTGAAAAACTGAAGGCTTTTATTCTTGCAGCGCAAGACCAGAGTCTTTTCACTAGGAATTTTCAGGCAAATATCATACATAATAATGTGGATCCAAAATGCAGGTTCTGTGACAAATACCAAGAAACAATAGACCATCTAATCTCAGGATGTTCTATACTTGCCCCAAATGAATATAAAAATCGTCACGATAGAGTGGGGCAATACTTACACTGGACAATGTGCAAACACTTTGGAAAATGTGTAAGCAAACACTGGTATGAACATCGGCCAGCGCCGGTTACAGAAATAGAAGATGTCACCATTCTATGGGATTATACCATCCACACAGACAGAAAAAATTGAAGCAAATAGGCCGGACATTATTGTCAAAAAAACCAGAAAGAAAAAAACTTGCCTACTAATTGATATGGTTTGTCCAGCGGATTGTAACATAGCAACCAAGGAATTTGAAAAACTATCAAAATACAAAGACCTGGAAATTGAAATAGAAAAAAATGTGGAAATTGAAAACAAGAATAATACCAGTGGTAATAGGTGCACTTGGAATTATAAAAAATGGAACAAAACAACACATTGAAAGAATCCCTGAAACCCCAGCTTAAGAGACATACAGAAAATTGTCTTATTAAGTACACACACACACTAAGGAGAACTTTGTTTATGTAACGCTAGCAACTTCATCGGAGATAAAAAAAAAAAAAAAAAAAAAAAAATTAACATGAAATGTGGCCATAACAACACACCACGACCTGCCTTAGGTCTTTCCGCAGACTTGGTAGGTAGTGTGTCCATAGCAGAAATAATAATAATAATAATAATAATAATAATAATAATAAATCAGTATGGCTCTTCCAGTTGAAAAACAGGGAGCCCGTCCATCAGGAGGAAATCTACCTGTGGTCGAAAAATCTGTAATAGAATCACACTCTTATACAAATAAGGAATCTTCAGGTCTCCAAAACCGGGATAATCCCAATGTTTGCTCTATGAATTCTCCAACTAGATCTTCAAGGATTCATTTAATGTAATAAAAGAAAAATGTGCACGTGCGAAATACAAACTCGTTATGACTGCATTGTATGAAGTTTTGCACAAACCCCAGAAAAACATCATTCGCCAAACATATGACATCTGTCGAGAAAAGTTTGTGGAAGCATTTAGAAAGTACATTGGTGAAAATAAAAGAGCGACCGTAAGAAGGTACATCATAAGAAATAACCGATTGACAGATACTGAAATTAAAGAGATAAAAAGAACTGCCACCAGAATAGGTGAATCAATGGAATAGAAAATAGAACCAGGAATGGAAATTAATGTACTAACATCGCATAAATTACAGATCAAAATGAAGAAAATGTATACAAGAATCACTGCTGAATGTTTAGAAGATTTGCAATGGCGTAATCTTAGTCAGTCACAAGCCTAAAATAAAACGAGTTTAAACACACACTGAAACGAATTATTTTACGGAAAACAAGAATAGTATACAAGAAGCCAAAGAAGAAATCACAAGGCATAAAAGTCAGACATAAAATATTGAAATGGAGGCACGAGAACAACTTCAAAAATTACAACCAACAAAGCGATTGAATCCTACAATTCAGCTCTGAAATTAATTCTGGGTGTAGCAGACCCATATATAAGTCTCAGTGAATCAGTATATGCATTAGCAGTAGCAGTAACTAAAAAATGAAACAGGAAAATAAAAAAAGGCTTTCTCACAGACATGAAGATTCACCCTGCAGAATAATAATAGAGACATAATAGAGAAACAACTTAGAAGTGAATTAACCGTACTGGATGACCTGCAAGAAAACAAATATAAGGACAAGAAAAGCAGAAACGTCAAAAAAAATATACAAAATTAGGAATGAAAATGAACTCCTATCATCTAAAGAAAAACTGAAGGTAACAACACAACTGAAGTCCCAAAGAATCAGACGCTGTGAAATAAAGATCAAGATTCTACGGACAGAATCTTTTGAACCGATACGCAGAAATTTTACAGAGAAAGAGGCAAACAAAAAATTGAAGTGACACCCCACTCCCCAACAATGGAAAAGGTTATACATTTCTGGGAAGAATATGAGCTTCCCCTAAATAATATAACAAAGAAGCAGATTGGATTACGCAAGCGGTAGAATGGATAAAAAATAAACCAGAACAGACATGATCGGGAATCATAAAAGAAGATGTTAAATGTGCAAAAAAAAAAAAAAAAACAAAACACACACACACAAATAAAATTCCTAAATTTAGCTCCATTATCTAAATACAGCACACTAAAACTAGTCAAAGAACTTCATGAAACGCTCATGGATCCTATTAAAATTTCGGTGTGAGTAAACGAAGGAATTATCTTCAGTTTACACAATGTCCAAAAAAACTAAAGACCAATTACACGTCTTCCCACTACTTACAAACCGGTGGCATCTATTCTGACAAATTAGACATATTGCTTCATAGACGAAAATGGCATAATACCTCTTGACCAAAAGGGTGAAAATATGGATCTTACGGATGTAGAGACCAGTAATTTATTAATAGGATGATCTTAGAAAACGGCTTCAATACAAAGAAAAACTCAGTACTTTCTAGATAGATTAGTGTAAACATTCGATAGTGTAAACCATTCCTGTATTATTAAGTTTTTAAATATATACAAGTTATTAACCGCTTTTCTACATTTCATCCAACAAATTATGTGGAAATGGAAATCAACACTTCACCTCAATCATATTAGTTGAATCTATAAGTTTGATGAAATGAACATAAACAGAGGAATATTTCTTTGTTACCCTTACAATTTGTATATCCCTAATATCATTAACCAGCAATATCTCAAAAGGAAATGAGCCATCTATTTACATGGATGACTTAAAGTTGTAAGCTGGGAATGATAGTAAGCTGGAAGGTCTCATGAAAAGGTATTAGCCGTTTTCCACAATTTCATCAAACAAATTTCATGAAAATAACAAATATTTCAATGATGTCATTGGAATGGAATTCAGTTTGAATAAATGTGCTAAAGCCACAAATTTACGAAGTTCATTGCGATAAACCTCATCTTTTAGCTTAGACCCTAAGTGTAATAGTCAAAGCTTTGGAACATGAAGATTCTTATAAGTACTTTGTTATAAATGAGGGTTGTTATATTCCGTGCTAATGGATTAAAGACATAAGATGGATACTAGAAGGAAGGTATATTGTACACAACAAGTAAACTCTGAAATACGGTACAATTATACACACAGGTCAATCAAGTATAGAGTGCCACTAACTTGAAGGTCGGGCGTGCTTGCGTCGTTTCGCTTCCATCTCCTCCTTATCTGACCACGAGTCTCTCGTAGACAGTGGACTTCATAGGTACTTACTACCTATAGTGTATTCATTCATGGGGGGTGATTGGTTATTCCATTACATCAAGGGTGAAGTAATTCACCATAAAAGATTAAAGAAATAGTGCGAAAAGAAAATTATATATGGGTACGACTGATTGAATTCTCAGAACAAAATTATGTCCATTATTAGCCTTGTCACCCCAGTGGTTCAATATAGTTTCTTGAACTGGACTCAAATTACATCAGACGAATGTTTTCTAAGACAAGAAAGCTTCTTTCTAAGCATAACATGCATCATTCAAAGGTTGATGCAGACCATATATACATATCCCGTTAAGAATGTGGAGGAGGTTTTATTCAGCAACAGTTGTCATACATGACAATAACTATTGGCTTACTAACATACACGGAAAAATAATGTACTGGAGGATACAATTAGTCAAACAACACAAAAACAGAAAGTAAAAATATTCAAACATGAAAGAATATTGTAAATACAAATGAGATTTACATTTAGCAGATTCTTTAGAAAATCAAAAGAGAACCCAAGAACCAACTGTTGCAGCAAAAATATATGAAAAGAAAGCCAAGGGTAAAGCTTTTGAACAGATGAAACAACGCTGCCAAGACAAACCTCAGTATGGCTAATATCCAGAACGTACTAATGAAGGCGATGTAGATAATTTTAACACGCAGCCATGGTTACAAGCATCTAGATTAAAGGCTGAAACGGAAGGCTTTATTTTGAAGTTCAAGACGAAGAATTTTTCAAGTAAATACCATACCTAATGATGTGGATAGAATGTGAGGGTTCTGTGACAAATATCAGGAAACCACAGACTGTCTAATCTCACGATGTTCTGTACATGCGCCAGATGAATATAAAACTCGTCATGATAGAGCGCGAAATATATACACTGCAAAATTTGAAAAACACTTTTTTGTTATTCTTTTTATTACAAAGGATCAGTGTAAAATGTCATGAAGCCATTTCTGACCTGAGGTCTCTGGTTGAAACCCAGAGGTAAATGTGCTTATAGCAGAAATCATAGAATTAATAATAATAATAATAATAATAATAATAATAATAATAATCTTGAATTGGAAATATCATAAATGTGTCACATGAGGATATCCATATCTTCGGTTGTAGATGGAGCCTTCGTATAGATTGGATAAGGTTCCGATAAAAGTATGCAAGGGATTCCTTGAAGCCCATGCCTTAAAGAAATAAAAATAATTGGCCTTACAAGTACAGCTCACATATTACCTACGTAAAAAAAGTGGTATCATAGATTTTTTACAAACATGATCATTGGAAAATGTCATGAAGCCATTTCTGAAATTAGGTCTCCGGTTGGGACCCAGAAGGAAATGTACATAGAACAGAAATCAAATGAAATAATAATAATAATAATTATAATAATAATAGTAGTAGTAGTAGTAATATAAATAACTTGATAAAAATAGAGATGTTAGAATTACCAGTCAAAAATTAAAAATGCTACATCTGATAAAACTAAAGATATTAATTCTGGTTATATTATAAGTGTAGATAAAAAAGTTAACGATGTTTGAGGTAGATGAAAAGTTTGTAACCGTTTTGGGTGGAACAGAAAATGTCGCTATTATAGAAAGAAAAATGAAGTTCTAATTTCAACGGGGGTGGCTGGATTATTTCCGATTTGCGATGGACATTAATAGATGTTGATTGACTGAGTGGTTTCGTGGAGGGGTGCGGAATCAAGTAAAATGAGGATGAGGAAATAAAAGTGAAACATGAATAAAAGCTTAAAAAAACAAACAAACAAAAACAATGTGTTAATTAATGTTCCCTGTTCTTTGTATTTCCACGGGATCATTTAGAATTCATCCATCAGTTTTAGGTCAGTCTCTTTCTCCGGCGATTTATTGAATTGGTATCGTTTTTACAATTGAACAAGATACAATTCAGTAACATCAAGAACTAAAACAAGAAACATTGGAAACTGACTATCACCAAGAATATTTGCTGATTCAATAAATTAAACGCATACGAATATACACTCACACAAACACGCAAAGGTACCAAAAAAAAAAAAAAATTCATACACACGCACAGACACATAAATATATGATAATATTAGTCGTTTCCTTATATGGAAAACTTCGTGTTTAATTGATGGATCAGTCAGCGTTACTTTGATTTGGAATTTATAAAATATTTCTCTTAAAACAATTTTTCACGAAAATAATTTTCTCAGGTCCAGATCTTTGTGATTAGTGTTTGCTTCCTACATTTATATTCAAAGTAGAATGGAAAGACAAGACCTTTGTCATTATTTTCAGTTCGGGTTACATGTACTATCCTTTTTAGTTGTTACTGCTGTTGGAAGACTTCAGGTGAGGTGAGTTTTTTTTTATATTTAGTGCAGTTCAAATGACTAGTTCAAACATGTATTAAGAATGGCGGCGAGCTGCCTCAAAAATACCATTACAAGTAAAAATAAACAGACCTGGGGTCCATTTTTTTTTCTTTTTGTTTAAAGGAATCTACCCCAAGCAAGGTGGGAGTGCCATTAGCATGCAAGGTGTTACGGACGTTTGGGAACAAGATTAAAGAGGCGGGTTTGAGGAAAGAATACAGAGAAGAACAGGGAACAAGCTCAGGGTTCCAGATGTCGATTGACATTGCATTTGAATATTTGTAGATTATAGTCATCTATAAGCAAGTAAGGCGAAGGGAGTTCCGCAGGCGGGAAGTGCGGAAGACGAAGTTGTTTGACAAAAAGAGACAGTTGCATTTGTAGTGGATAAAGGAGAGCACTTTCGTTTTGGAAGAATTACAGTTTACAAGCCATTTCCTGCCCTAGTCAACCACAGATTAGAGGTCCTTTAAGTGATCAGCAGCCAAGTTAGTTTTGTCAACAATACAAGATTTACCATTGAGGCAGGAGTAAATAGTGGTGTCTTCCGCGTAGATGCCGACTTGGGAACTGATGACATCGGGAAGGTCATTGATGAAGCTCAAGAACAGTGTAGGGCCCAAGATAGAACCTTGGTGGGGGGGGGGGCACCAGCGTTCGTGATAAATGAGCCAGAGGTGAACCCGTTTAGGGCGACCTTCGCTTCATGGTTTGACAGGAATGATTGTATTAAGTCATTTAACACTTTCACTGCTACTCATTTTCACAGTGCTGCCCCCATCCGGGCAGCCATTTTTAAAGAAAATGCCAAATTTCAACCTACATATTTTATTACACAGAAAACTGGCACCAGTGTGTTTTACAACATTCCATTTTCATGGATATACCTGGGAATGACTTACCAGATTAGTAATGGGTATACACATGATATCTTTTTGTTGAAACTTGACTAATGCATGGAATAATGAAACACAAAATGTACTTAGAACAAAATGTATTAAAACAAGAAAATGTACACAATATTTATATATAGTCTTTTATATATTCCTGCTAAGACCGTTCCTGGAGAATGTGTTGACTGAGTCGCAGTCGGGCAGAGTCTCTGGTTGAATCTCTTGAATCCTCCCTCTCTTCCCGGTACCAACCATATTTATATGGTCGGTACTCCACTATGCAAATTAGGTGGATCCTACCACAACACTTTTGAAGCATTGTTCTTTGTGATTTTACGATAGATGGCGCAACGGGACACTCATAACAGCGGTATGCAAAAAACGTAGGTTTCCATACTTAGCCAGCTGGAGCAAGATAAGAAAAAACGAAGATCTTCGTAGGTAGCAGTGAAAGTGTTAATCGTCCTGTAATGCCGTATTCCTGAAGCTTAAGAAGAAGGCCAGCATGTCAAACCGTATCAAAAAGCTTTAGAGATGTCTATAGCCACGGCTTGAGCTTCTCCATTATTGTTGAGTGCTTGGTATACAAATTCAGTTAAAGCTGTGATCACGTCAGCGGTAGATCGGGCAATGCCGAAACCGTATTGCTTGTCGGAGAGCAGATTATGCAAAGTAAGCCGCTTAACCACTTCAGGGTTGATTAAAGCATCAAATACTTTACCGATGAGTAGGAGACTGATAGGAAGGTAGTTAGATGGGTCAGAAGGCTCACCAGAGTTTTTAAGGTTTAAAAGGTTTTAAAGACAGACAGACACAACAGATGAGGACTTTCAACAGGTTGGAAAGCAAGAGTCAGTGAGGCAGTATTTGTAAATTTAGAGAGGACAGGAGCCAATACGGGAGCATATTTCGTCAGGACAATGGCCAGTATCCAGTATCTACCACTAGCCTTATGTGTGTTTAATTTAGCGATGGTGCCTAATACCATCGTTAGGGTTATGTGATTCTCACTCAGTAGATCCTCAGTTCTAGAAGGGAAAGTCCGGTGTGGGTACACCAGATGAGAACTTACGAGCAAAACATTCAGCCTTATCTGCTGAGGAGGTCAGGACCTCCAATTCTTTGAATAAAGGGGTATTGAGGTTTTGCTGTTGTTCAGCACGCTTTTGCGGAGCCGCCAATAAGCTTTTGTACCAAACTTGCGAGACGCAATACATTGATTCATTCTATTGGCTAAGAGTAGCTTTGCTTTTTTGAGGCCATGCTTGCACACGTTACGAGCAGTGACGAAGAGACGTCTGTCATAATAAGACATGTCTCTACGTTATAGTCGGAAGTAGTGATTCTTGTGGGCAATATCTGCTGCACAAGCAGATGGGAACCAAGAGGATTTCTAGATATGTCAAAGAATGGACATCCTGATAACTTAAATGTTATATTATGAAAATCGGTTAGAAAACGAACACAAATTTGGTTATAGAAAAACTAAACTAAAATGATGAAAGATTAAAGCAATGATAACAGAATATACTGTTTTATATTTTAAACCAAATATTTCCACAGAAAAATATATTGACACACAATAAAGACGATCTGACGAATGCAGTGTAAAGACAACAGCTTGGGAGCGAAATATAGAGTAATAAAAGAACCTATAATGTTAACACGGAATAGTTCAGAAATCTGCAACAATCCCTAACTCAGACGTAACAAGAGATGGAGTAAATGAAGGAAACCTGTAGCAGATGACTTGAAATATGTGTAACTTGAAAGTAACTGGATCGGAATCTATGCAAATTTAAAGACGTTAACGGAAGAACAATTGGATCTTATAATCAGTAACCCTAAGTTGTTTGTTTTTGTTTAGCAGCATATCAACCTCTATAGGTTTTGCCGAAATCTAAATAATTTTTTACGTAATTTTTTTATTTTCATCTACAGATATTGTGTACATAGAAATACATTAAGATGTTTGTGTTTGGGAAAACACCCCCTTGGGAGTCGGTTCCGTAGAGCAGAGGTTCGCAGGAAAGAAGTGCTTGTATGGATCATATGTCTCAAAAATGGAATACGAAGGAAATGTGGCTGGTTCGCTACAATGAGCGTAGCCTATCGGGTCTTAGGATTAAAACTGTTGGAACTAAGGAATGAGTGTTCGTCTTTCCATGTAAATAGTAATAAGGCAGTTAGGGGCTTGCAATGTTTCGCCTGTGAGAAAGATGTTGTAGGGATGAACACAATGCGTCAGACTGGGCAGCTCCATATATGGCGGCGGGTACTACCATTTAGGCTTGATCTGTCATTTGTAAAAGTAGTAGATAACATGAGGTGACATAATTGTTTGCGTGTTACAGGGAACCGAATATCTTTCCCGTAGGGCTCGTATATACGAGCACCATTTGAGGTCTGGGATGAGTTTAAGACAAAATTGCTGACTCGGGGCAAAGGTTCTACCTGAGGGAAAATCCATTCGTCAGTATTGGTGATAGTTCAGGCTCTGATCGTCGATAAAGGCATGTAACTAGTTTGGTTAAGATAAAAGATGAACAGAAGGAACAAGATCCAATTGATCAAAACTTGAGAAATTGTTTTTTTTTTTTTCTGGACAAGACGACTGAAAATTGCTGAATATGCAATTTGTGTTTCATCCATAAAAGGATATTAGCCGGTTGCATTTGTCAAGAAAAAAAGTGCGTGGAAGACAGATAATCTTTTAAACAACGGTTCCAGTAAAATCTTCAAAGTTAAGTAACCTCGAAGTTGGTCAGTGTTGGGTGACCACTGATGAAATCTAGGTGATGTAAACTTCGCTGTACGAGTGTTATAATGGATAATGACTTCATAATCGGACAGCCCATTTGGGGTCAATGTCAAGATTGCAAACTTAAAGAAATACTTAAGAGGGTTTATATGCTCTAGAATGTTCTCTATACATAAAGAAAATGAACCACATATCTGCCCACTCGTTGATAAAATTTGATAATTTGGTTCTGTTTCCAGGAAAAAAAAATCTTGTATTGTTTACAAATTTAATAAAAATAAATATTAATGTTTAGGCAGATATGACGGGTCATTGTAGAACAAAGACAGATGGAAAAGGACAGAAATATGGCATGGACAATTTCCCGCTAGGTTTGCTATATTCACTGACGTGCTAATAACCTTGCAAAAGGCATGAATCCATCTCTTCTCCCCCATATATAGGTTAATTTGTAAGGTTTGTATCTCTAAACCAGTTTTACATCATCCAAAAATCTAAATATTTTCTGTTTTTAGATAGCCTGTGTAGGTTCACTAACTTGTAGAAAACGAATCAAAAGGAAAAGGGTACCAATAAAATATAAACACTGAGATGAGGTATAAAGAAAGCAAGAGTACCTCGCTTAACCCAGATTATAAAGTATTATATGAATATTGTGCGCTGAAAAAAAATGATAAGAGTAAAGAATATGAAAATAGATGGAAAATGGATGAAAGTTATTCCATAGATATTCCCAGAAACATAGAGGCATTTGAAAACCTGTAAAATTTTGTAAAATCGATCCTACAGCTGACAATGATAAATTCAGGACATGCGGAGAGAAAGGAAAATCCGTGTGGCATATCGTCCTCACATGCACAAATATGGCACAGTAAAAATGCTAAGGAAGATATGGAAAGTCATTGTGGAGCAAAGACAGATTTAAAAAGGGCATGGACAATTTCCAGTTGATAAAGCCAGTCATGTTGTGGAAGATAGAGAGAAAAGAACACTCATCATCATGGATTCTGCATGACCCGCAGATAATAGTGTAGTTGATAAAGATGCCGGAAAACAGAAAATAACATGATTGTATACAATGGAGCGTTTACAAATTGTAGCTAATGATGCGAGGGATAGTTGTTACTGCGCCGGTCAATAAAAATATTGAACTACCCAAGTGGTTAGAGAAAAGAGTTTGGGGTTAATGTCAAGACGGGAAACTTGAAGAAGACTTCAGTACTTAAGAGGGTTTATATGCTCTGGAATATTCTCTATACATAAAGAAAATGAACCACATAGCTGTCCACTCGTTGATGGAATTTGATAATTTGGTTCTGTTTCCACGAAAAAACTTGTATAGTTTAAAATTTAATAAAAAGACATTTATAATAATAATAATAATAATAATAATAATAATAATAATAATAATAATAATAGTGAAGAATCTGCACTCTTCAAGAAACAGCTTTGTGCAATGAAATCCTACCAATAAAAAACGAAGCGAATATTATCTACACCAAACGAGTAAAACAGAAAGCAGAACAACAGTGAACCAACACAAAAGACATCAGTGGCCGAGGAACACCGGCTTGAAAGCTGAGACAGAAGGCCTAATTATTGCAGCTAAGGACAAAAACCTCGCAACGACGTAAAAACCGATTAAAAAAAACTAGGGTTAACCTTTATCTTTTCTGCATAACCACATGAACTTCACATCTTGTTTTCATACATCTACATAATAAGCATCTACCTTGAGTGTCCCTCGGGCCTTGTATTGAGTGAACATAAATAAAAAAAATAAATCACAGTATTTCTGCAGTTTATAGTATTTTTTCTCCAGAGAATATCCGCGTTGGTGTGTGTCACAAGCCTGGCACTGCAGGCTTTTCAGACTTTTACTAATTACGTCCGTCAACGTCGACACAAGCAATATTTCCCGCCAGGTTTCAGCTTCACATCGACAATCTCATTAACGACGATTAGCAAGTTGGTGCGTGCGCGATAAGCCTCAAACAGTAACGCCTCGGGCTAACAAACGTGACTCTGCGACACTTCAACCACATCGCTAGTGAATTGGCCGTGTCTATGGGTAGATATTACAGTTTAATGAGTAATAAACGACCTCGTTAGGAGTACATTTTTCATTATAGTTTGCGTCGGACGTCTGCAACCATCTTGGAGCGTGTGTTCAAGCAAAGACCCACACGCACACATACACATACATACACACGCATATAGTATCCATTTATTATATGTTACTGTGTTTGTAAAAGATGATGTTATTTTTGGCTTGTTATTGTTTTCTGTTTTTTGTTTGCTAACTTAAATTACTAGAAATAATACTATAAAATAATGCTATAAATGTATATGTTGGTAACATTTATATACACACACAAAATGATAAAGACACACGCACACAGGAACATACGAGGTTTAATAAAAAAATGTATCTGTACATTATTATGGTATTGGAACTAAAACACTCAGAGTAAAGCCACTGGGCACAGATTGATCTGGAACACTGCCAAGTATACACATTAATCATAATGTTCAATTCCGTTGTTAATAGCAGTGCTTGAAAGGAAAGTGTGTAGAGTGTGGTCATTTCACCACATTGCAGAATATCCATTAGGTTCCATCTTGTGCAGCGGTTGCTGGCCAACACAACATTCCCCGGGTCCGGTAACCGCTATAATATCAAAATATCAACGCTTGCGTCGTTTCCCTCTTCAAAATCAATTTTCGCTCGAAAGAGACAAGATTTCAAGACGTTTGAGGAAGTTCGAGAGAATACGACGAAGCTGCTGCTCGCTATCCTATAAAAGAAGTTCCAGGAATGCTTCCACAAAGGAAACGACGATGGATAATGTGTGTGGATTTATAAAGGGCAATAATTCGAAGGAGATTAAAAGTCAAATTCTTATCTGTTGTAATTTTCATTTGTATAGCAACAGATCCGATGTTTAAAAAAACATCCTCCAGTACAAATGAAGATTATTTAATACTTCCGGGAGAAAAGTTGATTCAAATTAAGTTGTCATGTTACAAGCCCCACAATAATCTAAAATTAGAATAGGTATCTCCACAGATTCGCAATAACGATATTTAAAGTGCATTTTAAGAAATGAAGCATTATTCTTAAAATTTTAATTTTAATTTCAAGCTAATAGATTAATTTTATTTCCAATAAGCAAATAATTTGCTGTGTTTCAGAACTAATTTAAATTGATTGGAGGCTGTTTTCGCTTTGAAATTGCTGAAACGTTTCATTTTATGCCATTTAGAGCCACCAGTCATCAAAGTCTCATTATTAAAAAAAAATCTTGCAAATATAAAATACACATTTCTGAAACTTTATTTGCTATTTTTTATGAAAGGGATTTGTGCATATAAAAAACTGCCGTAACGTAATGATTTAAAAAGAGATGGAGGCAGCATAAGTGCTCTTCAACAATATAAACAAAAGAAATCAGACTTCCCTATCTAAATATTTTTGGCAACTGAAGGAAACAAATAGGACACCTAAAGTGAAATGGAAAATTATAAACAGGGCTAGAACATGTAAAACTTGGGATGACCCATGCCCTTTGTGCCTCCATGAGAAATTGCACATTATTAAGCTTCTAAATAATAATAATCTATTAAACAATAGACATGAGTTAACGGTTTTCTGTCGACATCATCAGATTTATGGTTTGAATTATTAGCTAAAAACAAGCATACAGTATTATAACTTGATTAATCCATAGCCCAATAATCAGATTCAAGGTCTGAATAATTAGCTAAGAACAAGCATACAATATAATAAATTTCATAATCCATAGCCCAAATAAATAGTTTAAATACCCTACAAAAAAGATAACCCTTTATGAAGTCGTCAAAAAACAAACGTTATGGCAGATTTTTATATGCACAAATCCCTTTCATAAAAAAATAAAATAAAAAATAAATAAATCTCCATAGACACGCATGCCAGGCTAGGGTGAATACATATTCCGTTTCAAATTTAGACACCCCCACCTTTCCATGACTTGACATCCATGAAAGTAACTCTATACTGATACTTATTATTAACACCCATCACACGCCTACCCAATTTAAACAATTCGCCCTAGCTGTTACCATGGAAATTTTGATTTCAATTATTAAAACACGTAAATTTCAGAAATATGTTATTCCAAAAAAAATTTCGCTTGAAGATGGAACAGAGCTCACTTTAACTCAATTTAATTCAAATAATTGTATTGTAGTTTTCGGCTCTTGTTTTGAAACATAAGACCTCTTATGTCGCGAGTTGGAATCATATTTTTTAAATGAATAATTATATATATATATATATATATATATATATATATATATATATACTTAAGTAAGTTTGGTAATACGTATGGATACTCCCAAGGAGGACGTAATCCAGAGAGCTCAATGTCAAATGAGAGCAATTACTAATTCAACATTACAAATATTTAATGAAATATTATAAACAGAGCATTCACTTAAATATGTGTATCTATAAAAGTATAAACATAAAAATGTCTTTATATATATATATATATATATATATATATATATATATATTGACCACTAATATTATATATCTATCAATCCTCTATCTATTCATATATCTATATATATATATATATATATATATATATATATAAGAGTAAATAAAAGATTTTCTAATTAAATTATGTCTATACTTTTTTTTAATTTTTCGTCAAGATGGGATAAGAATTTTAAAAATAATTGATGATTAACTTATCCAAGATCTGCTTTAAAAATATTGTCAGAATTTCTCGTGATTTCATAAATTTAAATAATGTGTTTTTACACATATAAAACGCATATATTTTTACCAAGATTTTCTAGAAAAAGTATATTCAAAATAATTTCATTCATTGGTGAAGCATTTCTGAAAAAATTTCATTGTACCGACAATTATGTTAATTTTGCAAGGATTATTAATCACTGCATCTTTCCTCGCAAAAAATCCGCCAAACTTTGCTGTGCTAATTCATAGTCCATCCGAGAAACCATGAAAAAGTAAGGTCTGTATATATATATATATATATATATATATATATATATATATATATATATATATATATGATGTATGGGAATATCGGAGGGTTTACGATTCGGCTAACCAAAATCAAGTTCTTGCGAGTGAGGAATGTTGTTATTAACCCTGTAAAATTCAACATAAGAACTATAAAATGGTGGAAGATCTCTTGACATGTCGACGGAAAACTAATTGGAGGTAGTGTCTCAATAAATCACCGCAGAAAAGGAAATGGCAAACCACACCAATATCAATCTCAAGAAATGTTATGGCATTTAACAAACAAATTATGAAAGATAACAGCGTGAAGCGGGTTAAATCTATTGAAATTATCTCTTCGTACGTCAAAGTGTGACTTATGCAACAGTCGCCACCTGGCCGTTATCCAGCGACAGTTATCATAAACAGCGCAGAGAAAGATCCAAAGTCTTGGAATTGATCCCCCACCCGGCAAGGTGTCTAGCAAAAGTTCTCATCAAGGATATATGTTCTGGCCATGGAATATTAGAACATTAAAACATTTTGGCCAGTTGGAATATACCAAACTGCAAAAGAGCAAGTTAAGTGTCAATATTTTACACATATATGAAACGAAATAGCCAAACAATGTATATTTTGTCGGGTGAACACCACTGGATTACATATGCTTCTGGAGAGAAAAATGAAAGAGGAGTAGGATTGATACTAGTCATAGATATGAATAAATAAGTTCTGGAGTACTGAAATGATTAATATACTTAAAATTGAGCGATGATTGCCGAAATCATGAGAGCACATAAAGAAGAAATAATGGGGAAATATCAAAAAAAAATTATTAAGAGCTATAAAGAAGAAATTGTGAAGAGCCATTATCGCCAATATTCTGAGGGCAGACGGCATACAATGAAGAAGAATCGCCAGTCTACGAAATCTTTTGAAAGAGAGACTTCTTCAAGAAACACCATGCTTCATTCACTTGCAGCTATTTTTAATTACTGGGTTCAGAATTCGGCCGGGTTATTGGGATCGTTTACTGTTAGGCTAGGGTATGCATCCGGGTTGTAAATCTTTCACACGTGTACACAATGTATATGATTATTTATTTCTTGTCATTTTTCAGCTCGGAAAAGTAAAATTCATTTTTCAAATTTAATCTGCCACTCGATAAAATATATGGGACGATTTATAACGCTGTCAAGTGGCGTCATCTGCGCGACTCGATTTATAAATGTACAAAAAAAGAAAATATTTGATATTTGCCGGAACAATTCTAAGGTCGCCAATAAAATTCAATCTTTACAACAACAAAAACTTTAGGTTCGGTTGAGTAATTAAAATATATTTTGATATTTAATATAGAACATAAAGAAGAAACAGTGTAGGTTATTGATTCCAGTCCAAATCCCAGAAAGCGTATGCTCTGGATCAAGAAAGATATTTGAAGGCTGTGTCACTTCATGATGTAGGCATTTATTGCTTTCTAAATCGTCCAAGGCACACGTACGGATCACATTAAAATACCAGTTATCGTACAATACAAATTTCCACGCATTAAACTTAGCAATGATTCATAGCAAGTTATATATATATATATATATATATATATATATATATATATATATATATATATATGTATGTGTGTGTGTGTGTGTGTGTGTATGATTTTCAAACCAAGATCCACTCAGACATTGTCTTACGCTCGAATCAGGTTGAAGCAGCGGTTCTCTTATGATCACCGATGTTAAGTAACTTTGAGTCTTGTCAGTAACTTGATGAGTAACCGCTTGGGTTTACAGGGATTTGTAAGCTTGGATGTGCGAGTGGTGTAATGAATAAGGACTCGGAATTGGACATTGGAGAGCTGAACTCGATATATTCATTTACGCGCAAATAATCTTGGAAAAGCTTTGGATTCAATTCGTATCCTCCCCAGCTATGGGTTAATAAGTTTTATTTGTATAAGGGAAACTCATTACTATTTCTCAATAATTCTTTACAACCTAAAAATATCTTCTGGCTTTAAATCTCCTGGAAGAGGTTGGTAAAATGCAAAATACAAACCAATCAATTAATCAATACAACTTGTTAAATTTTGCCGTCGGAAGCTTTTCCAGCATTACTATACCACTCTGTTCATGGTCCGGCATCCATTTTCACAATCATATTAGGTATTTAACTTGCTTATGCCTCTGTTTCTCTCTTTTCAATGTGTATTTTGAGTATCAAATTCTCTAAGCATTCTTTTCTTATTGTTTTGCGGAAATTTAAAATGTTTCGGATCCTAAACAAAAATGCCTTTTGTGTTAGCATTATCCTTATGTCTTCCTCGTTGCTTACATTTTCCTCCATTGCCTAAGTTTCCTCTTTATCTGTCAGACACTTGTCTAGCAATCCATACAAGTTGAGCTGATCAAGACGCTCTTCATTTCGATTATAATATAGCACATTGAATATGTTTATCACGCTCATTTTTCGCCATTGCTGAAACGCCTTGTATATTTCCTAACTGTGCTTACATACAATTTGTGGTCTCCCAAAACGTCACCCAAAGCTTTGAATTTATTGATTGTTTGATTCGTTTTCTACGTCTTATCAACACTTTGCAGGTTATTTAAATCAGAAAATATTTTTAGATTGCCAGAATAATTTTTAAGGTATTAATGTTTTAATTTCTTACTAATTAACTCAGAGCTGGGGAGAGAAGAGCTGGATCATCATCAGTACGTTTAACAGGGCAGATAAAGAAGGATCCCTGTCTTACAGTAGTAGGTCCGTTTGACATGTGGCAGGCAATGCTTAAATGATCATTGTCCAATTCTTCACATCTGTGCTTGTAAATATGTAAGGTATTGTCTATAAAATTGACTATAAAAATATTATTTAATCTTGATTGAAGCTTTCATTTCCTTACTGCCGTACTCCAATTGAGGTCGGAAATGCTATCCTTACAGCCAGAAATGTAAGGTTCGCGGAACTGATATGGTTCCGCTAATTCTTTCATTGGATTGTTGAAGGCATACGATGGTTTGGGGACGGCATCGCAGGTAGCCAATTTACCACTGGAGATGTATGCAATCTTATGAGATGGTTTAGTTACATATATGCCATCATTATATCTCTTATCAGAATTAAAACCAAACTGGCCTGAGAAATTCAACTTTCACAAAATGACTGGAGCTTATTTGATAAAATTAAAGAAATTTTTATTTAGCTCATTTATTTATTTTTATACTATTGCGTACCCATTACAAGATCCGAGAGCCACTCTAGATAGAAGTAAATGAGGTTGTTACTCTCATATCATACTCTCTTAAGAGAATACGATATGAGAGTAAGTGGTGAATATTATACTGGATATATAAAAATTTACTCTAGACATATAATGTTAAGATTGTAGTAATCTGGAAAGCATCCTCTTGGGAGTCTGTTCCACGATGTAACACTTCTGGCGAAGGAGATGGAAGGGAATGGAATAAAGGTGAGTTTACTTAGCACTGGTACGCTGGCTCATAATTGTGAAGGTCTTGAAGTGTGGAGATACGGAATATCGCTCGTTGGAACATTTTTAATTAAATTAGCGATAGGGGAACGAGAAGCTAGCAAGGTTTATTAAGTAGATGAATGGTTGTAAGGTGGAAAATAATTAATCACCCACACGGCCGCGTAAACACTTCTGAACTAAATCAAAGTTGGAAAGAGAGAATTTGGTAAATCTGTTCCAAATATGGCATGAACATTCCAAGTCTAGAAAAAGAGCATAAGGTGATAGATGACATTTCCTAGGGTATCAGTGAAGAAAATTCTGCCAGAATTCGAACTCGGGTCGTTGATACCATTTTATAGACTTATTAATTTATATTTATTGTGAAATTAGGAATGGTATGAAAGCGATCTCTAATATCCAAATATTTGATCACCGAATAAATCGAAAATATTTATAGAGAATTTTAAAGAAAGAACAAACGTCTTAGTCAAGCATTAATCTCTAAATGATATCCAGAAAGATTGAACTCCATTTTGTAATTAGCGAGAACAATAAATTAATCCCGAACTAAAATAATTTAAATACTGAATTGATAATAAAACATTTAAATCTTTCATTTCGTTTATTATACATTGTAACTCCCATAACGTGCCTGACATTTTAGCTAATCTGATGAGCGTTTCTATACCTAAAACTCTTCAAATTCTAATAACATTATAGTTTTCGACATCAATACTTGACACAAAATAAAATCCTCCTATTTGATTTGATAAAGACACTCCGAGTACGAAAGGTGTCGGCTAAGATAAGCTTTTTTCTTTTGTTTTTATTCGTATTTTCCTTTTACAGGTATACATTATCTAAAAATATTTACACGGTCGCGTGTCCTTAAATAGATACAACTGGCGAATGACTGAAAACCTTGTGGAGTTGTTTCTTCTAAATAAGTTTCTTTCTAGAATAGCCTTCTAGATTTGTTTCCTTCTGAACTTGCATTCTTCTAGATTTGTTCTCCTCTAGAATTGCCTTCTGGATTCTGGAGTTGTATTCTTCTAGATTCATTTCCCTCTAGAATTGTCTACTAGATTGTTTTCATTCGGGTGTCGTATTTTTCTAGATTCGTTTCCCTAAAGAATTGTCTTCTTGATTCGTTTCCTTCTAGATTTGTCTTTTTCAAGATTCGTTGCCTGCGAGAGTTCACTTCTTCTATACCCATTTTCTTCTAGAATTATGTTCTACATTCCTCTTCATCTAGAACTGCCTCCTACTAGAATCGTTTCTAGAATCTAAAAGACAATTGTCTTCTAGATTTGTATTTTTTGCGATATTTTTTCTGCATCCTCTTATACGTCCGTCTCCTTATTTGTCTAGGTTCTTCTTCTTCTTCTTCTTCTTCATCTTCTTCTTCTTCTTCTTCTTCTTATTCTTATTATTATTATTATTATTATTATTATTATTGTTGTTGCTGTTGTTGTTGTTATTTCCTTTGATTTCTGGCGTTTACACATTTCTTTCCGGGTCCCGCCCAGAGACCTATGGTTAGAAAAGGCATCATGACAATTTCCACTGAGGAAAAAGAAAAGAAAATTTACATAGATAGAGTCCTTCGTACATTTTATTGTATTTCTTTGGAGCATGGGCTTCCAGGAATCCCTTCATTTAGTCTACTGGAATATTTTCCAACCAATCCTAGGGTGCCAACTACAACAGGGATTGTTGACGTTCCCATGTGTCAATATTATTATTATTATTATTATTATTATTATTATTATTATTATTTCACCCTTTTTTCCTTTCTTCTAAATTCGATTCTGTATATAATTGTCTCCTAGATGTTTCCTTCTGAAAGTTACTTTCTGTCCTATTTTTCATTTTTTCTCAGTCTTTCATTGTCTAGATTTATTTTAGTTCCTTGTCTCCGTTGTTAATCATTTAAATATTTCAGTCCCGATTATATATATTTATAATGCACAATACACTGCATCGATGTAGTCTATTGTCCCTTCCTTGTCACATATTATTTCTTTTAAACTCTTAGTGCTTTTCCGCTTCTCCCTTTGATAGCCTGCTTCTTCGGATTAATTTCCACCTTACATATTCGTTTCTCGTCACTTTCAGTATTTCGCCTCCATTTCCTTCCTACTTTTGCGCCGCCACCTCTTCACATTTCACACTTTTATCACTTTTAATTTATTCACTTGTAAACTTCTTTCCCTCTGCCAAATAGGACAAAAAAAAACGACTTTTATAGTCGATCGATAAGCAATACGACCAACTTATCGCGTAGTAAATACCGCCCTAATACGATAAAAAAATGTAATGGGCTTCATATCGATTAATACGATTTCCCCTGTTCCACTTCTCTTGCATCGCATATATATATATATATATATATATATATATATATATATATATATATATATTCTGGCTTACAAAAATTTATTTTCTTATGGGTTTTACGCGGTTTGAAATTGAATTGGCATGAGTCTTTAAGTTGAAGGAAAATTCCGCAGCGCATGCGTGTAAGCAATCACTGTTTGATTAAGAAATAAGAATGGCGGCTATCGCCGACATTTTTCTTTTATTCAGACACGCTTCTACACAATAAAACCCTCTTTCCGTGCGGCAAGTTTCGCACAACAGTATTCATACTGCTAGTTAATCTAATATTTCTTGGACTTTGTGCAGAGGATGCCAATCTTTTTCATACTGTTCAATATTTGTTAATATTTTGACGCATAATCTCATCATTAAATGAAGATTATAACTTAAAGTGTTATTTTATGGGGTGCCATGAAAAATACTTGAAAGGAAATAAGGTTTGAATAAATAACATTAAGTGATATTGACAGTTGTTAATAATTTTATACTTACTCACATATAGGTTATGACATTTGTAATGAAATAAATATCGCAGTAGCAAGTACAAGATTGCGGTTATGAATAGATTTGATATCAATGTGATTAATATCGAAGTGACTGACACACAAAAAAGCTTTATTTGATTTCGCTATTTCCAATATTGTTAATACAAATGAATTTTTTGTATATTTTGTAAGGTTATTACTTGTATATAAGAATAATTCTTGCATATTTAGTATATTTGCCTTTCCGATATAGGAAATATTAAGAAGTCAAGCAAAAATATATATCATTTTCAAAATGGCACATTTAGGCTAACAGTTTATTAATGTGAGTTCTTCCGAGAACTTTACAATACATATGGACAAATTATATATATATATATATATATATATATATATATATATATATATATATATAATTTTTTTAACGTATGCTGTACTTATGAGAAAAGGGCTCAGTATTATGGATTGATTCTACATAAATATTAAAGGGGACACCAAGTAACGCAGAATGTTCCATGTAATAAAATAAAATATACAATTTTATTTATATATATATATATATATATATATATAAAATTGTGTATTTTGTTTGTATTACATTTTGTCGGATATATATATATATATATATATGAAAATTGAAAACATTTCAAATGTTCGTTTTACTGCGTTATGCAGCGTTTTAGATTTCATATTCAAAATTCACGTGTTTTTTATGTCTTGAAATATTTTTCTCTCTAAAATATGTTATGACATATATATATATATATCGTTCATGAACTACATGCGTCTTGTATTAGCAGAGGTACATCCTCTAGCAGGACTATGTTCGAAATATAGTCGTTGTAGATAGCTCCTGTAAGACGTGCTGGGAGTATATACGGACCTACTAGTATCTGTCTATATTTCTTAGATGAGGTATTATGTATATTATTTACATTATTCGGACTATTGTCCTTATCTTAGATTCTTGAAGCCTTACCTTGAGGGGGCGGCCTGTCTCACCTATATATTCCTTTCCGCAGCTGCACGGGATAGCGTACACACAGTCTATAGGCATGTTCCCCTCTACGGGGTTGTTACTCGGGAGAGATATCTGCAAAATTACGTCAAGCTTTTGAAGGTTGTCCTGATGTTATATGGACCGCAGATCCTTTGTATTTTCTCTGATAACCCCTCCACATAAAACAGGCAGACTATTTTCTGAGTGTTGATGTCGGCTACTCTTGTAAACGCCTATCCCACTTTTTAGGGGATGCTGCCAGGTACTCAGGGTAGTTGTTTCGTTGTAGGGTACTATTTATACTGACCAATTCTTTATCTAACGTCTCTGGGTCGCCACGTTTGACTTTTGGAGAACTTTCAGAGGGAAATTAACAGAAGATAACTGATAACTGACATCCATTAAACATGTCACGTGTAACAAGAATAGTCTACCCCAGGGAGCGAAATTAAGGGTTCAGTTCGACATTCCAACCACCTGAAGAAGGCCGGGGCGTACAACGGCCGAAACGTTGTAATAAATATGGCGACAAAGATGAGGACAATAGTCCGAATAATGTAGATAATCACTTCCAATTCCAACCCATAATCGTAAACTGACGCTGGTGTCTAGGCTGTATTCTTCCATAGGAATTCCGATCCGCCCACAAATGTTGGTTGCGTCAGTTTGTTATTCCATCTGTTCTAAATGTTACCCAATCCTTAAACAAGCCTGAAGAGACAAAGAACAGATCAGCAATTCGTCCAATAAAGCATCGGTAAGGGTTCTCCTATAGCGAGTGATCAGAAAGCGAACGACCCTATACACGTTGCAAATTATACGGATACATGAGCTGCTCTTAAATGTAGAATTCATGCCGTACTACGAGATGTGCAGCATGCTGGGGCCACTGGACGTGTGCACGTATCTGGAACCTCCCCATCAGCCTGTAAAATGTGTTCTTTGTGGTCAATGAATCTCGGTCTTCCACGATCCATTGTTTGTGGTGCCACAGATCCTGTCTCAGCAACGCGGCGATAAACAGTAGCAAAGTTTCGAAGACACTACAGGCTTCGTTCTAAAAACACAATCTGATATAGCAGCGCGTCCAATGCCATTCGTAGGACCATATGCAACAATCATATCTGCCTACGCCTCTCAAGAGAGATGGACGAATTGAAGCGAGCCGTTTCGGCTTGACGGTCGAACTCTCTGCCTCTGAGCAGAGAGGAACCTGGACGAGGCTCCTCCGAAGGGCAAAGCCTCGTTCGGGGAGATTGACCAACCCGATTCTGTTTTTACAGTTTCTTCGGGCATTTTTTGGCCGAGCCTACGTGGAAAACCCACGTAAAACTCGGCTTTGTGCCACATCTTCCCCTCGGGGGAGGGGAATAAATATTGAATCGAGTCGAGCCGATAGTAGTTCACTCCAAACCAGACTGACAGTCATACTAACACCTTCGACATCTTGTATTATTATTTCGTGTAATATACCTTAGTTATTTCTACTGTTGTGTTCATGTTGTTCTTCCTTGGTCCTAAAGTAGACCATAACCAATACTAAAAGTACCAGCAATTCATTTTTATATAAAAAAGACCAACAATACATATATTAAAATAACCAGCAATACATGTTATCTGTAGTTGAAAGAGAATAATTGCGTACACAATATATTTAGTTGAAGCCATCAAATTGTGTTCAAAATATTTAGACTCCAGTATTAAATGATCCATAGTGTTTGATATGCCGCTAAACAAAATCAACCAACCAGCACTGATTATCTTAGAGAAGTTTAGCACTTTTTCTTCGATTCTAAAGTAATTTTCCTTTAACTTAATACGTTGTATAATCTCTGGAAGATATGTTTCGGATTCGATGCGTTTTGAATCACTTTTTATTATAAGCATTTCAACCTAAGACCGAAGTGCCACTAGAACGCAAGGGGTTAAATATAGTGAAAGTAAAAGAAAATACTAGGGTAGATGGGGATTGGGGAAAGGATAAAAACAAGAAGAGGAGATTAATGCCTCAGAAGAGGTAGATTAACACACACACACACACACACACACACACACACACACACATATATATATATATATATATATATATATATATATATATAAGTGTGTGTGTTTGTGTGTGTGTATGTTTGTGTATAAGCAGAGGAAAAGAGAGAGAATGAAAGAGAGAAACAGAGAGTGAGAGTGAAACATAAAGAGTGCGGGATGCACACACAAACACACAGAGACAGAGAGAGAGAGAGCGAACATCATGGACATAAAGATAAACACTAAATTCTTTCTTTCATCTTCCCGCATCAAACGAACTTCAACAAATATCTTCATTATTTAGCGCACTCCCTGTTATTGAACACTCTTCCTCCATAAATGAAGCAAATTACAAACAATATATTATGATATATATATATATATATATATATATATATATATATATATATATATATATATATATATAGAGAGAGAGAGAGAGAGAGAGAGAGAGAACACAGAGTCTAGACATCATACTACACGTTTACCTGATTAAACATCGATATGTATCTTGGTCAATATCACTCTGTATATCATCATTGTTTATTAGTTTTGCGATAGTAGGAGAAAGTTCTCGTTTTTTCGCCCATATGGGCTTCCGTCTACTTTTGTTTCTTTAGTTAATTCTTCTTGCTACTTTTCCCTTATATATTTATTGATCGTGCAGTCCATGTTACTATGATGCTGTTAGTTTATTTTCCTTTGCTTCTCAACATTTGTGTATATGTGGACACAAACATATTTCGTTGAGTGCGTTCGTATCGATTTCACTGGCACAGCATTAATTCATTTAAACCTTTTCTTTTATATTGTGAGCTATACGTATTCTCGGATACATCCGTTCCATTCAGTCATGTATGCAGATAAACACAATAGAGGTAATATCTATCTATTTATCTATCTATCTAACAGACAACATATATATATATATATATATATATATATATATATATATAAACATACATATATATATATTTATATCTAAAAACTATATATATATATATATATATATATATGCACACACATTTATATATATATATATTTTTATCTATCTTTATAAAAGTCAGTTTATATATATATATATACTTATATATGTATATACTTATATATATATATATAAGTGTATATATATATATATATAAGTAGATATATATAAACTGACTGTTATAAAGATAGATAAATATATATATGCGTGTATATGTATATGTATATATATATATATATATATATATATATCAATTGTTCCTATTTATTTATCTACTTATCTATGTCACTGTTTCTATCTCATCTCTCAATATATATATATACATTTTTCTTTCTTTATAACTGTCACTTTCTATCAATCACAGTCTGTTTCTTTATTTTTCTCTCTTTCCATATCTCTCTGCCACCATATATATATATATATATATATATATATATATATATATATATATATATATATATATATCAATTTTAACAGTCAGTTATCTATCCTGTTATGCTTCTTTTTCTACCTATCTATCAAAGTCCGTGTCTGTATATATATATATATATATATATATATATATATATATCGGACTTTATCGAAAATGCGCTATTGATATTGATATATAGAAATTCTATTGAGAGGAGACATAAAAGATAGGGCGAGAGAGAGAGAGAGAGAGAGAGAGAGAGAGATGAAAAGAAACAGAATGAAATAGTTACTGCAAAATATAGTTTGTAGATATAAAGCTCAACATACAGTAATAAAAATGCAAGTGGCATATATTTTGTATCAAGCACTTTTTAAAAAAATGAAATGCTAAAGTACTGTGGATTGACTGTTTTTTGTCTTCATATATATATATATATATATATATATATATATATATATATGGTTTAGGGACATGTCCAACTCTGTGGGTTATTTAATGCTGAAAAACTAAATACTTTTAACTCAATTTTACTTGATTTTTGTAAGTTCTTATCAATGAAACCATTACTGGCGGGGAAGCGGTAGATTCATACCTTTCCCAATTATATTTGCGCGTAAATGAATACAACAAACGCAAATGGATTCAGAATTCGGATCTCCTTTTAACGAATTCCGGGCCGTTATCCAATTCACCACCTACATATCCTAGATTATGGCACCTGTTATTACCAAGCGGTTCTGTTCAGACTCTGCGTTACTTAACTTTGGTGATTGTACGGAAACCGGTCTTTTAATAGTCGCAACCGTATGCCTACACACACAGACAAACACACACAGGTGAGTGAGTATATATATATATATATATATATATATATATATATATATATATGAAGAAAATATATAAAAAAAAAACAAAATCCTAATATGCGATTATGCTGTTTTAATGTTTAATGTCAACGTCAGACGTTTCGGTCTAATATACCCTCTTCAGGGCATATTCATAAAACTTAATTAACAATTGAATTGTATATGGTCTATTTTAATTATGTTTTATGTATATGTCCTGAAGATGGTCTATTAGACCGAAACGTTGACATTAAACATTAAAACAGCATAATCGCATATTAGGATGTTTGTTTGTCTTTTTCAGTAGATTTTTCTTCATACTGTCGGATCTATATCCATATATTTACACACACACACACATATATATATATATATATATATATATATATATATGTGTGTGTGTGTGTGTGTGTGTGTGTTATATATATATAAATATATATATATATATGTGTGTGTGTGTGTTAGTAAGTACATATATATGTGTGTGTGTATACACACAGAGTAATTTAAATAATTCAAAATTATTCAAATAATAATATTGAAAAATTTATCAATTTGATTATCAAATTGAATGAACAATGAAAATAATTCTTCTGTGACGTGTTAAGTCATTGCTCTCCATAACTTTCGATTTTTATATCTCTTGGTTAGGTCTTTTTTGTTTTACCCCGATTCCCAGGTCCTATAAGCTGGGCCAGCAGGCGGCACGCTGATTCCGCCTGTCCCTCTTGCCTTTGATATGCCCCGCAAGTTACAAAGTTTCCATACCCGCTTTCCTCAATTATATGTCCCAGAAATTTCTTTCTAAATCTAAATATTTTTTTTTCTTTTATTTAAGACTTCTACGATGTTTTAACGTTCGTGTATCGAATTTTCAGTAAAACTACATAACTCTGGCCTCAATTGAAACAGTGATCATATATGAACCGTGTCTGTTTAGGGTGTCAGTCACAATGATTGTCCACAAATTCCTATCTTTTGTAACTCTTTGTAATGATTGACTTTTCGGCATCACTCTCACTCATTTTATATGCGATGTTTACTGTTTCTTCTCTTAGGTTTAGTATGATCAGTGAATGTCAATTTCTCCAAACCGTACTTGATCATTATGTGTCCGAGAAATTCCTAAGCTTTCTATATGAAAAAATATAGAATGACAAAAACATGTTTGATATTCCTTCGTGTATATATACGACTAAAAAGTTTTGTCTATGATACTGGCAACATATAATTATCAGTATGGAATATGGTCGATAGTACTTGAATGAAGAAAAGAAGAAATTTATGTACTTTTATCAAATGCAGATCAGCAACAACTTATTAGAAATTTTGAAAAATACATTTTAAACAAGAGACAAAAGCGTCTCGAATTACATCGTTGATCAATGAAAATGGTGGCATAGTCATAAGGAGTTTTAATCTCTGAGATTGTGAAGAGTCAGCGGACGTAGAGAGAGCAAGGGCAAAGGTAGATAACTCTAAACATGAAAATTAGAACTTGAAAAATGAAGCGCCATAGATATATAAAAAAAATAATTACGAAATTACCTGCATATTACGCAAGTCAATTGATAACTGAAGAAGGCTTAAAAGAACTGGAGTCGAAATGTGGTGATCGTAACAAAGGTCAATCTGACTATAATAGTCAGGAGAAATGGTCAGAAGAGATGGAAAATAAGAAAATAAGAAAAGAAAACGATATATACATACATACATATCGTGTGTATTTAGGCAGTATCTTTTCATTTATACACGTTTCATAAAATAATATAGACAAGTGTTATTAAACTTATTAGACGTTATGAAAAGAGTTTACATAAAATAAATAGACAACACTTGTCTATATTATTTAATGAAAGGTGTATAAATACATATATATATATATAGATAGATAGATATATAAGAGAATAGGAAAACTGTAATAGTTGCCGACGCGTTTCATCCGATGTAGACATTTCAAAAAACGAAATGAATTTATTAAACAAAGTAGCTAATAATAACAAACGAAAAAGTCCTTAGCAACTGGAAGAATTTATACAACGCCATTTTCATACCGTTATCTGAATTTTATTTTGTTTCATTTTCATACTTGATTATTGAAAAAAGTTTGAATAAAGTAACTATAAACATTTTTTCTATCCTCTGCCAGCATCAATGATGGAGAAAGGTTTACCTCGAGCCATCGCCAGTGAGACACGCTGCAAGAGCCATTCCGTTTCAAGTGTTTTTATTGCTGTATTGACGGATTCAACCATTTTCTTTAATTTCTTGATAGTGTTCTCTACGTTTGTTTGTGAGAGTAGTAATTCTGTTAAGAAAAGTGAATTTATAAATGTTGCCTTTTTCTACAGGTCAAATTTGAGAAAATTTTTCAAATATATATATATATATATATATATATATATATATATATATATATATATATATATATATATATATATATAGAGCGATGGGGAAATTGTCGCCATTTTGAAATTCTTTTATTTTGTGTATGCAGGTAGATTTCATCGACTGCATATTATAGTAGAAAATGCGCACAATGACGGAAATGATTCTGTGAGGAATTTGGAAACGGCATGCTGAGCTGCTTGGCTTTCGCGCCGGAACTCAAATACGAACATTTCGTAGTGTATAGATGTCAATTTGAATACAGTGCCGAGGTTTCTCAAAGACTTGGATGAGTATTATGTTGATTACAAAACTACGACAGCTGGGAAAACACACACATATCGTTCTGATAAGAAAAGAACTCCCGAATTTTTGGGGTGAAGACCTCAGACTCAAAACAGAGTCCTTCCTTGACTCATTTCATCTTAACATCAAGAAGCTGATTAGAGAAATAGAAAGGATTGTTACAAAAATAAATAGACCTAATATTATACAATGAAACGTATTGGAATGTATATGCACTGGCTAAATACACACACGCACACACACATATATATATATATGTATGTAAGCAAATATATGGATATAGATGCGACATTATGAAGAAAATACGGAAAAAACAAACAAAAATCCTTATATACAATTACGCTGTTTTAATGTTAATATGTCAACGTCGGAGGTTTCGGTCTAATAAACCATCTTCAGGACATATTCATAAATGATAGATATGTTGTATTGATAATGTTATAATTTTTGAATATGTCCTGAAGATGGTTTATTAGACCGAAACGTCCGACGTAGACATATTAACATTAAATCAGCATAATTGTATATAAGAATTTTTGTTTGTTTTTCCGTATATATTTTTTCTATTCATATATATATATATATATATATATATATATATATATATATATATATATATATATATATATCAAATGCGTCAGTGGTAAAGATAATTAAACTAGGTCTTTTTAATATAAAATATCCAAAAGATAGATACATGAATAGCACCTAATGTATTTAACACTCCCTTTAGTATAAAGAAAACCTGCTGTTTATGTTTATTGTGCGTCTCACTTTGAAAGCAATTTACTATTAGATAGGCGTTCACGTCGCATATAATAAATAGGAAATCAATTCAATATGAAAGAATATTTTCCTTACACGGCAGACATTTCCCGTTGTAGCCGAAATACAACTCAATCTCTTGTCAGGTAACTTTATTTTAGACTGCATATTTTAAAAGGGAAACAGCATGCTCTAAAAACGAATGCATCTTTTTTTTTCCGTCCGAGAAACGTCGCATATCTTTATCTTTTAATTTTTTTTATCTTCTTCATTGTCCACTTCATTCATATAAACAACTGATAGATAAGAATTTCTGTTATGCAAATACTGGCGATTTTGCACCTGCGAATTTACAGTCAAGGGGGCGATTATCAAGAACAGATAACAAGCATAAAATTGCCTCCAGATAGGAAAAACAGTTTAGTTTAATCAAACACAAGGGCATGGTAGAATTTACCCTCAATGAAGAGCAACAACGCCATACTAGATAGAGAGATTTTCTAAGCCCAGCTTAGATGTGGCACAAGGCCGAAATATGGGGCACCTAGTGAGAATCGAACTCACTACTCAGTCGTAATTGATCTAGCAATTCTAACCATTACACCACGTCGAGGTGCCCATACTAGAGAGTCGTTCTAAGAAAATAGATTTATAATAACAAGTGAATTTCATACATGAAGATTTCAGAAATATTAATTTCTGTGAATTAATTATTTCGTATGAATTTCTTTTTTTTTTTATTTGTTTTTTTTTTTATCACACCTCTGATATCATCAGTCTCCAGTAATGACCGAAGGATAACCTGGAGTTGCGATAAAAGGCAACAGGAATAAAATTGAAAAAATTCTAAAATATACAATCTGATCATCATTGATTTAATAAATTCGATTATTATTACATTTAATACACCCAGGTTAAAATATAAACAAGCTAGATATGGATCACTGGCATTTGGAGAGCTAAAACATATAGCTATAAGCCCAAATTTACCGTCAACTACTTGCTGGTCTTCGCAAGAATTGGCTATGTCCCTGGTTATAAAGGCTAGCGTTCAAAGATTATGGATATATGGTCAACTCACGACCGGATATAAACCTTTATTTTCTATCCACGTTTCAACAAACAATTATAGAGTGATGCACGTGTTGGTTAAATCTGTTTAGTGACATATCAACGTCTACGGGTTATTTAATGCTGAAACCTAAATATTCTGAACGCAATTGTATGCCTTCAGCTACAGATAAAATATATTTTGGTCATTTTACTATAAATCTGTATTGTTTGCAATATGTTTTTATACAAAAAAATGTATATGTTTTTATACTTTCATGGGGTTTTGTTTTTGTTTGAGGGTTTACTATTTGCCCATAGCTGAGACCCAAACAGGTGCTGCCACCCCGGCTGAGGGTGGACCTTGAAAAAACAGCAATTAAGAAGAGGATCCACCTCAAATATCAAATCAGTCAATCAGAGACCTTGCTGCCGTATGTAGTTTATCGTCTAACCCAGGACGCGTCATACCTATGACTAGTGGCGATCTGGAAGATGTGATAAGAAACTTTAGACATAAGATGTAAGAGATAATTGGAAAAATAATATTATGTTTGTTATTGCAAGACACAAAATATTCGTTTTTATGAAATAATATTGAGGAATATCTGCTGAGTGCGCCACATACTTAGGAGTAATTTTACTGGTGCAGGAAAATTTGTTGGACTTTCTTACAAAAAGCTTTTCTAAAAATACCAAAACTTTTATGCTGAATTCTATTATGCCATTATAAGATTAAAACACCAATTTTGTTTAAGCGTAAGAACTTGAAATATACTATACAATATGGCTAATAATTTACGAGTGAGACTTAAACATCAAAACGTAATCTAAATTATTTCAAATTTTAAAATAATCCCTCATATTATTATGTTCATCTCATATTCGCTGTTTTTATTCGAGCTTTTGAAATCAAACACACGCACATACTTGAAACTCGGTTGTATTCATAACTCTATCAATACACACACGTGCTTTCTCTCACACACACACACACACACACACACAGATATATATGTAATGTATCTTCTGTTTAAACGGTCTTTAAAAACAGGAAATATATTAAATAATTGTCGGGCATAATCCATTTCATAATATATAATATATATATATATATATATATATATATATATATATATTCAATTAACGAAAATCTTGGTAATCCGTATGGATAATCCCACGGAGGATGAAATCCTGAGAGCTTAATGTTAATTCAGACCTAATAATTTAAATAAAAAACGACCACTTTAAGGCTCCATTGTAATAGTTTATTTCACCAGAGACTTTTAATTTTCCTTGGATCTTCAGACATCACTTTCAAAAGGTGAAGCGAAAAATGAAATTAAAATTTACACTTTTGACGGGCAGTATTAAGCTTATATAAGTTAACATAGAAGGTAGCGAGGAATGGTGTGAGAGACATGATCGAGTTTAGAAAGTGTAGGGAGATTTTTAAAATGTATTTTTATTTTTCTTTGTATTATAATATTAATATTGACGAAAGAGCGGGTAAAGATCAGACATTGACCTATTTAATCGGTCAACTCAACGGAAATGATACGTGGAAAGGGAAGGAGAAAAAAGGGAAAAAGAAAAGGGGAAAGTGAAGAGAATGTTAACTCATGTTAACTTTATACTGCCTTATACTGAAATAAACTATTACAATGGAGCCTTGAAGTGATCCTTTTTTTTTTAATTTATAATATATATATATATATATATATATATATATATATATATATATATATATTTCATTAAAAACACCTGAAAATGTACTGCGGTTAAGTTTTTTTTATTTAAATTTTCTTGTGTCTTTATAATTTTTTTTTTCTAGTCAAAAATTATGTAGAAATTGCCCGAATGCCCTGTATGTACGAGCGCTTTCGGCTATTTGTTTAGCCATTAACTAAATATTTAATAATCATCTAGATATATGCAAAAAAAAAACATACAATCAGATGAAAGTAAAAATAAAAACAATTTTGATAATACCTGAAGATAATACCTAGATTAGCTTCATAACTTACACACACACACACACACACACACACATGTATATATATATATATATATATATATATATATATATATATATATATATATATATATATATATTTAGTTTATTTCATTCAGATTTTTTTTTTGTTTTCGTTTGTGTTCTGTGACTTGTTTTTTTTTTACTGTTTTACAGTGATGTTCGTTCGACACAATTACGAATGGCCACTTGATATAGGCTTACAGAATAAGAGATACAATTTATGGTGATATGTTGGGAAGATAAATTAAACGCTAGAATAAAACACACGTGTTAATTATTCCGTATCTTCTCTTGACCCTTTTTATAAATTATAATATAGAGAAAATATAGTTTGAATATGATCAAATTATTTTTTAGTCTCAGTGTAGATATGAAAAAAATAATTCTAAAGTAGGCTGATTACTATTGTAAGATTAGATATACAATTATTTTTCGCTATTTGCAAATGTCTAAAGTTACTTTTAAAACAATATCGGCTTACTTTGGCTACTACGAGCGAGGATGACAATTTTTCATTGATCAAAGAAGCGATTCCAAAAATAAGTTTGATGTATGTTGATTTGGAGAGACATGGGGAAATGGTTCCTTCTGAGGAATTCCAACCTTCCTTCATGATAAAAAGAAGGTTTAAAATTTAACTCTGGGGAATAAAATTTAACTGATTCCGTGACTTAACGACCAATCAGGCAACGTTGTTTTAGCCAAACTCAAAGCATGTAGATCAATCTGGCAGTCGATGACCCCGAGAACCGAACAGTTCGAATTCAAGTTGGTTTTGTCATATTCACTTACGTACAAATACCCTTGCGATAAATAGGAAACCCTTTATTCCCAGTACAGGTCTGTGTTAAATTGCAGCAAAGAAAAAAAAACATTGTAAATTTCAAAACGTTTTAATTCAATATTTACTAAAAAGAGAAAATTATTCTTACAATCCCAAATATATTTTAGCTTCAAATAACCAATAAAGAAATGATAATACGTAAAAACCTCAAATCGATCAATAAACATTTCAATCCTATAACTACTTAACGATCAGCCTGACGAACCTATTTTAACCGTCTTCTCTATTTGTGACTGTATTGACATGTAAATAAGGTATTGTATAAAAGGCAGTATCGCTATACCAATGGGAGAGTCATCTTCTCTTGACGAGAGTACATTTGACTGAGAGAATACCTATCATAACAATATGACTTCGTCGATCGGTTACTTAACCTCGATGGAGGGTCCGGAATATGTTTCAACCTGGCTTAGCAGTTTTGCTGCGTCGGAGTGAGTAAAATCTTTAAAATACACCAAGGCTAGTGGAGGAGAAATTGAAGTTACGTAATTTGTTTTTGACCTTAGCCTCCAACGTGGTCTATCCCAAAGTGTTGGAAGGTTTAATTTATGAAATAATTGCTGCTGTCATGAAAGCAAATATACAACCAAAAACAAAAAAAGCGATTAGTCATAGCGAAAAGAACTAAATGTCTCGAAAGTAGACAGACACTGGACAAAACTATTACGCAATATGTACAGTGATTGATAGGAGCGAAGAGATATTGTGTGTTTGAAAGAATGGGTTCGAAACAAATGTCTATTAAAGACGAGCTAATTTTGCTAAGAATGATTGAAGGATTATTTGACATCTCCTACAAGCGTAAAAGTCTAGATCGGCTTCAATCTCATAATAAAAATCTGGAAGCATTTGCACAGTTTGTACAATAATTGGAAATGATTCAAAAATCTAATGCCCCGGAAGGCAGGATGGAGACTAACACTTACTTTTAAGCCACATGAAAAGAGCAAAAATAAGTTCCGGCGTTTGGGAAATCGTGTTTTAAGTGTAAAAAGAGGAATCATTTTCAAACAATATGTCTATATGAAAAGCAATTGGAAAAAGTGGAAAATATAGATTCTCTGATTGAGAGTACAAAATTATTTAAGATAAAGGCACAAGCTAAAAGTTGGGAAACTTTACTTATGCGGGTGGATACTAGAAATGATGTTATTTTGATACCTAGGAATGTTTGGGAAAGAATGGGTAGACCAAAGTTAAAGAAAATCAATCTCCATTTGAAACAGTTCGATGAGTCAACCATTAAAATTTAAGTATGTTTTGAAGGGACGTTTGTGAGAAAAATAGATTCATTATAATACCCATCATCGTGGTGGTAAACATCAAAAGCCACAGTAAAATGCAATTGGGGAAAATGCAATTCGGTGAAAATGGGATTAAACGTATTCTCTCTAGTGGACTGTGATATAGAGACATATTTACCCAGGTTGCTCCTAAGATACAGAGGTATTCGTCCTGCAGGCAGGAGACAAAGCCGGTCTGCATTGATGGGAAGATAAATAAGAGCTCCAATTACCATGTTATTCGCAACGAATGAAAGTGTGAGATACAGAAAGGACAAGGATTCAAATCCTGAAAAGATGAATTTTGTGGTGCAGAAAAGATTTAACACAGCGGTGTTAACAAAGAATGGAGAGGGCATACTGGTTCATGAAGAGCAATTTAGAACCCCAAGAGGGCATGAATTTATGGAAAAGGAGGTGGAAGAGGAAACAGATGACGCAAGTAATAGATGAATGAATCTATTATTGAGAATGATCAGGAAGACAACTAGAGAAAACTGAAAAACAGAAGAGATAATGAGTGTTTCCAGTAGTAGTGAGGAAATAACCTGGCGATGAGAGTGACCAGAGATATCATGATGAATCCAATGAAGAGAATCAATTAAGACCAAGATCTCCTATAATTAGAAATAAAGAGACTCATTCTGAGACGGATGGTGTCTCCAAGGGTAGATCGTAGAAGTCAACTAAAGGTGTAAAATCTCTTTGGTTCAGATAGGTGTAGTGATACGCTGTATAAAAGACAGTATCTCTATACCTACGGGAGGGTTATCTTCTCTTGACGAGACTACATCTGTAAGAAAAAAAAACTGTTGTATACCAATAGGCGGTATGTGGTCCAGTCTGTTGCAAGATGTTTTTAGTAGAATTTACTGTTTTAAACTCATCTGGCGATCTTGTAGTCGAACTCCATCATGTAGCCCAGTCGATCAAATCATTATCGTGTTTCAGAATTTTCTAAATTTAAACCCATGGGGCAAAGCTGCTTTTTTTTCTGTAATCGTCGCATGTCAACCATTCTGGTAAAGCATTTTTTCAGTAGAATGTTCTAATTTTAATCATATTTGGAAAACATGTTGTCCACGAATTCACGACATGTAGCCCATTCTCATCAAACCTTTTTAACAGAATATTCTACTTTTAATCCAGTTCGGCAAAACTCTTGTAGCCAAACGCGTGAGGTTTATCACACCTTAGCAATACCCTATTTAGTAATTTTCTTTTACTTTTAAAATCACTATAGTATAGCTTTTGTAGACTAATTCGGGAAAATGTAGGCTATTCTAGCAGACATCTTTTTGTAATTTTAAACTCAGCTGGCAAATTTGTTGTTACTAAATTCGTAGCATTTCATCCAGTCAACTAATCATTATTTTATAGGTACAGAATTTGCTACATCTGGCAAAACGTTTTAACCGAATTCTGGGTATGTAGCCCAGTCTAAAAAAACTTGATTTTTTTTTTTTTGTTTTGAATTTCCTAATTTTAATCTCATCTGGTAACCTGTTTTAGCCGAAACCGCGGCATGTCGGTCAGTCTGATAAAACCTGTTTTAGCAGAATTTTCTAATTGTAATCCCATTCAAGAAATCCAATGTAGCCGAATTCGCGGGATATAGCCCGGTGTTGAAAAACTTTTTATATTTTTTCTTTGCAGAATTTCCTACATTTAAACCCATCTCGCACACACGTTCTAACCGAATCCACAGCATACCTGCTAGTCAGTAAACCTTTTTTCTTAGATTAATTCGCTACTTGTATCCGATTCGGACAACAGTTTATTAAATCTCTCGTCAGTTTTTTTTTTGTTCTTCAGTAATTCATTTTCTCAGATGTCTTCAAGTGCAAATCAATAACTCTCGACTGCTTTTACTTAAATAATAAAAAAAAAAACTTCTAAGATTTTCTCCATTGATAAGATTCTCATTTTTGCTTTGCATTTCTCTATTTAATTTGGTCCGATAGTATCAAAATTGTAATGACATTAGACCGTCTGTTTGCTAAACCCAGATTTTCCAGGACCTTTCGTTGTTGATTTAAACCAATCTCTCTTTTTTTCCCTTTTTCATTTGCCAGACATTCCAATATCTTTATCCTTTTTTTACATTTGCACACATCTCTCTCGCTTTTCCAGTTTGCGTATCGCCATTACATTCATCGCTTATTTCTTTTACTCTCGTTTAATTTTCCTCACTTTTTGGCATCATATCTTTTCTACTCTATCACCCTCACTCTATCGCTATCTACCTCTCTCTTTTCATTTGATATTGTCTCTTTTTTACCCATATCTCTTTCCCTCTCTCTCTTTTCCTCTGTCTTTTACTTTCAATATATGTTTTCTCCCCATTTTCTCTCTTTTCCTCTCTCTCTCTATCTGTCATTCTTTTTCTCTCTTTCTGCTTAATTGAAATTGTCACTTTTTCCCATCTCTCTCCCATTTCCTCCGTCACTATATGATTTTCTCTTCCACCCAAATTCTTCCTTCCTACATCTTTCTCTCTCTCTCTCTCTCTCTCTTTCTCTCTCACTGATCAGTTGACAATGTCTCTTTACGCTATCTCTCTCTCATTTCTTCCGTCTCTTAATTTTATTCTATATGCTTTTATTATCATTCATTCAATTGCTCTACCTACATCTCTCTACACTTTCACTCTCTCTTTCTCTCTTTCTATCTATCTATCTATCTATATATATATATATATATATATATATATATATATATATATAGAGAGAGAGAGAGAGAGAGAGAGATAATATTAGTGGTAAATATACACATACATATGCAAAATGTACAAATATATATACATAGGTGCATACACATACATATATATTTTTTTAATAAAAATTCAAGAGGATAGGATCCAGGTAGAACTCAATGTCCAGGACAGAGTAAGGATATAATAAAAAGGCTTAAACACTAATATTCCATTGGAATTTGTAGGTCTGATGAATTGGATCGTATTTACGATTCCAATGGAATAAATTATGACCACGGAATATTAGTGTTTAAGCCTTTTATTATTATTATATATATATATATATATATATATATATATATATATATATATATGAAGAAAATATACGCATAAAACAAAAATCCTAATATGCACTTATGCTGTTTTAATGTTAATATAATATCAACGTCGGACGTTTTCGGGTTAATAGACGATCTTCATAATTGCATATTAGGTTTTTGTTTTTTCCGTATATTTTTCTTCATACTGTCGGATCTATATCCATATATTTGCTTACATATATATATATATATATATATATATATATATATATATATATATATATATATAAATAAAAAAAAAAGAACAGCAAGATATATAATCCAGTGTTCTTATACATATTTTTATTTTTACAAAATAGTGCTCAATGTAAATTTACAGAACATTAATATTATAACTTAATTGATTTAAAATATGTTTCTTTTTCGCTACACAGTTCTAACCATGTTTCAAAAATGGAAGCTAAAAGGATCGAATTTAATTTTGTGAATAAATTAAAGAAATTAGTTCCATTCGCTTGAGGATGAAATGGAACTAATGTCTTTAATTTAATCAAAAATTAAATTCGTGGCTTTACCTTCCATTTTTGAAACATGGTTAGAACTGTATATGAAAAACATATTTTAAATCAATTAATTTATATATATATATATATATATATATATATATATATATATATATATATATATATATATATATAGTGAGAGGAAAGCAGAGAGAGAACAAAAAGAGACAATTTAATTGAACAGATATTATATATAATATCTGTTCATTTGAGTAGTCTGTTTTGTCATCTCACTCTTTCTCTCTCTCTCATTCTCTCTCTCTCTCTCTCATTTACTCCGCCTCTTACTTTCATTATTTATATTTTATTTTCTCTCCAACCCATTTTCTCTTTCTTCTTTCACCTCTATCTCTCTCTTAGACCTTTCTCACTCTCTCCCCACATTTGTCTCCCTTCCGACTCTTTCAATTCTTTCATCTCCTCTCCTGATATCTTTCTGTTTTTTTTTTTGTTTTTTTTTCAACATTGCATAACTTAACCACCGAGCCATCTTTATTTTCCTACCTGTTGTTTTGGCCCTCGTCAACTGCTCACTTTATATATTTATATATTTCTAACTTACACCATCTTTATCACTTTTTTCCTCGTCTCTCCTTTCTCACGTTATTCTCTATAATTCTCTCTCTCTCTCTCTCTCTCTTTCTCTCTCTCTCCCCACCATATCTGTTTTCACAAACATTCTCATTTTTTGCAACCTCTTTCACTTCCACCAGCAGTATCTCTCATTGTCTCTCCCTCATCGTTCTAACGACATATTATCACTCTTGGTTCGCCATCTCTCTTTCTAGCATTGCGCACACAATTGTTCTAACTCACTTATCTATATTTCTTTCTTCCCTACCTTTCATTCTTATTTTCTTTCTTTAATTCTTTCTTCCGCCATAACTCTCATTTACTCTTACTGTTTCGCTCTTGGCTATCACTCACACGATTTTATCAGTTGTTCCTTGGTAGTCCTATCTATCTATCTATCTATCTATCTATCTATCTATCTATCTATCTATCTATCTATCTCTCTCTCTCTCTCTTTTATATATATATATATATATATATATATATATATATATATATACACCAGTCAGTTTTATATCTATCTATATAAGTATCAATCTATTTATCAATATATCTCAGTCGCTTTTTATCTCTGTATTTATCTATATCAGTTTGATATCTATCTATCTATCTATCTATCTATCTATCTATCTATCTATCTATCTATCCCAGTCACTTTCATATCTATCTATATAACTATCAATCTAATTATCTATATATTTAAGTCTCTTATATTTCTCTCTGCCTCAGTTTCTTTAATATCTATCTATCTATCTATCTATCTATCTATCTATCTATCTATCTATCTATCTATCTATCTCAGTCCCTTTCAGATCTATCTATCTATCTATCTATCTATCTATCTATCTATCTATCTATCTATCTATCCCAGTCACTTTCATATCTATCTATATAACTATCAATCTAATTATCTATATATTTAAGTCTCTTATATTTCTCTCTGCCTCAGTTTCTTTAATATCTATCTATCTATCTATCTATCTATCTATCTATCTATCTATCTATCTATCTATCTAGCTAGCTAGCTAGCTATCTATCCCAGTCCCTTTCAGATCTATCTATCTATCTATCTATCTATCTATCTATCTATCTATCTATCTATCTATCTATCTATCTATCCCAGTCCCTTTCAGATCTATCTATCTATCTATCTATCTATCTATCTATCTATCTATCTATCTATCTATCCCTCTTTATGTCTTTCATACATTATTTCTTTTGTAATGACCAAAATCAATTAACAGTCACCCCTCAAACCGAACAAGTTCTTGTTTTATATTTTTCTCTTGCTCCAGTTCTGAATCTTTATTTCTTTTCTTTCACACCGTCACTCTGTCTATTTCACTCACCATCGAACAAAATATTTCTTTTTCTTTTTTTTCTTTTTCTCCTGCTCTCTTTTTGTTCATTGCTTTATTTCATTTTCTTTTTTCTCTCCCTCTAGAACAATAGACATTCATTTTCTCTTTATTTTATTCTATTGTGCACTCTTTCTGATTCTTTCATTCACTCACTCTCACACTGACACTCACTCTCTCTAAAGTCCTCGGCACTGAACCTCTTCTTTTTCTCATGTACTCTTAACACTCAGACATTGACCCTTCCCCTCCGACCAACACCACATTCTTCCACCGAGAGTCGCCATTACATCTGCTGCGAAGTCCCACCTGACGTGTTTTTCGTGCCGACAGACGGGTGGGACATGTGCCAGCGCCTATCGATCTAGACAGGTCCATCCAGACAATAATGGTGGCAGATCGATATTTAGTGTTACCTGTGAACATTGGCTGACATTGTACAAGAAGGGCAAAAGAAGACGGGGTGGAAAAGAAATGAAGGCCACAAGAGAAAATCGTGAAAAATATAGGGGATGGGAGTTAACGGAGAATTTGGAGGGGAAAGAGATAGGAACGACGAGAGAACAGAGAGGGGAAATGCTACTTGGCCCATATCTAAAAAAGGCCGAAAATGAAGAAATATTGGTATGCATGTATGGGGGCACAATAACTAATATATATATATATATATATATATATATATATATATATATATATATATATATATATATAAATATATAAATATATATATATATATATATATATATATATATATATATATATATATATATATATATATAACAACATATAAACATATATAAATATAGATATAAATATAAACATATTATTATACATGTATTTGCATATATAAATATATATATATATATATATAGATACACATATATATACATCTTTAAGTAAAATGCATACATACATACACACACATATATATATATATATATACAAACACACACACACATATATATATATATATATATATATATATATATATATATATATATATATATGCATGTATGTAAATATGTATGTCATCATAGTCTTCCCTTGATTTTTATACTCTTAGTGTGGATCGGCGGAATGGAGAAGCCACAATGAATCTACAGTGGGGGGTGTTTGTCTCTGTCTGTGTGCGTCTGTGTATAAATAAATATATCTAGATGAATAAATATATATAATATATATATATATATATATATATATATATATATATATATATATATATATATATATATATCCATGCACAAATAGATATGTATATATATATATATATATATATATATATATTCTATATGTAGAAATATATATGGATGTTTCTCTCTCTTTCTCTGATACAAACACAACAAAGACACCCACAGACGCGCGCACACACACACACACAACCACACACACTGACACTCACAGACGCGCGCGCACACACACACACAAACACACACACACACACACACACACACACACACACACACACACACACACACACATATATATATATATATATATATGAATGAGTGAAATAAATGCGCATTACTGCTTTATCCATATTAAAATTAAATTGTAATAATATTAGCGAATATGCAAATGGTGTGAGATAAAGGGAATTAATATATATATATCTAACAAATTATGCCTACTTACTAATATTACACTAGCCTTGTGTCATTCTAGTTTCCATCTATATATCTCAGTCTCTTTCATCTCTCTCTCTCTCTCTCTCTCTCAATCAGATTGCCGTAATAAAGCATACAAATATCATTTAATATATTAAATTAAACGAATAGGTAAGGTAAACTGAATTAATTTAGATATATTTAACAAGCCAGGTCTTTAAATATATATTGTACTTATATATTTTGATACCTGGCTAAACTGGTAGATGTCAGTCAACTGAGATTATTAAGATAGGCGTTAACACGTACGAGCAGACATCGGTAAATAGAGAAAGATTTAGCGAAAGTGAAAACGTTTTACCCAGATATGATGTGTCTAGACAGACAGACAGATAGATAGATAGATAGATAGAATTAAGCATGTATGAGGTGATATATACCTTTAGGCGTATATACCAGCTAGAATGGCTAGATATACTGTGGAGTAATTGTTATTTCGTGCTCCATTAATACTATGATGCTCGATTCTTAGTATGTTGTGCCAAATAATTCCTATCTTATTAAGAATGAAAGCGCCTTTCTGACTATTTTATTAGATATAATAATATGGTATTTACTTGTATCTATCTACTATTTGTTTCATTCTTTTTATAGATATCAATCATAACACAGAATGGGGCCTATGATTGGGAGCATAGGTAGGGCAATCAGTCAAGATGTAGGATAGTTAGAAATAGAAAGGAAAGGAGAAACGACTACACTATGTTTCCAAATAAATGTCGCAGTAATTCACTTCTTAAAGAAAAGTATGATGTGGGGACCAACGACTTGCTCGTATTTATTTGACTTGCTTTTTTTTTCTTTCTTTCTATTAACGATTGCTCGTATTTATTTATGGCTATCTATCTATCTATCTATCTATCTATCTATCTATCTATCTATCTATCTATTGTCAACGAGTGTTTGTACTTATTTATGGCTATCTATCTATCTATCTATCTATCTATCTATTGTCAACGAGTGTTCGTACTTATTTATGGCTATCTATCTCTCTATCTATCTATCTGCGTCTGCATTTATTTCTTGATGACAATTTTTATCTATCTATCTATCTATCTATCTATCTATCTATCTATCTATCTATCTATCTTTGAGTGGAAACACCCGGGTCTCCCACGTTAATCGACCTTGTGTCACATCTTGATTTTGTGGGAATCAAGTAAATACCATACCATAACCGGCTTGCTAAATTATTCGCTATATAAAATACAGACGGACACTGTGTGTGTTGAACAAACTCAATTAAGCCTGATTGGACGTCTCCAAGAGGGATTGGCTTGTTACGCTAACACACGCGTATGCTCGGAAACCGAGTAACCGGCAATAATCTATGTGGTTTCCCTCTGTCTTTTCTACAAATATTTCCATGACTACTGTTCCCTCAAGCTTTTATCCCCTGTTGCCCTGACTACATATAATTAAGCAGACTACTAGACTGGCATCAAGATCCCACCCTTTTATCGTTGAAATAGTTAAATATAAACACCACTTCTACATCAACAGCTTCTTTTCTCGCACTTCCCGCCTGTGGAATTCCCTTCCGTTTACTTGCTTTCCTGCTAACTCCAATCTTCAGAGATTTAAATGCATCGTCAATCGCCATCATCTGATGTCTTGAATCCCGTTCATCTTTTGTCATTTTCTCATTAACCCTATATTCTGCTTTTCTCTCATATTCAGTTTATGTAAACCTCTGTGAACCAGTGGCACTCCCACTTTGCTTTGGTTGAAATACAGAAAAATCAATCTATCTATCTATCTATCTATCTATCTATCTATCTATCTATCTATCTATCTATGTCTGTTCATATCTATCTATGTCTGTTCATATCTATCTATCTATCTATCTATCTATCTATATATCTATCTATCTGAATAGGTTCATATCTTTTACATTTTCTTCAAATATATCTAATTCTCTTCATATCTGTCTATCTATCTATCTATCTGTCTATCTGAATAGGTTCATATCTTTTAGATTTTCTTCAAATATATCTAATTCTCTTCATATCTATCTATCTATCTATCTATCTATCTATCTATCTATCTATGCCTGCTCGTATTAATTTTTAGCATATTTTCTATTTAACTATTTATCCATCTATCTACGTCTTCTCGTATCTCTTTAAGGTTTTCTTTCTTTCTATCTATCTTTTTTTATCCACCTCAAGCAAGGCAATAATGCCACTAATATGCAAGGATTTACTGGGAGTGGAAGCGAATGAGAGGACTTTACTGAGAAGTAAGTGCAATAAAAGAACAAGATTCAGGATGACAGAAGATGGCGATTGGCTTTGCGTTTAAATCTTTGAATATTTTAGGTGACGATGAGGCAAGAAACCGGAAGCGATTCTCAGACGCGAGAAGTTCGAGAGAAGAAACTAGTAGTACAGAAAATACAGTTACATCAACCCAGTTCAACAGTAAAACGGCAAGACCTAGATGCCAGTTTAGTAGCCCGCATAGATTTATAGACTCGAGACACCAAGGTGCTAAGTTCATCAGAACAATAGCCATGAAAATATACGTAGAAAAGACAGTGGGAAGCCAGGCCGCAGCGTCGGGAAAGTTACTGAGGTCGAGGTGCCAGATCAGGATAATTACACTAATTACACTACAGAGCCTTCCTTGCATTTTTGTAAATAATCACGAGATATATAGTAGGAACAGCTGACCAGTTATGGCAGTGTTATTCAACGCACTGATGATCTATCTATCTATCTATCTATCTATCTATCTATCTATCTATCTATCTATCTATCCATACACATACGTAGGTGCGCACACCCTTGTGAATAAATATTACCTTAATAAGGTTTAATCAAGTATGATTTGAAGATACGGATTATGATTACACACGTGTGTTTTGTACTTTGAATATTCGCAATTAATTAACTGAAATCTGTATTTCCAGACAATATTTCAACAATGGAGCCCCAAATTCATTTTTAGATGTGAATGTGTATGTTTAAATCTAGCGTTTTTTGATATATATATATATATATATATATATATATATATATAATAAAAAAGACAGACGACGTTAAGATTCCATGCAATAAGCTATTTCACCATAACCCTTTAACAGGGTTCTGGATCATCAGACTTTACTTCCAAAGCTTTTGGAAGTAAAGTCTGATGATCCAGAACCCAGTTAAAGGGGTTATGGTAAAATAGCTTATTAGATGGAATCTTAACGTGGTCTGTCTTTTATTCAAACATATCTGCTCTGAATTTTACATTGAGCTCTATGGATATCATCCTCCTCAGGTCTACCCATACGGATTACCTAAGTTTGCATAAACTAACTATATATATATATATATATAATTGCGTATTTGGTCAGCAAATCTCTCTGTTATACAATTCCATTAAATCGATTGATAGGATACTGAAAATAAGTGTATTTATTTATTTTTTCTTGTGTTCTTATAATTTTCTTTTTAGACGTAAATTATGAAAAAAATCGTTCGAATATTCTGTATGAAGAACGTTTTCTTCTATACTTTTAGCCATTATCAAGGATAATTTTATTTTTACTTTCAACGGAATGTATGGATTGTTTTATGTATGTATCTTGAGTTAAATGAATGTTTCATGTTCCAAACATGGTCAGTATATTGTAGCCGTGTTCGTAGTTGATATTGTTGTGTGTTGGCCTTTTCCAATTTAATAATGATATTTCCATTATTTTAAGCCTTTTTTACATGCGGATGAGTCTATTTTATTTGTATTATCGTCGAATATGCTGTGGATAGAGTTTGGTAGGATTCTCTGTCGAATCTAGGCCAAAATAAGAATGTAAATGAGAGGTCTGAAGTGATGTCAGACTGAAAGCACACGAGAAAGTGCATTTTGAGTTTGTATGAACCCAGATCAGAGTACATGTACGATATTCTTCCTCTGCCTCTTCCAGTCCCTCTACTCATGATTTCCCCCTCCCCTTCTATCCTACTTCCTTCTGAGAATGAAAAATAAAAGTTTTATTGTAATATTCCCATTGTTGTATGGTTAAGCACTTTTTAAAGGTCTATTTTTTATCACGCATTTACACATTTGCATAACTTGAGTGTTTATCATCATATTATTAATTTGCATAATCTGTTTTACTTTTGTTATATATACAAAGCAACGGTTGAGCAAATGGTGGCGGAGTTAACAATGCAAGACTTCAAATTAACGTACTCCCTGATAACATCCTGGTTCCTGGTAGAGGGAGACCTGAATACATGCTGATTTATTAAATAAAACAGTTCCTTGCAAGAATGAGATGGAAGGCATTATTTTTCTTGCATAAATAAGCAAGAACTAAAGACGAGATTAAACAAAAAAATCATTTTAAAAACAGGAAATAACCTCCTGTCATTGACGAGTGGGCTGATATTGAAAAAGAAATGATTGACGTAATGGGAAACATCAGGTTCAGGAAAATAAAGAGCACCTTTCAAAAATATTTGGTTTCAGAGGTAAAATAGATAAAGAAAAAAATCTTGATTAAAATGCTAAAAACCTGAAATGTCTATATAATGATAAAAACAAGATAATTCACCAATTTCTATAAGAAAACACGCATGTCATATATTGAAGAAATTTATGGGGAGGCTAAAAATATCACGGCCAAAATAAATATAGGTGACAGGGTCCAGGAACTAGGTGTAAAACTATGTGGGCCATAAAAATAATTTTCTTAATAGTCCTTCGTTGTGACTATATATATATATATATATATATGCCAAATATCTTACATTAATTGCACAACTCTGAGTTTCATGCCGAAACAATTTTCATGCACTTGAATTATTATATTTATTGTTATTTATATTTTGGGTTAACATGAAACTCTGATTAATACAATTAAGTCAAGATATATGTATTTCTTGATATATACATACATATATATATATATATATATATATATATATATATATATATATATATGAAGAAATTTTGAAAAACAAACAAAAAAATCCTTAAATGTAGTTAAAATGAAAGAAATGTCGACGTCTGACGTTTCGGTTTAATAAACCTTTTTCAAGACAATATTCATCAAAAATACAATTCAGTTCAATATGACAAATACGATGGACATAAAAACACAAGTCTTATTCAGAACAGATAACTGAAAATTTTTAAAATGATCAGCCTTCCGTCTAACATGGTCACGCCGTCGTCACATGGGCGACGCTTTCATATATATATATATTAAATAGCTCCGTAACTTTACGCTGAGCACTGCATTTCCTTACACTGTAGACTATTTATATGTATTTCTTTAAGGTCACTCGTTAGCATACCTACCTATATTTACCCATTCGGCTTTATATATATATATATATATATATATATATATATATATATATAGATATAGAGAGAGAGAGAGAGAGAGAGAGAGATAGATAGATAGATAGATAGATAGATAGATAGATAGATAGATAGGCCCCGATATTTGTCAACTTTCTAATCTTCATTCTGATTTTGTCTTCTTAATGTCAGTTAAAACAACGGCGTCCCAGAAGGAATTGTACACAACACAGTGCTGGAATTTATGTGTCAGACAACCGAAGAATTTGGAAATAAAATTCTCTTCCCTGGTTTTTGACATTCATTTATATGAATATGGGATCAATGCAAAATCTCTTGTTTTCAAAAGTCATATCAGCTCATTGCTAAACTACATATATTTTCAAATGCATACGTTGACTGGACCGAGAGATTTTGATATGGATTATTTTTCAATGACGAAATTAATCTTAATTTCGTTATCAGTTTGTGTCAAGTTGGAAAATTTTTTCACAAAAGCTTTTTAAAAAATCAATTAAGTTTGCAGATGTTAGTGTATACGTATCGGAGTGTTCTTTGGCACATATAAGCCCCCTCCAACACAATCGGATATATGACAATACAATGCTACAGTGTACTAATCAACTACTGAAAAAGCCTGCTGTTTCATCGCTGAGTACATCTCCTGACACTAGGATCGTTTTTAAGCAAGATAATTCAATATATTGTCATAAAATCGTAGTACAATCATTCATCAAATCGGAAAGTGTTAAGTTATGGTTTTAAAAATTTCAAAAATTTTACGTTTCACAATCTTCAAAGAACATGTCTTATAATGGCAGAACAAGGATGCCGACAACCGTGAATAATTTTGCACAGAAATTGCTAAAGTTAAAAAAAAAAAGAGAATCTAGCTGAACAACGTGAGAAAATATCTCATCGTATGGTTGTATATTTGAAAAAAATAATAAAAGGTCGTGGCCTGAAAATATCTTATTAGAATTGTGTGTCAATATTAAACCAATATTCTTTTGTTAATTATTATATGTAGCAAACTAGCTGCATATGGAGAGGAAATAGAAAATATACAAAAAAAGGATGCGACTTGTCACTTCATTTCAGCGAGATTTTTCTGAGAAATTAGAAGATCTACCGGGATAAATTATTGGCAGAAACAATCCTAACCACATAAGATATGCAGATGACACAGTGTTAATAGCAGCCATAGAAAATAAACTAAAATGACTCCTAAGAAAGGTAGTGAAAGTAAGCGCGAAGCAAGAACTAAGCATCAATTACAAGAAGACAAAATACATGTTTGTTAGCACAAAAGAACAGCTCAAGATGAAAATTACAGATGGGGGATACAGAAATCAAATAGATATAAAAAAAAAAAAAATCCGATTTCTGAGAAGCGTGTTACCAGAGATCGGAAAGCGTGACACAGAAATACGAAGGCATATTAGAATAGCAAAAGATGCTTTCTAGAAACTGAACAAAATATTAGGGAAAAGGAAAATATAGTTAGAAACAAGGAAAAGAACACTGTAAAGTTATGTTGTAACAGTCCTCCTATATTGCAGTGAATGATGGACACTAACCTCACAGATGATGAAGAGACTTGAAGCAACAGAAATGTCATTCTACAGAAAGAATGCTGAAGATCCCATGAATTAAACAATATGAGCAACGACGAAGTTCTAGAGATAAAGCCAACAAAACGAAGACATGTTTAATATTACGAACAGAGAGATGAAATTTCTGTTACACATATAGAGGAAATATGACTAGGAAGATTTGATACTCACAGGACAGATTGAAGATAAGAAAGACAGAGGAAAGCTACGAAGGCTACCTGTCGAACCTGAATGAAGAGATGACGGCGCAAGATTTTGGAGAGACGGCAAAAAGACAAAATTTACTAAAATCTACCAAGAACAGAAAATTATGGAGAGCCTTGCATAAAGGGACACAGCACATAGAAGAAGGAGAATATTTACAATTGTATGTCATAATTTCCTACGATTGTTTTGGAATAAACAATTTTTATTGAATGATATTCCTTTTCTTTCTACGGATATTTACCAATTTTTTGAAGAAAAAAAATTCAGCATATTTTATTACGATAGAATATGTGATATTTCAAATTTTATATTTTTAATATTTCATTCTTTAATATTGAAAGCTACTGAATATGCATTTTTTAATTAGCTTAATATTGTAAGCTGCAAAAATATTCATTCAAAAATTCAAATTTTGATAATTTTAAAAGTATAATTCTATTTCATTAAAAAAAAAAAACTAAAATTGATGATGAAAATATTTTGACGCTTTCGATGACAAATGACACTTCAATTTAATTCTGTTGGCGTTCAACAAATTTTCGAAAATTTAATGATTACAATAAAGTAGAGCAACAACTGTTTGAATTGATGAGATAAATATGAAAGTAGGAAATTTAATTTAATAAAGTGATTATTAAGTCAGATGCAGATTTCTTAAATAGGCAAATGTGAATAATTTAGATGCAGGATGCTTCAACTGAATGAGCAATTTCCGAGTGACATTCAGATTAATTTTGATAATATCTTTTGCAGTAAGTGCTTTTTTATGTGCTATATCTTTTCTGGTCATGCCTCTCGACTATTTCCCATCATTTGTAACTCTAAGCATTGTTTGTTCTCTTACAATCACTACCATGTTTTGTCATCCATTTACAGAATTTCCTAAGCTAAGTTACGCAATGGTTCTCTGTTTCTTGTCAATTGTCTTCGGTATGTCCTTTGAGTTTTAAATTTTCCAAAACGTTTTTTTTTATTATTATTCATGTATTCTAGAAAGAGAAACTATCATTTAGCTGATTTTAAATGTATTTTGTTTATCCCTTTTCATAAATCTTTCTTTTTCATGTGCCCCCGTCAGTGGTACTGGCAAAATAATTCTGTTGAAGTTCTCAGCTTCTCCAGCTGTATTCTTCATCTCTGGGGAAGTTCAACAGTGTTCATTTTCATATTGGATTATTGATCTGAAATAACAGGGCATAATCATTTTTCCTGAGTTCTAACGAAATTTGCACGTTAAAAAAGATGCAAATTTCGTTAGATTTTTTCAGATTTTCGAAATTAATTTTCGCTATATCAATGCTCCTTTGGATTGTCATATTTGCCGTCATATATTTAAACACCAGCAGGTTAGTTACGTTGCTCTATTTTCTGGATTTTTGACGTCACCGATTTGTAGATTGCTTGTTGCGATGCTCCTCATTTGAATGACTGAAAATTCCGCCATCTTGAAATCAGACGGATAATCCTTTCTTTCCATTCTCATCTCAGATATTGTCTTGGGACAATCTGCATATTTTATATTATTAATATTGTGTTCACCAATAAGAAATCCCAACAGAATTTCTTTTTCACTTATGATGGCCACCTGTTAAGGGAATAATAATCAAAAGGTTTTCGCGCCAAATGAAACAAATGTGCTGAATAATACGTAACAGAAAGAAGTTATATACGGCCATGTTGTAAACAAGCGTGAATGAGTGTGTGGATATAAAAGATATGGCAAACAGCCATGAACATAATTTCGTAAACGATACAGTTTCATCTCAATATATATAATTATACTAGCAACCATCATGCTCTACGCATTCTTATTTTTTATATATATATATATATATATATATATATATATATATATATATATATATATATATATATATACAGCTTGCGATGGATGAATTATCGTCTAATTTACACAAAATGAAAATATCCCGGACATATTTAACAAAATTACCCCAAAATATCTTGAAACAGTAAATATCAAATTTATACAATATAATCGACATTGCCTTCAAACACGACCACCAGACGACATCGGATATCTCCTGCAACTATTCTGGACGGTCCCCTTGTTTAAGTTAATGAATGCAGCCATAATCCTCTCTGTCAGTTCATCTTTGGTGTCAACAGGAGTTTTGTTGGTATTTCACGCAAAAGTGCCCCACACATAATAATCAAGGCGGTTGCAATTTGGGGAGTTCTTAACACTGTTTATACCTGTTCCGCTAGTATTTTACACGGGCTCATTAGCTATGTTATTCGCTGCTCTCACATGTCTCTTCTGAATTCAATACGCCCTCTGAGTTTTACATTTTCCAAACCCTCTTTCTTCATTATATTCCCTAGATATTCTAGTTGTCTCTATTTTTAATATAATGTCTTTATTGTGACCATTTTCTCGAAAAATACTTTCTTATTCACATATTCTCTTCAGTCATCTGTAGAATTATATTCCTGTTGCATCAAGTCACTTCTCGATCGAGATTATGCAGCAAACACTGTCATATATAAGAACCTATATTACATAACACTATGTTAAACTTTTTCTTTGTTTCTAATAAAATTTTTTTTTTGTTTTTAGTCCGTTGCTTAGCTTTTCTGTTCGTTGGCATCTTTTCCTCTTGTGATATGCCTTCTCATATCGATGTCGCATTTTCTATCACCTGTTAAAAAACTTCCCAGATGTTTAAAGTGAAAAGGTGGGTTCTTAGGAGGCACAGTTGATTAATGGATAGAGGCTCGTATGGAAGAATCGGAGAGCCTAAGTCGAATTCCAGTCTTACGTGCTACTACCATTGGGAAAGTTCTGAATCCTATACTTCTCCCCCAGCTAAGGGTAAATAGGGGAACAGATCGGGTTCTATAAACTTGGATGGCAACTGTTCTACCGCAGAAAGAAATGGCAACCTACTACAGGAAAAAATCTGCCTCGTCAGTCATCTATTGAAAGATACATGATCGACTAGATATGTATCACGCATGGCACATAACTGTCTGAGATACTTAAATTGATGTACTTGTTTGACTACAAATATTTGTTTTGCGACGAAATTCGCGGAATAGCAAATTGGTTATGCGGTTCTATTACGTTGTATATATATATATATATATATATATATATATATATTTATATATATATATATATATATATATATGTCTTTTAATTCACCTGATATATACTCCTTTACTTTTGTATTAATGCCTTCACTATGGTGTTTTGTGAAATTTTGTTCTGTGTCTTTTACCAACACACTGTGGTCCACTGTAAAGGCTGAATATGTCCGTGAGAAGACAGATATCTTACGCCTCTTAGTATTTTTTGTGTCTTTAATGAATTCATTTTTGATCCATACCAAGATGGATTTCTGAATATAAGTTCCGGATTATTTTGATATATATGCCAAATAAATCATGGGATTTGAACACTTCGTTGTGTCTTACTTCATGAAATGCTTTTGCATAATCTATAAAATATAGTTACGGATCAACCAGCATTTGAATTCCGGTTTCTAATAATACCGTTCCAGAGTCATAGATGAAATGTCCTATTTCATTTGCACGTGAATTCCAAGACAGCGCTATGAAAATGTATCAGTTCAGGTCATATGTCGATATATATATATATATAGGTCTGTGTGTGTGTCCGTGTGTGTGTGTGTACGTGCGTACGTGTGTTTGTGATTTTGTGAAATGTGTTTGTATATATACATATATATATATATATATATATATATGTGTGTGTATATATATATATATATATATATATATATATATATATATATATATATATATATGTATGTATGTATGTATGTATGTATAATACAATAAAGTTCTGCGTATATGGTAGCGTCCACAACAGCAAGTTTTGTAAGACCTATTTAACATAGGCATCTGATGGTCGTTTTTTTCTGTGCTTTAAACACACACACACACACACACATATAAGAATGTTTTATGTTTGTCTTTGTGTTCGCAAGTGTATATGTGTGTGAATGTAGATATATAGACATAACTTTTAAAAGGCAATGATTGGGTTCATGTAAATTTCGTAATCCTTCATAATTCTATTCTCTATGGTATAATTATTTACCACTATGCTTTTTTCAGTATTCTGTCTCTACCTTCAGTGTTAGAAAATAATTTATTACCTTTTCGGACATGCTGTTTTGCAGTAGCTATACCGCTTTCACCTGGTGGAATTTGAAATATTTAATCCAAAATATTCGGTCCCAGAAAAATCTGAAAGGATAAAGTCATGTTAATATGCGGGTTTCTAAATAGGCATTGTACCACCTTATTAACATGAGTATAAGGTGCCTTAGCAAGCCATTGGAGTTATATATTAGTTCGCTTTTGCATAATAAAACCATGGCTAAAATTTCTACTGAAACAAAATTGGAGGTCGTGATATTCAAGTGGAAGTTAACTCCACGAGACGTAACCAGATGGCTGGAAATTTCCAAAAACTGTCTTTAAGCCACCCGAAAGAGTTCTGCTGCTATTAAAAGTGCTTTAGTGCAAAGAAAACCGGATGACGACAAACATTAAACAAGAGAAATGGAAGAAACATTCAGAAAATCTCGGTTGCCAACACAAAATTAACAGCCAAACTAGTGAGGATCGAATGCACACTTTACAGTGAGGTTTCAGTTGATAAATTACGCAGAAATTTCTACAAAAAATGATGCTGTGTTTATAGCAGAAAAAACATAATTAACCAAAAACGTCAGAACCGAATATTGAATTGGTCAAAAACAAAAAGAACTTAGCAACATTAAACAAACCCTAATTTAAAATAATTCCCCAGACCACGTCGTCAACGATTAAATAGAATTAGGCATAACGAAATTTAGAAAAAAATGACACCAGACTCCTCCCCAAAGCAATCAAAAATAAATATATCATTAACTTATTCTATCGTAACCAAGTGCGCTCTAATTATAATCAAGATGAAAAAGCAATTAAAACATATTCACCTGTACATATGACTCAATGATCCTAACGAAGATGTTACATTTATCGTAAAAAACTAACTTAATTATTACCAACAACATTATACCCTCCCACTATGCAAAAATAATGTTGTCTAGGAATTCTCATTCATACAGTGAGAGTGCATCTCCAACATTAATAGACAAAACACAACATTAAATACTTACATTGGGCACACTTGCACCAAACGTCCTCGCTGACTGACCTGCCATCTGTCGAACATCAGTACAATCCCTGCACATATCAAGCCGTATATCATTAACGGCCAAAGTACAACTCTCCAGATAGTACGAGTAGATAACACTAAAATACTTTACAGCACCCAATGCAAGGAAAGACACACAACTCTAGACGCTATTATTATACAAAATAAACACCTCACATTCAATAAAACAGCCTTCACCACAAGAGATATATTATAGTGCACGCGATATAATTAATGTGTGCAAATATTTTATTAGTGTTATAATAATAATTAATAAAATGAGATAAAATGAAATAAAAATAATAATCAAAAATAAAATTAATGAATAAATAAATCGCATTATTTGTTCGGCGTCATTGATAATATCAATTTCACATTACATCACGCTAGAGAATTCCAAACGTCTAGCTTCCCCAAGAATAACAGAATGCAGACAAAGGATATCTAAGGACGGCCCAGTAACCACATCGGTTCTTGATAATGACTGTTAAAGTTGAAATGACTTGAAAATATAACAATATATATATATATATATATATATATATATATATATATATATATATTATTATTATTATTATTATTAAACAATGACTTGACACTAAAAATGTAATTATCTGTTTAAACAAATTGATGTAAATATCCTACGACTAAAGAGGTAGGAAATTATCGGAGAAAATTCATTGGCAAAAAATATTTATTTCTTAAGAGCAACAATGATATACAAATTAAGGGACAAAATAAGAGAACAAAACTGGCACGATTAATATCTCTTTCTCTTTCTCTCGATATATATATATATATATATATATATATATATATATATATATATATATATCATCAGTTAAACTTCCCCTCACCTCAACAACAACAAAACTGCATTCATTTGTTGTGTGAACAAGAGAAGCTCATAAAGCCAGCCATTGATCTGCATTTCTTGTTACATATATGACATGTCAAATCATCTCCGTGTGGTGGAAGTTGACTTTGATCATCGTCACTTCAAATGTGTCGTTTTATATGCCTTCTCAGGCCCGACCCGGACTTGCACACTCTAGTGCAGTTCGGGCATTCAATGCATGCCATTATGAATTCGTCATATGCAATAGACTGTTGGTGTTAGTGCGATTTCTAGTGGCTGATCAGACCTGCCATATATATATATATATATATATATATATATATATATATATACGGCATTCATCTTCAATATTAACGGAAACCATGCTGAAAATTTTCGTGAGCCGATTTCTTCTTATATTCTACAGTATATTCTGATGTTTGATTATTTTCTTAAATCCTTCAAGATTGGTTGAGATGAGAACTTTTCAACATTTCACATGTATGTGTATTTTGTGTGTATAATGAGTAATTTTCATCTCTATACTCGTAATCTTAAAATTAAATCCCATGTTATAACACATATATATATATATATATATATATATATATATATATATATATATATATATATATATATACCTGTAGATGTATAGAGGTCTAAGTTGAGTTGGCGATTATCATATGCTTTGACTATCGCAAGTTAATACTATCTAGCACACATTCACACACACACATATCCCAAGATTCTTTGCGATAAAAAATAGCAGAACAATGAAAAAAAGTAGCAATTACTTAGGAACAGGATAATAAAGGTCAGTTTATTTCCACCCTCCCCGTTCGAATTTCTTTGAGAGGTATTACTTCAATCCGATTATAGCGCCACATAAATCCGAAATGCCTTTCTACCGTGTCCTTGATATAAAGTCAGATTAGACACGGCCTCCCAAAATAATAACTGGGATCTTTCGACTAGTCATCCGATTCTAGGACTATAATCTCGCTTAGTGTTTGTTCCGGATTTTACGTGACGTCAATTGGTTTGCGTTGTGGGCGGACAAGGGAATGACCCGATGAGCGCCTAATGCCGAACTAATGATAAGATGGATAGAAACAATTTCAAGTTCTCCCTGGTCGACCCGTGTAAAAACCTTTTTTATTTTTTAGGCGTGGAACTTTATTCTGGCCTGCAATTAGTTTTCTCTTTCGATACATGCATATATATATATATATATATATATATATATATATATATATATATATATATATTCATGAATCATTCATACAAAAAACAAATATAGGGTTAATGATTTAAATCATTAACCTCTATATTTGTTTTTGTATGAATTATATATATATATATATATATATATATATATATATATATATATATATATATAGTACGCTCAAGCGTAGCTTAGATGTAGCACAAGGCCAAAATTAGGGGACACCCAGTGAGATCGAACTCACTACTCAGTGGTAAATGTTCTAGAGCCAGGCCTGGAGGTTCCCCTATATATATATATATATATATATATATATATATATATATATATATATATATATATATATATATATATATATATATATATATATATATGAGTGTGTGTGTGCATGTGTGGTTTTTATAAAATTTCAGAATACGAAAAAGTTATCTGTTAAAAGACAATATGAATAAAGAAAACCTATCCTAGCCTATTCGTACTATATTCGTGGATTTTATTAAGGCAAATATAACGATTTTAGTTTGCAGCGTGTTCTCATAAACCAAAGTAAGAATGTTGTTAATTTTTCTGAATTTTTAGAATTTAGGAAACGGTCATAATTGTTCATCACACTAACTGAAAAGTAAATTATGAAGAATGCTCTGTGACATAATTTATATTCTACTAAACGAAATTGATTAAATTTAATGTCTACTAAACAAACGTAATTGAATAATGTTGATGAGAAAAATTAAGTAACAAAATCTTTCATCGAAACAACTTAAAAGGTTCTGTCAAAAATGTGACAAGGGTTTATTTTTGGCCTCGTACTTATTCTTTTTATAGTTAAGAGTTACAGAAATTCTGGAGCAAGAGATTCTTACTGTACTGAACTCATCTCTTCTTTGTATTTACAGGTTTTGCTCTTAAGAAAATTCTTACCCTGATTAAGCCAACCAAGGATGTTAAACTCCAAAACTAATTAGGGGATTCCGTTAAAATACATTAGCCTAAAAAGTTATTGCTACAGTTCTGCTTACTATAGAATGAATTAATCTTCCTAATTATTTTTCCTTTTCCGTGGTTTGTTTGGCATTATAAATCTTAGGAAAAATGATATCGAACCACCGTGATTACGCTCGTATTCTATATGGGGCGATGCAAGTTCCACTCGACCCTCTTCTCCTCACGAAACACTCTTTTTGGAACCAACTCTCGTGAGGATGCAACCCCTTTCACTACAATCTTAATAAGTTCATGTCTATCGTTAACTGTTATTTTCCCCTCTTGTCCACTTAAACTATGACTCTTAATCTGTAATCCTCTACGTTGAGTGACTCTTGGAATTTTTACAAGCTGATCATCATAGTGAATAAATAGAAGTATATAATAACGTTTAATGCAATAAAACTCATTCATATACATACATCCACACACACACACACACACACACACATATATATATATATATATATATATATATATATATATATATCAAGTATATGTGTGCAGTTCAATTTACATCATGAATCATTCATACATATTTTTGTATGAACGATTCATATAATATATATATATATATATATATATATATATATATATATATATATATATATATATATATATATTATTCTTTGTGCAGTATTTGGTCGAAAGCGCTCAATATCAGTGATATAGTTAACATAATCAGTTGTATGGAATTGATTTATCAGATTATATATATATATATATATATATATATATATATATATATATATATAATGTGCGTGTATGTGTGTGTTTAATCTGCTCTATCTTATTATTACTCTCTATTTAACTTCAACATATGAATCAAAATACACACACACACACACACACACACACACGTGTGTGTGTGTGTGTGTGTGTGTATATATGTGTGGGGGGGGGGGTGAGTATTTTCTCGTGTTTGTCTGGGAGAGTGTGTGTATGTGCGCCTGCGTTCGTCCGTCCATGCGGATTTAAATATATATATATATATATATATATATATATATATATATATACATACAATTCGATCTGGCACGAAGACAAACTACATCCTGCAACAAGTTCTCTATTTTGGAGGTTCTGAAGAGCCTGGCACTATCCCTTAACTGCTGTCATTCCCAGGTCACCCCGACCCGCGGTGGTAGCAGCATTTTAGGTACTAGCGATGGGCAAATAGTGAACACCGAAACAAAGATCAACAGTACATTTTTATAATAAAATGACCAACAATATATTTTTATACCAAAATGGCACCAATTAAACACTAAAAAGTAAAAAAAAATGTTTTTTTTTATAGTAAAATTGAATACAAATACATTTTATGTTGAGCAAACTCTGTCTAAAAAAAAACATACCATTACCCTAAAAGTAAAAAATTATGTACAAAATGACTCTCGTTGAAAGGATAAAATTTGTATACAAAATATTGACTTTTCGTCATTAAATAACACATAAAGAAACAAAATCAACAAACAACAATACTTATTTATAGTAAAATTACCAGTACATATATATATATATATATATATATATATATATATATATATATATATATATATATATATATATACATATATATATATATATATATATATATATATATATATATAGTGTAGCCATAAAATTGTGTTCAAAATACGTTGATTTCGGTTTTAAATAACCAACCGCTAAACAGAAACAATCAACTGTGGCCCGATGTAAAATTTTGAATTCATTTCTTTCGTATTTCCTGTATGTTAAATAGCAAGGTAAACTAAACGATGTAGCCTTGGTTAGATGGAAGCCTTCATTTAAACCTCGGAGAAGACAACTGAATACAACTGCATTAACTTGATATCGAATATATCGTAGCTATGTCATGAGAGTAGTGATTTTTACAAAAGAATAATTAAGTACAATTTACATTTTTCATTTTCATTATGTTTTAAGTGTTTTATTATTATTTACTTTTTATTAATAAGAATTCTTTTCCTCTCTATATAAATGAATTCGTATCTTTTCTGTTAATTTACTCCAAAATACTAATTTACCACCAAATAAAAAATATTTATATGTTACATACCGTACATATGAACACTAAACGGTAAACAGGTTGGACACTTTTGTAAATGGGGGTAACATGCTTTCTAAGAAGTCCTTAACTCGCAGAGATTTACCTATTTCAGGCCGCTGGCGAGTATTGTATTTTATTGATGTTATAGAAATTACCATTTCATTTTCAACCTCCGCTTCGGTTGTTCCTCATTCAATAACCTTTACTAGGTTACAGCATTTTGGCGACGAGGATAAGACGGTGACCCGAAAAGGAAAAAAATATTGACTCTATGCAGGTTAAATTTAAAAGGAGTTATGTTATATACCATACATATGAAAACTAATAGGATGTCCCAATTTTCATAAATACGTTGGGCACTATTTGTAAGTGGGAGTAATATGCTGTCTATGTAGTCCATCACTAGCAGTGGTTTACCTACTTCACGCCGCTGGCGAGTATTGTATTTTGTTGATGTTATAATGATTACCATTTCATTTCCAACCTCCGTTTTGGTTATTCCTCATTCGGTAACCCTTTCTGTCATACATCACTATATTTACTAAACTTCACAGAATTTCCGAAATGGCCTTTAAAATGTTTTCAAAAATGCAAATCATTCTTGTTTTTGCCCTACATATCCAAGGAAACTTGCACAAATACGAGTCTATCATGCTGCGATGAGCCCCGAACATGAACTTTCCGCCAGGTACTTTCAATTGTTTGCATGTGAACTGATGTTTCTGGGTCAAAAAAATTCAAACTGTGATTTACAGTCAGATGAATATATTTGGGATCACTCTTCAAAGACATATATCCTTTTCAGAAATCCGACATAATCGTAGCCCAACGTAAAATACACCTTCGAATTGTGCCAAGTAATATAATGGATGTTCTGTCTGGCGCACAGCGCACGAAACAATCTTTTGTTTCACGGAAAAACAAAAGAGATATGACTAAAAATTTATAATTTCCTAAGAGTCTAAAAGATTTGATAAAAACACAACTTTTGATTTAAAATTTATAATTTGTTGGAGTGAATTAATGTTTCCGACAAATTAATTATACATTATTGGGGTGAATTAATAGAAAATACCCATGAATTCTATGTTTAAGTTTTCCGTCTTACATATTTTTTTTGCATTCCTCTTTCGTTTGTTTACTTGGTTTGAGGACTTAGAAAACCTTCATAGTTCCATGACTCAAACCTCATGCGAAGTTAACATGAAATAATTCTTATCTGCCAGTTCAATATGATGAAAACGACTGCATTAGGTTGGCCAGCAAGTCCTGACTCATTTATAAAGAGGAAGAGAAAACAACAAATTTCTATAGAGCAACACCAATATTTATTCATCAAAATAAAGTCCATCATTCTTGTCGATATCTTGCCAGAGATCAGCCAACAACCGAATTTGTCCCAGATAATAGTCCACTGGCTTTGAATAAATATACTGGAAACAGGCTTCCTTCACTTCGTCAAAAGTGTTGAATTACTGGTCGCCGGGGAGTGTGTCATTGAGCGGAATAGGCAATAGTCACTCGGAACGGCATCGAGACTCATTAGTGGATGTGGAAGAATCTCAACAAGGTCCATCTGTTTGAACTTCTCCTTAGTCAGCCTGGAATGGAGTGGCCTTGCATTGTCTTGCTGATACAAAGAAATTCCACTAGACAGAGATCAAGATGTGTTGTTTTTTTCCCGCTTCCTAAGTGAGTCAGGACTTTCTGGTTAACCTAGTAATATGGTGTCATGATAGCAAGCTCAAAGAAAAATAAATCTGAACAGTCAAGGCGCTCCGCCAACTATTGTCACCTATCACTGACGAAACCGTTCCCAAAGATTAGACTAGAAACGAGGAGGAGATTGATTCGTGTCTGCAAGTCATGGATTATTTCAAAGTTAACACCCGGAGACCGAACCTGATTTCGAAATCAAACCAACGATTTTCTTTTCCATGCAGATGACCATCTTTTTAATACGGTATCAGCTTTAAAGTGTCTATTTCGTTCCCGAACATTTTTATCGATTGCTTTAGAAAACAGCTTTTAATCCGGTCTCTCTTTTTTTTCATTTTTTCATTTAATTTTTATTTTTATTTTTTACTATTTTTTATTTCTGTTTTAAACTCTTCTATTCATCGCGAACTCTCCCTTCTTCGCCCTTTCTACTTTCCCCATGGTCTCATGGCGTGCCAAATTTTTTAAAATTGTCTTTCTTTCCTACAAATCGATTTGCTCCGAAAGCCAAACTTTTCGCTCAGCAGGGCCCCATGGAGTAGTTACTATTCGACTAAGTGGCCACCTGGAAAGTACCTTTTTTTCCCAGGCGACCATTGTGTATAGGTGCCGTCTGAATCATCTTGTTACCTACGAGTCTTCATTCAGCTTCAAAACACAATGCAGGTGTGAATGGACGCGAAATGAAGTCACGATGACTGTCAGTGTTGTTTGGGAGAAAAGAGTCGATAATGCCGAGGTGCGAGGGAGGTGATTAAGTAGCAGAAAGGAATAGAAGAAAATAGATTGAACAAAGATATATATAAAATATATTTATTTTTACAATAACGTTAAGCCTGTACAATTCCCAAGAGCCACTCGAGATAGACACAGTTTATGGTGATATGTAAGGAAGATAAACGGTTAACCCTAGACTTGGATAGGTTAAGAATGCATTGAACTGGCAAGCAGCATCTTGGGAGTTTGTTCCACAAAGTAGTGCCTTGTGGAAAGAAGCTGCAAGAGTGATAAGTATGAGGACTGTTCGCTGCAATGTGCATATCACGGCGGGTTTTATCAGGGAAGATTAGCATTGTTAGAACTATATTGTTTGTCCCAAATCTTTCCATGAAAATAACGATAGATCACTGACAGGCTGGCGACGTTTTGACTCTGTGAAAGGTTTTATAGTGTGGAAAATAATTCTCCACCCACAAGGTTGCAGAGACGATTTTGAACTCCATCACGACTGGAATGGGAAGGCCGGGGAGTTCCTATCGATATACGATATCAGTATTCCATTTTTGTCTGAATCTGGGTCCTCTACATGTAGAGAATAACAGGAGATGTCATGTGCTTTCTTCAGTGTTTGAAAGAACAGAGCAGTTTCGCAACATCTTTAGCGATGGAACGTATACATGATTTCTACTTGAGGTCTGGGGTGAAAAAGTCTCCAAAACGCGTTCACGACACAAAGATTTAATTGTTAAGAAAATCTAATTAAGAAAATATAACGTATACATTATAAAATGCATTCGATTATTTATTATATATTTTACTGATATAGTTGTTATGCATTTAAAGCTGATTAAGAAAATATTAATTATTAAGAGAAAGTAATTATTAGGAAAATTAATTATGAAAATATGTAATCTATAAATTATGCAATGTATTGATGTATTTATTTAGTATGTATTGATATAGTGTGTTATTTTCAATTATTAGTCCTGGGTATGGCAAGAAACAACATCCTGTAGTAAGGCCTCTAATCGGGAGATTGGATGTTTTCAGGACAATGGAACCACGTCTTAATTGGTGTTGTTCCGAGGTTCAACCTTCGGGAAGCAAAGACCTCTGATCGGGAGTTAGGAGCTTTTGAGGACAATGGAACCACGTCTTAATTGGTGTTGTTCCGAGGTTCAACCTTCGGGAAGCAAAGACCTCTGATCGGGAGTTAGGAGCTTTTGAGGACCATTGAACCACGTCTTAATTGGTGTTGTTCCGAGGTTCAACCTTCGGGAAGCAAAGACCTCTGATCGGCAGTTAGGAGCTTTTGAGGACAATGGAACCACGTCTTAATTGGTGTTGTTCCGAGGTTCAACCTTCGGGAAGCAAAGACCTCTGATCGGGAGTTAGGAGCTTTTGAGGACCATTGAACCACGTCTTAATTGGTGTTGTTCCGAGGTTCAACCTTCGGGAAGCAAAGACCTCTGATCGGGAGTTAGGAGCTTTTGAGGACACAATGGAAACCACGTCTTAATTGGTGTTGTTCCGAGGTTCAACCTTCGGGAAGCAAAGACCTCTGATCGGGAGTTAGGAGCTTTTGAGGACAATGGAACCACGTCTTAATTGGTGTTGTTCCGAGGTTCAACCTTCAGGAAGCAAAGACCCTCTGATCAGGAGTTAGGAGCTTTTGAGGACAATGGAACCACGTCTTAATTGGTGTTGTTCCGAGGTTCAACCTTCGGGAAGCAAAGACCTCTGATCAGGAGTTAGGAGCTTTTGAGGACAATGGAACCACGTCTTAATTGGTGTTGTTCCGAGGTTCAACCTTCGGGAAGCAAAGACCTCTGATCGGGAGTTAGGAGCTTTTGAGGACCATGGAACCACGTCTTAATTGGTGTTGTTCCGAGGTTCAACCTTCGGGAAGCAAAGAAAGGCCTCTGATCAGGAGTTAGGAGCTTTTGAGGACAATGGAACCCGTCTTAATTGGTGTTGTTCTGAGGTTCAACCTTCGGGAAGCAAAGACCTCTGATCGGGAGTTAGGAGCTTTTGAGGACAATGGAACCACGTCTTAATTTGTTGTTGTTCAACCTTCGGGAAGCAAAGACCTCTGATCCGGGAGGTTCTTAATTGGTGTTGTTCCGAGGTTCAACCTTCGGGAAGCAAAGGCCTCTGATCGGGAGTTAGGAGCTTTTGAGGACCATGGAACCACGTCTTAATTGGTGTTGTTCCGAGGTTCAACCTTCGGGAAGCAAAGACCTCTGATCGGGAGTTAGGAGCTTTTGAGGACAATGGAACCACGTCTTAATTGGTGTTGTTCCGAGGTTCAACCTTCGGGAAGCAAAGACCTCTGATCGGGAGTTAGGAGCTTTTGAGGACAATGGAACCACGTCTTAATTGGTGTTGTTCCGAGGTTCAACCTTCGGGAAGCAAAGGCCTCTGATCGGGAGTTAGGAGCTTTTGAGGACCATGGAACCACGTCTTAATTGGTGTTGTTCCGAGGTTCAACCTTCGGGAAGCAAAGACCTCTGATCGGGAGTTAGGGAGCTTTTGAGGACAATGGAACCACGTCTTAATTGGTGTTGTTCCGAGGTTCAACCTTCGGGAAGCAAAGACCTCTGATCGGGAGTTAGGGCTTTTGAGGACAATGGAACCACGTCTTAATTGGTGTTGTTCCGAGGTTCAACCTTCGGGAAGCAAAGGCCTCTGATCGGGAGTTAGGAGCTTTTGAGGACCATGGAACCACGTCTTAATTGGTGTTGTTCCGAGGTTCAACCTTCAGAAGCAAAGACCTCTGATCGGGAGTTAGGAGCTTTTGAGGACCATGGAACCACGTCTTAATTGGTGTTGTTCCGAGGTTCAACCTTCAGAAGCAAAGACCTCTGATAGGGAGTTAGGAGCTTTTGAGGACAATGGAACCACGTCTTAATTGGTGTTGTTCCGAGGTTCAACCTTCTTCGAAGCAAAGGCCTCTGATCGGGAGTTAGGAGCTTTTTGGACCATGGAACCACGTCTTAATTGGTGTTGTTCCGAGGTTCAACCTTCAGGAAGCAAAGACCTCTGATCGGGAGTTAAGAGCTTTTGAGGACCATGGAACCACCTCTTAATTGGTGTTGTTCCGAGGTTCAACCTTCAGGAAGCAAAGGCCTCTGATCGGGAGTTAGGAGCTTTTGAGGACCATGGAACCACGTCTTAATTGGTGTTGTTCCGAGGTTCAACATTCGGGTAGCAAAGGCCTCTGATCAGGGAGTTTGGAGGTTTTGAGAAGCGTCGAACCAGTTAATTGCTGTTGTGCCCAGGTCCACCCAGGTCTAGTAGCAACTTCTAGGGTCTCAGCTATGGGCAAATAGAAAGTCTCCCCCACCAAAAAAAAAAAAAAAACCGCTATGAAAATACATTTTTCGAATAAAAATAACAGCAATACATTTTTATATAAATTACAGACAATACGCAAATACTTGTAGCAACTTCACCGAAATCCGCTTAAATACTATCAAATAACCAACATAAATGAACTCACTCATGGTATTAAGCTATATAATATCCAACAATTTTCTTAAATCAAACTGTATTCCAAAATATAACTTCAACAAAACGAAGCATAAAACAAATAACCGCCTCTATTAATTATATCAACACAAACATGTATAAGCTGAGTATCATCTACCATGTATTCAATTGTGAAAGCAGAATAATATTACTATAATATTACTGCAAAGCTCCCATGAAAATTAAATCTTGATATTAAATGAACCATAAGTTGCTGATATGCCGTTAAACAGACAAAGGAAATCATATTTTCATTTATAACTTTCCATTTATTATCTTGATATCTTGCTTGATTTATGAATGTAATTTCTTGATTGTCGTATTTACATATGTTACGTCCTCATGATTGATGAACTGATCTTGCATTGGCTATTGTAATGAAATGACCTCACCAGATTATTATATAGATCAATAAAATGATTTATGATGAATAAAATGATTTATTTTAGGTCAATATAATTAAAGGTGTAACGTTCTTCTATTTTTTCCTGCACATGATTTTAAGAGTCATTGAAAAACCTAGAAATGCTTTGGCCTTTCTGGCTCCCAATCGATGCTGGATTTTCATTGTGAATGTTACCTTAACTCTAGGTCATTAAATATCTTGTTCGTTTGATATATCTGTATCTAGTTAATAGATATATTGGATATAAGCTCGAGGAATTTAATGATTTCTTTTAGTCAATTTCAAAAATTTGAGTGGACGAATAGATTTAGTTGCACAAGTTTTTGTCTTTTTTGTTTTTTTAGTTTTTTTAAAACAAAAAAAACAAAATAGAAACATCTTTCTCCCCAAGCCAGACGATATTCAGTCACCCCCCCCCACGAGGGTGTCATGTGGCACAAGGCCTTTTTAACGTGGGCATTCCGAGCCCGTGGGCTCGGCCAAATATATGCCCATTGAACCCGTATAAACGGGTTCAGGGCCGGTTTTACCTCCCCGAAGGAGACTCCGCCCTTCGGCGCAGCCTCCTTAAGGTTCCTCCCGTCCGTAGGAAGAGAGTACAACCGAACAGTTGCTCCCCAAGCAAGACCGGAGCACGCAAAGGGTTACAGGAAGTGGGAGCAAGAGTAAAAAAGACATGTGAGAGGAAAGGGTGAAGAAAAGGACGGGGAATAGATCAAGTAATCTGGAGATGTCGATTGACATTACATTTGATTAGTTGATTAGCTATCAGGGAAACAAGTAATAGGAAGGTAATTCCACCGACGGGAAGTGCGTGACAGGAAACTATTGGAGAAGAAGAGACGGCTAAATTTAAACGTTTCGACAATGAAAGCGTGGGACCGCGATGCCGACCTAGTGGCACGTTTTAATACAGTTACAGTGAAAGTTTTTGTAGAATGTAGACAGATGGAGGCGACGACATGTCTGTGAGAGAGCAACTGTAAAGGAGATGCCAAATCAGTGCCAACCATATCGCATATTCGTCTCTGGATTTTGTCGATGACACTAAGACAAACAGCGGGTGCTCCAGACCATATATAACAGCAATATTTCATGTAGTCGAAAGAGAGATTTTTAAGCAATGCAAAGTAAAAGGAATCAGCATGGGACGAAGGAAATTAATTATGTCAAACGTTGATAAATCAAAAATATGATTAATATAAATTAAAATCTCATCGAAGATAGAGTAAACTATGGGCAACAGAAAAAATGATTCTACAGAAGGACACTAAACATATCATGGATGGTGCACGTAAGTAATGAAGGCATCTTGAGGTGAATGGGAACAAAAATGTCAAAAAAAAGTGTTTCCCGTGCTTGATTCAAAAATCGTACGACTCATACAGCAATCGCTATCACTTGACTTAAAATATTTTTGCCCTTCCTTGCCTTTAAAGGAGTGCCCTTTGCCGTGCTGATGTTGCTACGTGCCTTACTTCTTGCCTCACACTGCGATATTTTTCTAAGCTCTATACGAAACATTAAATCTGTTACGAAAAAAGAACTAAACAAAATGAACACAAAACGATAAGCTTTAAAAAAAAAGGACTCGTAACTGGAAAAACCGAATGAAAAAAGAATGTTAACAACAAATACTTTTTCAAACCAAACCCAGTTCTGCGGAATCAGAATCAACGTTGAGTTTAAGCAAGCGAATGAGCCAATTGGAGTAAAGTGCCATGCAGATTTAAATTTTTCCCACTTGTGACGAATGCAGCTATCGATTTTTTGTTTGCATGCTAGCATGCTAGTTAACATTCGTGTCAGTCAGCTGTTGGCTCTCACGCTAGCCAATAGAATCTTCCTGCCTATTCGTGGCAGCCACCTATAGGCTCTCACTCTGGCCAGTACAAAATAGCCGCAAACTACATGAAAACTGCCGTAGAACAATAAAAAAGTCGATTATTTCCACTATCGATGGGAGCTGGGAAATGCAAAGTCGGTCTTGGCCTTCCCGCTAACTTGGAGCATGTGCATGTAAATTTTGGTGCAAATCCGTCGAAAATTGCGGCCGTGCATTCGACACACACACACACACACACACACACACACACACACACACACACACACACATATATATATATATATATATATATATATATATATATATATATATATATATATATATATACACTAGCAGTATAGCTGTTCTTCGACCAGGTCTTTCATTTTTGCCGTTAGAATGGACCAGTTTAAGTTTAAAGTCAGCCCCTCCCCCATGATCAACCACTCACTGAATTCATTATTCTGCTGTTTTTACGTTAATTACGTTTTTCTATTGTGGGTCAGGGTGCAACATCTGCTAGATACCAAACCTGCTGAGCAGGAATAAGCCAGGTTTTCTCCCGGACAATTCTGCAGAATACAAGGAGGGTGTGGTAAATCTTTAGGCATATATATCTTCCTAAATCTTGTCCACATCTCAAAATAATATTTTGTAGGTACTCGAGCTGATACCACTGATAGCCTGAAAGACATTTACCAGTTGACCACCCACTCCTTCCAATATTCTTGAATACGATCTTTAAACGGCTTGTTAAAACACACATCCAGTTTTGTTTATGTCCAACATCATCGAAAATAAGGAAGCAAGGTTTTGTCAATTAACTGGCACAAGCTTCAATGTGTGACGATGGTTTGGGATTTCTCTTTTGACGAATATGTTTCGTTGTCGTCGTACAATCATATCGCATATAAAGTTAAGAGTAATTTTTTACACTGCATTTTTATTTGTCTCTCTTATTAACAAGGTAACTGTTAACATACCGTCAAAATCTCCCATGCTAACAACTTACAAGAAACCAGATGATTTAAATTTCACATAATATACCTGGAGTGTATGACTGGCTCCTATTTTTTGTGAGGAGATTTTGTATGTTTCAAAGGGTGACAGACATGGTATATATACAAACAACACTTATATATACTTATATATCGAGAATCTTGTCAGGAGAATATTCAGATGACGCCTATTTTTCTGACAAGTTTTTCGCTAATATTCAGGCCGGTAGATATAGTTGGATGAAAAATGATGTGTAATTTAAAAAAATCGAATACGATTATCCATCAAAAATAGGTTTAATCAAAATAATCCATTATGGATTAAATCTGGACAGAAATATATATATAAATGATAGAGATTATTAGGAGGATTTCATAATAAATAATTCATTGAGTTTGAAAGAAACCCCAACAGAATGCAGAAAGTACAGTTCGGCCATGTCGTCCTATATTTGGGTCTCATCAGCAGTGCGCATCCACTACTGTGAATTGAAACCCTGACTGTTGGGTTATCATGCAAACGTCTTAGCGACGACAACGCAGCAAATCAGACTCAATATAGCGCCGCTCGCTCGCTGGGTGGAACTCAGATGAGATTCTCTATAACCATATAACCGCTATATTGAATTAGAACCACCTAACTCCGTGGACTAAATAAAGTGTTCGGTTTGAAATTACAACGTATACTAACTGAAGAAGACTGGAGCGTACAACGGCCGAAACGTCTTGAAAATAGCAATAAAGATGAGGACAGCAGTTTGAATCATCTAAATAGCGTAAATTAGATAAACTACTAGATTTCAGAAATATATACAAAAAAAGAATATTTTTTGAGATGCTTAAATAAGAAGACTTTAGGGAAAAATTGAGAAAATCAAAAAACGTATAAAATTATTTTATTTCCAAAATTAAATGTAAAATCTTGAATAGCAATAAAATATAAACGTATTGGTGGAACATTCTAAGTGAATTTTGCTAGTGTTCATGTTAGAAACAATATTTCTGACCTTAAGTAGTAGATACACAACACGATCATATTAAAATCAGATTTAGAATACCTCCAAGCACTCGTTCTAGAATAAGTTTACGTCCTAGAAGAGCATGTAAGTCACCCTACCACGTCAAGGTACTATATTTTTTTATTTATATTTCGCTCTCTCTCTCTCTCTCTTTCTACACGAGCACACACACACACACACATATATATATATATATATAGATAGATAGATAGATAGATAGATAGATAGATATATAGATATAAGTATATGTATTTATGTACAAATTTAAGAATGATTATATCTGTAAAAGGACAATATGAATAAAGACAAAAATATAAATGATCTTAGCAATCGCATTTTGCTCTATCAATGCAAATGGGAGGATTGTATTTTGTGACAAGCATATACAAGAGAAAAAATGTTATTGTAAAAAAAAATGATCTTTTATATAAATACTGGTCACAAAATAATATATATATATATATATATATATATATATATATATATATATATATATATATATATATATATATATATATATATATATATATATATATATATATATATATATATATATATATATATATAGTGTGTATATAAATAAAAAGAAAGAACAGTAAGTGGTAAATCTGGTGTTCTTATAGATATTTTTATTTTTACAAAATAGTGCTCAATGTAAATTTATAGAGCATTAATATAATAAATTAATTGATTTAAAAAATCAATTAATTTATAATATATATATATATATATATATATATATATATATATATATATATATATATATATATATATGGGATGGTGTATATACATGGGATGCTGTTTTTTTATGGGATGGTATCCTCAAGCTTTTCGCTATATTAAAATTGGCGCAACACCTTCTTCAAATCCACAACTAATCTACTTGGTCGTATGCCGACATCTGTGATGAAGGGAATTAAAGAAATCGTTTGAAAGAAAATAAAAATTAGCACAAGAAATATATAAAAATTGAGGAGACAGATCATTTTGAAAGAAATGACAAGCCAAATAAGTCTATGGTAGATGAATTGAGACAGGCAAAAAAAAAAAAAGAAAATGGCAAAAACAGAAAACTCGTTTGAAATATGAAAGTTGGCAAAGGCATTTCGGATTTAAAATCTAAAGTGCAGAATCATCTGGAAGGGAAAACCTTGACAGGAAAATTAAGATTAGGTGTATCTTAAAGTAGGTCTCAGGGGAAAAGGGTGGGTACGAGAATAATCGATTCAGACTTAAATGTAAGACAAAAAGTAAGGAAGAAATGAAATCACATCAGTTAAGGGAGATAATAAACAAGGCAGAATGGAGTGTATGGACGAATACATACATACCTATATATATATATATATATTTATTTATATATATATATATATATATATATATATATATATATATGTGTGTGTGTGTGTGTGTGTGTGTGTGTGTGTGTGTGTGTGTGTGTGTGTGTGTGTGTGTGTGGCGGGGCGAGAAAACAAAACACGTCGGGAAAGGAAAACTTTCCTTTGCCTTTATTCATAGTCTTTTCATAGATATATTTTTTATTTATATTCACTCTCTCTTTCTCTCTCTACACGTGCGCGCGCACACGCGCACCCACACACACACATATAGCGAGAGATAAGTATATGTATTTATGTACACATTTAAGTAAGATTATATCTGTAAAAGGACAATATGAATAAAGACAAAAGGAAAACTGATCTCAGCAATCGCGTTTTGTTTTCTGAGAAAATTTATCAATGCAAATAGAAGGATTGTATTTTTTTTGCGACAAGCATAAGATACAAGAGGAAAAATGTTATTGTAAAAATAAAATGCTCTTGTATATAAGTACAAGTCACAAAATAAAATCCTTTCATTTGCCTTGATAATGTCCCTCGGATAGCAAAAAGCTTTGACTAAGATCATAATTCATTTTGACTTTACATATATATATATATATGTCTGTCCTGCTATTTTACCCATAGCTGGGGGGAGGAAGAGGATTCATACTTTTCCCAAGGGTATTAGCACGTAAGTGAATGTAATGGATTAGACTGGAATTCGAACTCGGTTCTCTGATTCCTCAATCCAAGCCGCTATCCACCGTGACTCCAATTATTATTTTTTTTTTAAATAGGGTCCTTTCGCGACATAAGTGTTCTCATGTTTCAAAAACGAGAGCCGAAAACCTCAATATAATTATCAAAATTAAATTGAGTTGAAGTTTCAAGCCCTCAATTTAACTCAGTTTAATTTTAATTATTATATTGAGGTGTTCGGCTCTCCTTTTTGAAACATGAGAACTCTTGTCTAGCATGGAATTTAAAAAAAAATCATTATAATTTAAGCTCTATTTCTATATGGAACACTGTTTTTTTTTAAATAAAAGCAAAAATACTAAAGAACTCCGGAGTATTTAACGCGTTCTTTCCTATTTCTCTACATATCTACACACACACACACACACACACACACACACACACACACACACACACACACACACACACACACACACACACGTGTGTGTGTGTGTGTGTGTATGTGTGTATGAAGAAGGAAATTACTGGAAAGTAATTGAAACTCACCTGAAGCGAGCTGAATCTATAATGCTCCTCATGCCAATGACACTTCCACCGAGCTTCTCTACGGCATATGATTTCACTGAATTTTGATGTGTTCCTCTCGAATTTTAAACTGGGGTCATCACGAGAGAATGTGCACGGTTTCGGGGCCTTCCTCTCAACGGTTTCAGTTGCACTCCGGCCCCCTCACTGATGTGAGGCCCCATTATAACGATATACAAGTGTTGTAGATAAACTAGTTCAAATGTGTAACGGCGAAATTAAATTTACGAAAATTCCGAAAAACGGCAAACCTCGTTTGCGCGTGTATATGTTTTTGTCTCTGTTTGAGTGTGTGTTTGCATATCTATCTATCTATCTATCTATCTATCTCTATCTATCTATCTATCTATCTATCTATCTCCCCATATATATATATATATATATATATATATATATATATATATATATATATATATATAATATTTCAGTGGTCACTGAAATGAAATGTTATAGATCGTTTGAAAATCACCTCTCGTTTAGTGTATCCAGATGTAGCCCTAATGAGTGGAAGTCAAACAGACTAACATTCTGAATAAATATTAAGATTGTAATATGATGCTGTAAGAGGCGCAGATAAGTTGTATATTTTCGTAGATGCCCCTTATGTATCGTATATAAATCCATGGCATTTGGGATTTGTTCTCGATATTTTATTCCCGTTCGTGTAAACAGATATTATGATTGCAGATTAATTTTATCTCTGATAAGTGTTTATCATAGAAAGCGGAATGACAACAAACATCATCTGTGCGTGGAATAAGGGATTTGGTTAAACATAATTTAGAACTCTTATACCTTGAGTGGCTCTTGGGACTTGTACTATGTGAACATTTATTTGACAAAATGCATCTTGATTGATTGCATTTTTACAGCTTATCTAAATTTGCAGGTCAAAGTAAAGCTAGAAAATATTTTTGGATTGTACAAATTTTGGGCGGATAATAAACCCTAATAATTAATCCATAGCTGGGAGGGGAAGTGATGGAATAATAACGTTTCTAAGAATCTTTGCACGTAAGTGAATATAACGAACACAAGAGGAATTTGAACTCGTTTCGCCGATTTCCACTCCTCAACTGTTATCTATGACCCACACACATATCCAAGAACCTCATATTCCCAGGCCGATCACCTATCTAGGTCCTGACCAGGCTACGTAATATGGTCGTAAGCCGTTAAATGTCTAGAAGAAATTGTAATGATCTTTCTGTCCGTATCCGTCTGTCTGTCTGTCTGTCTGTCTCTCTCTCTCTCTCTCTCTCTCTCTCTCTTATCTATCTATCTATCTATCTATCTATCTATCTATCTATCTATCTATCTATCTATTTTGTCTTGTCGAACGTAATTTCAACGAAGAAATAAATTGAATAACATATGTAATTATTCCTTTCTCAATAATTTTGTAGTTTTTAAACTTATAGTGATTAAATTTGGATTTTAAAATTGCCAGTTTTTAATTTTAATATTAAATTTTACCATATAATTTTATAATTATTGGTTAGTATAAATTATTTTTAATATAAACCGTACTTTAAAGAACTGAATAGCTATTATAACATGATTTCGTTGTCGAGCTTTTGAATCTCTCTATACTTCGTTTTTGATTGGTTATTCTAGCTTTTGCAACAATGTTTCCCCCTAGTGTAGGATCGTTAATTAATCTGAAACTTTTAAAACTATTTATTTATCTTCAACATCATCACTTGATAAGACACAGAGTGTGTTGAAACAAAATGGCTATTTTTGTAGTGATTTTATAACATACTTATGTCATAATTTTTTATAAATAATAATTATATATATATATATATATATATTTGTGTGTATATATATATATATATATATATATATATATATATATATATATATATACATATATATATATGTGTGTTTGGGGGTGTACTAGAAATAGCGGATTAACAAGCTAATTTAATACTGTTGTTGATCTTGCCACACAGAAAGATGATTTTATTCTATAGATGTGTGACTGAATAAAAGCAATACTTTTAATTAAACATTGATTGCTCACGCGCATGCGCTGGGCAGTTTTCCTTCAACAAAAAAAATCCATGCCAATTCGAATTTCATACCGTGTAAAACCACATAAACAAATAAATTTTCGCAAGCAAACAACACATGCATACATCTATATATATATATATATATATATATATATATATATATATGTGTGTGTGTGTGTGTAAGCAAATATATGGGTATAGATCCGACAGTATGAAGAAAAATATACGGAAAAAAAACAAACAAAAATCCTAATATGCAATTATGCTGTTTTAATGTTAATATAATGTCAACGTCGGACGTTTGGGTCTATATTTAACTCAACATGAAAAGACGGTGGACATAAGAGTAAGACTATAGTCTAATGTTAATTATGTTTTATGAATATGTCCTGAAGATTGTTTACTAGACGGAAACGTCCTACGTTGACATTATATTAACATTAAAACAGCATAATTGCATATTAGAATTTTTGTTTGTTTTTTTTCCGTATATTTTTCTTCCTTATATATATATATATATATATATATATATATATATATATATAGGGTTTATCAAAAATGCATTACAAAAATTAGAGGCTGGTTTAGCACACAAAACAAGGGAAGAAGTCCATTTAAAATCATGTTCAGAAACGATCATTGTACTTTAACACAGCAACTCATTACAAATGTACAAATTGTATCCAGCTTTCTTCTACACACGCATGCACCAGTCGGATGCTATCTCAAGCATGCGACGTAAAACGGCATCAAATGTTGAAATGAATCAGTTGCCTTTGCTCTAGAAATGCAATGTGATACAGCCCTGCAGCCTCGCGGCCATATGCAAAAATCATACCTGCCTGCTCACGATATGAACATACTGCCAACGGAACATTTCTCAGTTAACTAATTTAACTCTTTGCTACACACGTTAAATATGAAAACTGACAATCCACACCTGTACACGAATGACAAATATAACCTAGTCTACATGACTACAGAGCTTCATCTACCGTAGATTGTTTTAAACGTAATAAATAAAAAACGAACGTATGTTTATATGGACTTTTGTCCTTGTTTTGGTATGAAGAACCAGCCCCCGCCCAATTTTGTAAATATATTTTGATATACGTTGTATATATATTTTAATCGAGTTCATCCCATGAAAGGCAACAAAGCCTTTTAAGATAGAAGGCGTTACAGGATGTGGAAGAATTAGAAACGTATGTAGGAAAGAAGTAGTTAGCGATTGATATTGCATTTAGATTTTTGAAGATTGATTTTGACTGGAAAAACATGGAACCGAAACGGAGATTCAGAAGCAAGAAGTGCGAGAAAAAAAAATTCATTATGGAATTTAAGGTTATATCTGGGCAACTGAAATGTCAGTCGATGAGATCTCGATGCCAAACTAGTATTTAATCATAAAGTCTAAGTACCACAGCAAAAAAAAAAAAAAAAAACTCACCTGAACAATCACCGGGAAAGTATTTTTATCGAAAAGGCACAAGGAAACGGTGTTGGGAAAGTGACTGAAGCCAAGATGCCAGATCAGGACCAATAATATTGCTGCTTTTTTTTTTTTTTTTGATCTTATCAGCGAGTTCTAGATAAATAGCAGGTGCACTAGGCCATATATAGACGAATGGTAGACATAGCTACGTAGGATGGATTGGTTCTGAAGAGAAAGATTTTCTCACACTTTGTGCGCGTGTATGTGTGTGCCTGGATATGTGCGTGTGTGTGCGTGTGTGCGTATGCGTGTGTCTGTTCCTGCGTGTGTCTCTGTGTGCGCACGTGCGCGTGGAACGTTTATCGGCAAGTATAATTTTAAAAGCGGTTGGTGTTAGTAAAACTGAAATTGATTAATCGAACACTTAGTTTTACTCTTAGTTTAAATTTATAAATTATATTTCATAAAAATAGTCTTCAGAAAATTAGTATTCCCGCTACCATTATGTTTTATCGCTCTGTCAAATACTGAGCTTTCTAAAAATATAGTTCTCTATTGTTTAGTGTTAAAATATACCAAGTTGTATATTATCATTATTTTCTATTTCTAACATGCACGATGTTTTGCTAATGCAACTGATATGCACTTTCCAAAAAATACACATTTTATAATGCATTAACCTATTTTCTATATATTTGTTTCGAAGAGATACAACTTTTTAATGACGTTCCAGTTAAAGGAAGTGAAATAGACTATGGCTTCCCGGGCCTTTTTTTTTTTTTTTTTTTAAATATTTTCATAGTAATTGTTCTAATGAGCTTTCCTCTAAAGAATTTCGATTTTACTAATTTGCGGGCAGTACTAAATTGGCAGCAAGACGTCATCGTTTACTGTTGAACTGTCTAGATATGACCGTAAGTTTTTATAATATATATATATATATATATATATATATATATATATATATATATATATATATATATATATATATATATATCACGCTCAGTTTTGCAACAATGTTCCGGTTATTGCTTTCAAGTCAACTTTGATCTTCAAAACGTTTAATGCAATATCAATCGTTATCTTCTGTCATCTTGATTTCTTTCCTTTTATTGCTGTCTCGCCTTATTCTTTTCTCATATACTTTCATCTCAGTAACACCTTAAATCACAGTTGATTTATTGCCTTAATTGGGGTGAAGCGATTATAAAAATATAGACCAAATGACTAGAACTATATTTTAAGACTATAAAAGAAATGCGACAGAATTGAAAATGTCGCAAGGAAAATGGCGGATATGCCAAAAAAAATAATATATTATGGAAATGAGGAAAAGCCATTGTCACGAATAGAATTAAGCAAACAAAGATAGCAAAATATGATAGTTCGCTGTGAAGCAAATAAAGTATATGAAAGAAATATTAATTTTATTTTTAATCATTCAGTCTGTTGGAATAAAAGCTTGGGTTTTATGCGCTGAAGTGTTTAGCAGGAAGCCAAATCAAATCGCTACTTGCAAGTGTCGAATGTCTATTATTCTCCAGCAAGATTATTATACACAGAATGCCGGTGGCTATTGCGTTGCTGATGTATCGCCTGATTTACAGTGAAAAAATAATAATTCATAATACTCTCGAATAAATTATATGAAACTAAAATATCACTTATTTTTATTCGTTGTGATAAGTTCAAATTTATTTTTTAACAAAATTCTAGACGTGTTAATATTAACGTAAAAAAATGTCCTGAAATCCTGTCATAGTAATATTCAAGTCTGGAATTTAATGCAACACGTTTTTTGTCACATTTGAATATATCGCATAGATCCTCGCATAATATTTCTTTAATTTCAATTATCCTCTTTAATGAATTCAGTATCTTAGAATTCTGGATATAAGTAAGAAGTTTCTGGAATCAGAATTCAATGTAATATATCAATTTTGAAAGCGGTCGAAAAAGAGCAATCCGCGCGATTAGGTCACGTGATTTTCTTTTCAAAATACTTTTATCTGTTTTACTTATGGACACATAAAAAAAAAAAAACATGTAGAAGTCAACCATTGCGTTAGCAAATTAAAAATAAGAGCAACATAGAATAGGTGATGAAATATTTAAACCCATCTGTCGATATAGAGGTGGTCTAAGGCAATGTTTTAATTGTTTCAATTAAAAAAAAAAATCCCAAATTCAACGTCTCAGTCGCCTTCCAAAACGAATTATATATAATGCACACCGGTATATAAATTATTTTTTTTTGAATACCTTTTCTTTAAAATACCTTTATGTGTTTTACCTATGGATACAAAAAGATGTAAACGTTAACCATTGCTTATACTTCTTGATTTTTCTTTTTTATATGCACTTTTCGTTCGTGCAATACTTTTTTTCATAGAGTACATGTGCGTGTGTGCGTTTGCGGGCAGGAGGACCTCCAGTTTCCTGACTGCGCGCATGCGCATACGTGTCGGATATGATTATTTGTCCTATAAGTTGCGTGTAGAAGCTCATGATTATTTGTCCCATAAGTTTCGTCAGTAATTTTCCATTGTTTATTACAAGAAAAACAGATTTAGATTGGAAATATTTTATTTTACTAGAGATTTTTTTTTCATTCTTCGTCTCGTGTCTAAACCTGACTGCTGTGGAAATCTTTTTGTTGTATTTATTTCACAAAACAATACGAAAATATATGACAAGTCTTTTAACATTAGAGGCAAATACTTACATCGATCAGTGTGATGGTATGCCTTTTAAAGTGGCATTCTGCCATTGCTGTTCAAAACGACCCCTCTTTCTCCACGGTACACAAAACTCTTCTTTTTTTTTGTTCTGTCTCAATGTTAGTTAGTTTTCACATCTCTACGACGAGGTTAAATCATACTCTGACAATTGAGCATGCTTTTATCAGGCATAATGTTGAATTGATCTGTAACGATATACAGTTGTAGGCGGAGGGATGACATTTAATTAGGCATGACATTTCAAAGCACTTACGGTTAACACTCTTATCTATCTCTGACCAAAATAATTTGTTTTGGGACAACCAAAAGAATTTGGTTCGGGACGGCCAGAATAATTATTGTTTTGAATGTATGTCAGCTATGTAGTTGACCAAAACACATCATTTTGCACAAGTTTCTTAGATAGATTCCTTACGGTTTTTCTCTAATCTTCTAGCCTCCAGTGCCTGTCCAGTGTGTATCCAATTTTCCAGGCTTTCTTTTTATTGTCCCAAGACATGAACTCCATCTTACTGGTTTTATGTATAATTGTCATATTTGTTTCCATATTCCTTAAAACTTCGTCCTGTATTACATCATAATCCGTCGATGTTATTCTTAATACACTTCAGTAGATCCATATTGCTGCTGTTTGAAGTCTTAAGATTAAATAGTAACTTCTATCTATTGCTACCTAGAAACTCAAGGGCTTATTAAGGACTCCTTATTTGTACTTATTCCCAGGTACACCATGACCAGAGATGGTATCACCTGTTAGTTTCCCAGCTATGAGAAAATAGTGAAACCCAACAGAAAAACGAAACACTGTGAAAGTATAATAATACATTTTCATAGTAACAAATACCAGCAATTTATTTATATATATATATAAAAAATTACCAACAATGCACATTTATAGCAACCTTACCAATAATACATTTTATCTGTACATGAAGCTATAAAAGTGTTCAAAATATTTAATTGTTGGCATTAAATATCCCATAGAGGTTGATAAATAGAATTAAATATCCCATTGAGGTTAATAAATAAAATTAACCCACAACTAAACCTATAAAGAAAAGATTCCAATTGCAAAGAAGATTGGTACAACGCTAGTGTCCCACTATAGTTCCTGTTCGATTGTATCAAATGAAATTATTTTGAGTTATGATTTCAAAACATGTTAACATACCTTTTTTGTAGTCGGTGTCATATATAATAATCTATGCAGCAATTCTTAAAGTGCAATAAATTATAATGAAAATTCTTAAAATGTAACAAATTATAATTAAAATATATGAAAATAGGTCTGTATATTTTTATAATAATATTTTTCGCCAGAGGTAAGGCATTGCAAGACAGTAGGGTTCAATTTTAGTAGCTGAAAGGGAAAAAAACAGAGCGGACAATAAAAAAAATAGGAGAGATGGAATGACAACTGAAATTCCCTTTACATTTCTGAAGATCGTAATTGACAAAAAACAGGAATTCAGAGTAAATTTCTACAACAGAGAATTCCGAAAATAGAAACTGTTAGCATCGAATTTATGGCTACAATTAGAAATTTGAAAAAAGAACAAATGATGAAACCTAGCCGCCAATCTCGTACTGAACTTCAATTGGTGAAGTCGAGATAACAAAGAAGAAAGCTCATCGTAAAGATTACCGTAAAATATGGGGAGAAATATAGGAGAGACAATCGTGGTGGAAAAAGTGATTGAAGACGAGGAGCCAGGTCAGTAACGATAAAGAGGCTGATTTCTCTTGGGATATTTTCACAAATGACTCGACACAGAACAGAAACAAGAGACCAGCACTGGAAACAATATTCGATTCGCGGATGAATAGCAGACTTTACACGACTTTAACTAAGTTAAAACTTTATTTTCTTTATTTTTGTAATTAGATTTGCTTTGTTGTTTCCCTCACCTTTCTGTAAATATTTCAGTCGCAATGTCGGTGACTAAACCAACTACCTGAATCCGATTTCCGTGTAAGGCGGCTCGTTAGCAAGCAATGAGGACGAAAAACAAGACATAACAAAGGGCGTAGGAATTCAGTGAGTCAACGGCCCGCTAACTAGAGGTGGTGTCACCATAAACCACGGTGGAGAATGTAACGGGAACCACTCCACTATCAACCCCAAGACAATTTCTTACTTAACTACTCAGATAATGCGAAACGTAACGGCGTGAAAGGGTTTATGTCTATGGGAATTAGCTCCTCGTTAGGTAAGGACCGATATGCGCAACAGGTGTCACCTAACCGTCATAGGAGACTTACAATTTGCAAAATGGATTCTGTCTTGACAAATTGATTATCACCGCATAATGAACCGACTTTTCTGGCAGTAAACCTATTGTTTCAGCATAATCTTTCGACTTGATATCAGTGAACATCTTAAATTTATTAAAAAAATAGAAGAAAACATTTATCGCCGTTGTTTTACAACATTTTTATATTTCCACTTGATAGGCGATCAGTTTTCGAATCCAGATATAGTTTTAGGTCTCCTAATACTCTTCAAGACGTAGCAAATCTGATAAATTAGGGGACTGTAATGTGTACTTTATTTATGTAGCAATAATTATTAAGGGATTGTAATAAGTACGTTATTTATATAGGAACAATTATTAGAGGACTGTAATAAGTACCTTATTAATGTAGCAATAATTATTAAGGGACTGTAATAAGTACTTTATTTATGTAGCAATAATTATTAGGAGACTGTAATACGTACTTTATTTATGTAGCAATAATTATTAGGGGACTGTAATAAGTACTTTATTTAAGTCGTAATAATTATGTTTGGACTGTAATTAGTACATTTATTATGTAGCAATAGTTGAAACAAGAGAGTGTAATAATAGACGTATAAAAAAGGTCTCTTTTGAGCGTTCACCTCCAGTCATGTTTTGTCTTTGTTTCGGGGTCAATATCGAAAGAAAACACGTGTTTTCCTTTATAATTATCTTGATGCGTTCTTTTAACATAAGTGTAGATGCAACGTATCCGTCTTTTTCATATCACGTGATAGCATATGCTATCTACAGCAATCTTTCTGTCCCCACAATATCTGCCTCTTTAAGCAACTAAGCCAAGCTTAGTAAATACGCATGTCTCCTGACTAAAGTCTATCTACTGAGTAGATAGGAGCGGTAACCGTGTCTCGTCTTAATATTGATCGTGCCATTGAGCCGCATCCCGTGCTTAAACTAAATCTGTAGCCGAGAACGGGGACTATAAAAGCGGGGATTTGATCATCCAGTTCCGAATGAAGACTATATCACTTGCGGATTGCGTCTTTAAAATACCGGATTATCGATATTAGCCTTGTTCTGTATTTGATTGACAATGAAGTCAAAAGTTTCGTGTCAGAGACTGTACGAAAAGCTGAATAAAGAGCGTCGAATAAGAAAGTTTAATTTACCCAGCAATTTATATGCATCTTCTTTTTGCCTTTTACTGAAAAGTCGTTTTTCTCCTGGTATTGTTTGTTTATTTATCATTCATGTCGTCCTCCTAGTCTTATATTTAGTATATCATTTAGTCAACATACCGCTATATATTGTTTCGTCTTGCGGCCATATTACGTTGTAACACCGGTTTTCCAACAATCACAAATCATGTTAAACTCGTTGAGACGTGTCAGTAACTAGATGGGTGACGTCTTAGGAATGCTAGGCATTGTAAGCTTGGATGGGCGGATGATGTAATGAATAACCGTTCCGAATTGAAAATCGGGGAGGTGAGATTCAATTCCAGCCGGGTTAGTTCTATTCACATACGCACAAATACCTTCGGGAAAGATATGAATCCAGCTATTCTGCCCTCAGCTATGTGCCAATTAGTAGTCTTGTATCAATAAATCATTATTACCTCCGAATATTCTTCAAAATTAAAAATATATTCTGCCTTTAAATAACCTGCGAAAGGTTGATAAACCTTACAAAAAATCAATGATTGAAGAATTTGGAGAGCCGAGTTCGAATTCCAGTCGAATCCATTACATTCACTTACGTGCTAATATCCTTGGAAAAGGTGTGAATCCGGGTCTTCTCCCTCCAGCAGGACAGACTGGGTTCTATAGCCTTGGATGGCAACTGGTCTAGGAGAAGAACGATGAATTCAAAACTTGCGGAGGGTCGTTTGGAAACCTTGTGGCATTTAGTGCACCAGGTCTCTGTATTTTGCCCTTCAAAAAGAGTGGATGTTCCTGCACGAAATCTTCACCACTATAATCAAATTTCATCTGCTTGACCCTCATACGTCGAATTCGATGGGAGAGTCGAGTACACACACACACACACACACACACGTGTGTGTGTGTGTGTGTGTGTGTGTGTGTGTGTATTGTCATCCACAGACAGAGTGTTTCGCTGTATAACAGTTTATCAGTGTGGCTAGACATCCCATTGCTTCAAGCCCTGATCGAAACCTGCCTGATTTGGCATCAGTCGGAGATTTGTCTCCTAAACTATCAGCTCCCGGCAGAGAGGACGTTGAATTTTTACGTATTTATTTTTTAATAAACATGCTAGTGACTCAGAATGCTCGATTCACAGTCACTGTTTACAAATTCGCGCTTTCCCTCTAAAGTGCTCGACCGAATTTTACTTTTTTTTTTCTCTTTTTTTTTTTGGGATAGTGTATATATTCTCATCCACAGACAGACTGTTTCGCTGTATCACAGCTCATCATTTTGGCTAGACATCCAATTGCTTCACACCAGGATTCATATATATATATATATATATATATATATATATATATAGAGAGAGAGAGAGAGAGAGAACGAGAGCGAGAGAGAGAGAGCGATAGACAGAGAGAGATTTTCTGATACAAATGCAAAAAGGGAATTTTGATGGCGAGACAGGCACTGAATTACGTTTTCAATAATCATAAAATTCATTAGACACATTACCAACAATTTAAATGTTGCTGCACACTTCACCTGTTCAATATCATTGATGATATTATGTGCGTGCGTTTGGTGTCGTCATTCAATAGTTAACAAGAAAAACGCAGATCAGAGATGAAATATATTCTCAAAATAAAATCACGCATTGAGGAATTAAACAGTGACTTGGATAAGAGTATAATTTCAACACGGAGCCTTCTAATCAGCGACTACGTGCCTCAGAGCAGTAGGGCCCATTTCTTTGTTTATTCATCGTCTCGTTGACAAAGAACACAGGCGTGTCCGGAAATTCCGACTTGAAAATCTTTCTCTTCGGGCTTCAGTTTAGTCGAATATTTAATATATAAACACACACACACACACACACACACACACACAGAGACAGACACACACACACACACACACACACATCTACCTCTCTCTCTCTCTCTGTCTCTCTCTCTCTCTCTATATATATATATATATTCTTTTTCTTCTTATTACTCTTATTTTTTACATTTTCTTTCTTTTCTTTCTTTCATTGTTTCTCATGCTTCTCTTCCTTCTCGTTCTTCTTTTTTGTTCTTCTTGATTTCCTCTTGATTTTGCGCAGCAAATTTCCTGTCATTTCCAGGCGAGTATTCTTTCATTTATATTTATCGTTTTTCTTCATCTTCATTTTTCTTATTCGTCAGGTACTTTTCCCTTCAATTTGTCGTCGTCGTCTTCTCAATTTTTCTCCCTTTTCTCCGTGCCTTTCGTTTTCCTTTTTTTTCATTTATTCCATTTTTCGTTTTCCATTTTATCTCTTTTTATTCATTCGATATTTTTTCCTTTTCATTTTACATCCTTCTCCTCCTTCTACTCTTCATCCTCCTACTTCTCCTTCTTCCCCTTCTTCCTACTGTTCTTTCCTATTAGCTCTCTTAAACTATCCACGTATAAGAACTGACCATATTACTTCTCTGTATGCTGGTCGAATTTGATTTGTTGTCAGTCCTGTTAGCTACTAATAAATACTGTGATAAAAAAAAATCGCCAGCAGTCAAAGTCCAAGCATATTACCAACAAGTCTGAAGAAATCTAATCAATCATGTAAGATCCAGTTAGTTCTACAGGGATATGAAAGTCGAAAGTTGAAATACAAAATAAATTTTGGGAAGATTCATGGTAGACGGAAGAAAAGATTACGATGCAATAATGAGAGATTGACAATATCAAACAGAATTTAATCAGATTTATGTCAAGTAGGAATTCAAGATGTTTTCATTATTTTTCTTCTTTTCACGTACAAGCTTTGGAGTCAGATATAAGAAATAAATATAAAAATGAAAAATACTTTCTAATAACAAGCGAGAAAAATGTAAGAACATGTCAGAAAAAAAAAACGACTGAATTACTTTTGGCTTGCATTTCATGTCACATAAGAGGCAGAAGCAAATTGCATTTACAGCCAAAAATAAACTCATTATTTGGTAATACTTATTTGGAAATATCCATAATGTTTGCTTCATTAATATTCAGGAAATGTCAATATTATTTAAGTTTTCCATGTTGTTTGACACATATTCAGATAATATCTATATCACTGGATTATAGATATTCAGATATCATCCATATTATTTGGCTCATCCATGTTTAGAGAATATCTACATTATTGTTTATCCATATTTGAGATATTATCCATATTATATTTGACTTAACATGTAAGCAAAGGCGAAGTTTTGGATAAAATGGAGTCGAAATAGAGACAAAATATTCAGAATATGGAAGAGATAATTGACATTTCTAGGACACTAAATGTGGAGAGAGGCCTTAGAAAATTTGACACTCGGGGGATGTTAAAGTCAAAATGGAAGGGGAAAGCTATTCATAAACTATCTAACATTGTCATCAGCAATGAAGAAGTTATATGAGACAAGAGAAATACGTTAGAAGATAGAATGATGCTGAGAATAACATGGACTGAACATTCGTGCAATGACAAAGTTTTACAGAAAATGGAATTAAAAATGAAATTTATACTTAACACCAGAAGCAGATTGGTGAAATTTCTAGAGCACATAATGAGGAAAGAGAGTTTACGAAATGTGAAATGAATGAGAAGCAGTTTGTATGAACGAAAACGCTTAATTCAAACCTGTGAAAAAGTTAACAAGAAACCACTCTCTTACTTTTATAAGAATGCATAGTAATCCAATCATAATAGGAAAAAAATAAACTGGTGAGTGACGATCGCCTACATCCTGAGAGTACTAGTCAATATAATATATTTGTTGATTCTTTCCTTAAATTGTTTCGAAATTATATGAGCGTATTACCAGAGAATAGCGTACCTCATGAGCGTGTGTTGTCAGAACAAGTAGTAGGAGGTATAGCAAAAAGACGACACTCACTAAGCGCTACAAAGGAGAGAACGTTGTTGAGATCCAGGATCGCAAAAGTACTTTTTTTTATATTTTAATCGGAATCACCCCAAAGAAACAGAATGATGAGCAGAACAAGAGGGGAGTAACCAGGTGGAGAGTAATGACTGACTTTACTTTTAAATTTTTGCAGATTAAAATTGGCTAGAAAGCAAGGAGTAAGTTAGTATAAAAAGATCTAGACGAGTGGCCATTCACGATAACTCTCATTTCAAAATTTGATAGAAAATGGAGACAGTATGCCTTTCAGTCGGTCTGGTTTTTCTTTTTAGGTTTTGTATGCTATTGTTCAACCGATACAAGAAAAAAGAGTCACTCAAACTAGAGAATTACTTCATGATGTCATTTTCATGATGTAAGATCAGCATATTATGAGGATATTCATGCTAGATAACAGTTGACACTAGATTTGATGTTAAGATAATTTTTTCAAATTATTTATTGAGCTGCCTCACAATTTCGGATTGGGAAAGCAGCATTAACATTTATAAATACGACGTCACATATATTGAACGGGAAATATCAAAATTTACTCAGTTTTCCTTATCAAGAATTGAGTAGCTCATCGCTTGTAAAAATTGAAAGGTTGAGACAGCAGCATAATTATCAAGTCAACATGGAAATTTGGTAAATTTACCGATTCATGAAACAATGAATTCGGATATTTGAAAAATCTTAATAAAACTTTGCATAGTCAGAACTTGTTAACATTATATCAGGTCATCCCATAAGTTCTGTCCGAATTTTAACTTTGGGTTCCAAAAAAAATTTCGCTTGAAGATGAAACAGAGCTTATTTTAACTCAATTTAATTTAAATAATTATATTGAAGTTTTCGGCTCTTGTTTTGAAACATGGGACTTCTTATGTCGCGATTTGGAATCATATTTTTAAATAAATAATTATATTTATGCTCTACTTTTGTATCGAGCACTATTTTTTAAAAATAATAACTGAAACACTAAGGGACTTTGGATTATTTACCTAACCAGTTCCTTCCTATTTTCTATATATTTTCACATATATTTATATATATATATATATATATATATATATATATATATATATATATATGTGTGTGTGTGTGTGTGTGTGTGTGTGTGGTGTATGTGTGTGTGTAACAATATAGAATTTTGTATAAATTTATATATCAATAAACAGTATTTGAAAAATATGACAACCTGCAAAGGTTTTTGTGACACGTATATATATATATATATATATATATATATATATATATATATATATGCGTGCGTGTGTGTGTGTGTGTGCATGTGTGTGTGTGTACCGACGTTTGATTGAGTCTCGCTATCTATTCATTTACATCACTAGTAACATTTGTAGATTTGCGAAGGACAAAGACTCACTAACCTGTCATGATTTCAAAACCATTTCCTCCCCACTGATGAATATCAAGGCCACCGGATATTTTAAGAAAGGCATGTAAACTTTGCGGAAATATTAGTACCTACTAGTTATCCTAAGCCATTCTGACTGCAACGCCTCAAAGTGTTAACCTTACAATCCTTGGCAGATCAACGCTTTCTTGAGCTTTTGCCAAATCCTGGTGGGCATATATTTATCGTTCAGACATTTTACTTTCTCTCCAATGCTGACATGTTTTTAAAGCTGCCGTTGCAATGAAATCGATACTCAAATACCTTTTCATTGTTAAAGGTATGCACATTGTCTGTGTCAAGGGATAAAACATTTCCTCCAGAGTTATATTACAGACATAATTATCATATTTATTATCATTATTTAAAAACGTTTTCTTCGACATACACCTTAAGGTCATGGGGGAAGATAGCTCTCCAAAACTTCCTGTATTTTTACACAACCTTTACCTCTTTACCGGCTTAGGGCCATATCAATTTGAAAAACCGGCTCTCGTACCATTAACATGCGTAAGCAACGTCGAAACTGGTCTGTACCTAGATTGGGGATGCTAAGTACTGTTATCTTAAATGTGCTTGTGGTTTAACGAATAACGGCTCAGAATTGTAAATCGAAGATCCGAGGTTCAATTCCAGGCAAGTTTGTTATATTCCCTACCGTGCAAATGCTTTGGGGAAACGTCTTTTCTTCACATCCCCCCCCAACCAATTATAGTTTAGTTGTATCAGTAAATCATTGTTATCTCAAAATATTACTTGTAATCTAAAAATATTTTCTGGATTTAAATAACCTGCAAAAGGTTGATAAATCGTAAAAAAGCAAAATTAAACAAACATTCTATGACTTAATCAATCGATTTACCGTTTGGCATCCCGGTTCACACAAATTCGTTCAATAGTCTACTGGCAGTTTTTCATCTGCCTCGTAATTCAACGTAATTTTTATATTCTGGGAGCATCTTTCCTCATTCTTTCTATCCGAAATTTCAAATGCCTCTCATTGATTTTAAGTTAAGCGTCACTTTATTTCCCGCTTTCATTAAAAGTTTTTCGTTGTTCAAACGATTCAGTCCATGATATTGTTGTATCCGTCTAGAGTGACACATTCGAGTCTTTCCTTCATATGCAAGAAAAAAAAACGCAAGAGTTGCTACTATATAGGAGAAGAGATGCGACAGATTATTTCCTTTATATAACCACTTCACTCAAATCATTCCAGCACGATTTTGACGACTTAAAATCGTTATATTTCATTACTAATATAGACTACATTTATCAAGATTCGACTGTTAGCATGTGAATTTGAGCGCCAGTAAAACTAAATTTCACTCTTATAATCATCTTAGGTAACCGTTTTAACCTTCAAATAGCATGACTTATGGCTGATTCTACGAGAGCAATTCATTTTTTCTCACGTTTTCAACTGACATGAAATGGGGTTATTACATTCTATCGTTTGGTAGGTTTCCTGTTAGGAAAGATGTTTCTCTGTTTCAATTTCTCGCGTCAGAATCCTTCTTGCACATATTTAAATCTACCATTCGTCCGTTCATTGAATATTTTTAACACAGCTGGCATAGTGATCCGACTGTATATCTCAAAATTCCCGACGATATCCAAAGAACCATATGTAAAGTTATTGGTCCCAACATGACTTTCCTCTGTTTTTTCTATAAATATTGCCATGACAGTTTTTCCTATAAATATTGCCATGACAGTTTTTCCCATAAATATTGCCATGACAGTTTTTTTTATAAATATTGCCGTGGCAGTTTTTTCCATAAATATTGCCATGGCAGTTTTTTCTATAAATATTGTCATGGCAGTTTTTTCCATAAAGATTGCCATGACAGTTTTTTCCATAAATATTGCCATGACAGTTTTTTTCTATAAATATTGCCATGGCAGTTTTTTTCCATAAATATTGCTATGGCAGTTTTTTCCATAAATATTGCCATGACAATGTTTTCCATAAATATTGCCATGACAGTTTTTTCCATAAATATTGCCATGACAGTTTTTTCTATAAATATTACCATGGTGGTTTTTCTATAAATATTGCCATGACAGTTTTTTTCCATAAATATTGCCATGATAGTTTTTCTATAAATATTGCCATGACAGTTTTTTCCATAAATATTGCCATGACAGTTTTTTTCTATAAATATTGCCATGACAGTTTTTTCTAATGATCTTTTCTGATTTGTACCTCGACTATATGATTTTAATTGTACTTCTAGATTGGCATTGTTTTACTTTTGAATTAACTAGATATCTACCGTAATTTGTAGTCTAATAGGCTTTTCACGCACTTCTATCTTGTGAAATTTTCTTCATATTTCGTTATTTCTTGCTGTCTACAATCTTAAAAAATTAAAATGCAAGATCAATCATTATCTGTTGTCTTCCTTAATTACTTTTTTTATTATCCTTGTTTTCCTAACCAAAAGTCTTCTCATTTTCTTCCACTTTTAGTAAGCACTTGCATTTTAGTGCCACTATCGCCTTGCTTGAGTATATTATTTTAATAATTTTTCAAAGTATCACCTGACATTATTTTACGAGATTTATTTTAGGGTTTAAGATTAAGATGAGTAAACTTTGTATATATTGGATGATTATAAGATCTATTGCATTGATCGGATCGATGGCTAATGAAAATATTCCTTTCTATTTAAAATTTTTGTGAGAATAGAAATCGGCTAGATCGAAAATAGATGCAGCAAATGAGGTGAAAAACATTCAACGACGACGATCCACTGGTAACTGTGCCAAACATCTGGTGTTTAAACCACTACTATGTCAGTAGAATGGGGGATACATCCTTAGTCGACAAGACAGATTTTTCCCGCAGTAGGTTGCATTTCTTTCTGCGGTAGATCAGTTGCCATCCAAGTCTGTCCTGCTATTTACCCATAGTTTGGTAGGGAAGAAAGAAGAGGATTTATACCTTTCCCATGTAAATGAATGTAATGGATTCGACTGGTATTCGATTCTTTCCACCTTATATATATATATATATATATATATATATATATATATATATATATATAATTTCTTGGTATATATTTATATAAATATGAATAAACATATAGTTGTTTTCTAGTTGCAAATATAATGTTTATGGCTACCATTATTTCATAATGTTATTGGTATTTTAATCTCATCTCCATTCATTAACCCTTGAGAGCTGTAAATTAATCGGAAAGAATAAAAAAATATAAGTGAGACCCGAGAACTATTAAACCGCTTATTCAATTTACATAGACGCCATTATAGTCGCCCCGGTTATTAATATTTCGTCATTAACTGGCACCGAAATCTTACCGAACTTTCTAAAGTACTGCACGATGTCGATCAGCACATTTCGCAAAAAAAGATATTCCTCAACCCGTCTGTCATCTCTTTCAAACGAAACGAATGCACCACACACACTGTAAGGAATACAAAGGAGCAGACAAAAAACTGCAATGTGTTTTTGAAGTTGTTGTACTCCAGAAATCAGTCACAGAAGCGAAAAAGCCTGTTCGTTATGCTACAAAAGGAATTAAAAACTAAAAAAAAATCCAAGAGAAGCGTTACGGTTTCTTCAAAGTGTCAATGTTACTGATAGCCATTTGATGTGGGTTGCCCAACTGAAAAATAAAAAAAAAGTTTTAAAGAGGCCAGTGATGCGACATCAACAGAACTCACGGAACATTGTATCACGAACGGCTGCAATTTCCACCGACACCTTAATGTACACATTCTGAAAAAAGGTATCCAGAATTCATTGAAATTTCAACCATCCACACGCATTAAGATAATTACATATGCAAATAACTAAAGGCTGAATAAACAACTAGACAATAGAATACCACATGATTTATATTAAATTGTTTAATTAGGTGTACTTACTAAAAAATCAAATGACAGACATTTTCCAGCTGACCCCCATCGTTTAACTTATGTTTCAGTTGTATTCCATTAATTCCGGATGCATTCCATTCGTTTTGTCACCTTGATTTCCCTAAGCAAGCGACCTTTGAACGATATTTCTACATGAATGCATTTTTCAAGACAGACATTCTGACAAAATACTGTTAAACATTGTGAGACATTGGCAAAGTCTGGGTCTTTTCTTTTCTTTCATAAATCGACAAAATTATTATTATTATTATTATTAAACATTTCTGCTATGACATTGTCAAAGTCAGGTCGGGTGTGTTGTTTTTTTTCGTTTCATAAATGAAGTTGCTAGCGTTACATTTCTCCTTAAGTGTATTATTATTATTATTATTATTATTATTATTATTATTATTATTATTATTATTATTATTTCCTTTGATTTCTAGTGTATACAAATTTCCTTCCGGGACCCAAACAGAGACCTAATTTCAGAAACGGTTTCATTGATCATTTTCATAAAAAAAAGAAAGAAAATAAAACTAAGATTATATGTAAAACTCTTCGTAATTTGTGAGTGAGTTGTACATTAGAGTACAAATTTTCGTATATCTTTAAGTCATGCTCTATAAGAAACCCATTCAATGAGTCTATCGGGACCTTTTCCAGTCAATCCGAAGGTTTCAACTATAACTGGAAATACTGATGTCTTCATGTGCCCCGTGTTTTTAGATTTTCAGTTCAAGTCCCTTGCATTTTTATAGTTTTTGAAGATCTTCAAAGACACAATACAGTCTGCAGGAACTGTCATATCAATCAGAGAGAATATTCTATTCTTGTGGTCTTTGATCACGATGCCTGGGCAATTAGATTTGAATTTTCGGTTTCTGTGTATTGTAAAGTCCCATAAAATTGTTACAGATCTTATCACTTAAACTGAGTCTGAGAGATGTTCATACCATTTTTCTTCCCGTTAATCTTGTATATTGTGGAAAAATAGTATAAATACTGGCCCAATCTATCATAAGGAATTTTATATTCAGTGCGTGCTAACACCCTACAAAAGAATAAAAGATGGTCAATTGTTTTGGATATTTATAAGAGAATCTGCATTTCAGGTTAACACAATTATTCAGTATGTGTGCTTGGTAATTTCAAGTTAGTAAGTATTGGTCTCGTGCAGCAAGAATAGAAGCTTTGGATTCAGTTTTTAAATCTGCCTACTGATGAGTACGAGCTTTGTCTACATCAGCTTGTTTAGAACTGGCGGAGAATTGACCATTGTAAGAACACCTAATTAAACAGTTTAGTATAAATCTTGTGGTATCTTACCATCGTTCGTCATTTAGTACATTGGATTTGATTTTACTTTGTTTTCTAGTTTTTGATTTTTGCCGCTGCAGTTGGTGCATTATGGTTTATTTGCACTTCTTCACTCACTTGGAATTACACTTTAGAATTTGTTGCCTTCCTTTGTTACTGAAGAAAGTTTCATATTTCTTTTACGTTCTTTGGCATAGATCATCACCAAGTTTTGTCTAATTTCCAGGTATCTTTGGAGACTGGTGTGTTTTTGCAAGACAGTTCTAGTTCAATTTATCCACTTATCTAATAATAATAATAATAATAATAATAATAATAATCCCGTGCAGTTTTACATTTTCAACCGGAGATCTTGCATTATGTATATTTTCCATGAAATGGAACGACCTCTTGCAGAATAGCTGCAGTGCCAAACAATGTAGCTTTCAGTAGCGATGAGGAATAGGCTTCCGATTTTCTTAATGTAAGTATAAGTTAGGTGCTATAAAAACTTTAGTCCCAATGACAACCGGAACACTAGTGAGTAGAACTTCTCTTAATCCGGAGGTCAGTGTACGTTTTAAGTTTTGCCTTTTATTTGGGCTTGATATTAGGGTTATCAGAAACAGCCTCGATAATTAGGTGCTTCCCTGATTTGTTTTCTCTTTTTAATAACAGTGTTATCTGTTTAGTGGCCTCAAGTTTGCAGTCAGTTTGCATATTGAAATCCCATATGATCTTGACTTGGTCGTTTCATTATTATTATTATTATTATTATTATTATTATTACTATTACTACTACTATTATTATTATTATTATTATGCGCCAAGTTCCTTTACTTTGCTCCACGCTCAAACAGAGATTTCAAGAGAAGAGCTTTTTTTTATCAGACGATGTAAGCAAATGAGGTGCTATGCAGTTGTGATCACTACATAGATAGAACTATACACATGGTGTGAGAAATACACATACATATGAGATTTTGCAATTTATATTATCATTATTATTATTATTATTATTATTATTATTATTATTATTTGCTTTCGTATATTCGTTTAGGCTTATCCATCTAATCTATTTTGTTGTGTTCTATAGTTTCAGCAGTCAACTCCTCAGTGACATCTGGAGGAAACGCTGAGTGCTGCTTCTTTGGATTTAAAATCACTTTGTTCAATACTGACGTCTAGACATAACGTCCGTGACGTCATACAAATGGTAGAGAAGAGTGTCGTCTTTGGTAAACAAGAATCCGTCGTTTATCTAGTCACTTTAAAAAAAAAAAAAAAACAGAGACAAATATACTGCTGGGTCACGGCAAGACAATTATTATGTCGACTCTAATACGACAAAACAAAATGGAGTTTAGATAAGCAACTATAAAATGACTGCAAAAACACGATTTTTCTTCCACTCATCGTCTTACAATGTCCCTTTCGCTGTTAATACTTCTGATTACTAGACTCCGTGATGTTCCTGTAAAGATTCTACGAAGTGGACAGCACGCGTACTTATGCGAAAGTAAGACGGAAAAGGCGACATCAACATCCGAAGGGACATTTTTATATAGAAATATGCCTTCCATATGTTTAGTCAAATATTAAGAAGTACAATTTTGCTAGAAAAAATAAAAGAGCGCTGAACTGGAATATAATATCGATCAGCCTGTTGTGTGCGTTATGTATGCCGGGTGTTTGAGTTTAGAAAAAAAAGGTGATTCCTGGAATACCCTAAACAAATATCGAGGACTGCATGTATGTCCGCCACGGTAAAATACAAAGTAACAACAAGAACCGATATATGTACAAACAAAGGATAATATATTATCAAGAAAGCTATACAAGTAACAAAGACATTTCTGTAATGAAAGACTGTGAAAACATTTAAAGTTCAAAGGTTGTGAAACGAGGGAAAGTGCATAAGTGTACGTATGTGGGTCTGTACCTATGTTTCCCAATGGGAAACGTGTTTTCCACGAGAGACTTACATGATGCTGTGTAACCGGAAAAAAAGTAACAAGAGAGTGAAAAGAAATATAGTAGAGTATTTATAATCTACAGTGCGTCCCCTAGTAGCTATTTCAGGAATTTAAGTAAGTGAAGTTATCGCCTATTCTAGCAGTAAATGAAGTTAACGTTTACTTTGTTGTTAACTTCTATTCTAGCAGTAATTGAAGTTAACCCTTATACTAGCATAAATGCTGGACAATCTCACCACAGATTAACAAGAAATTTGGGGGAACAGAAATATTGTTCTAGAGAAAGGAAGCTGTGAATATAATGGACTCAAAATGTGAGCAACGGCCCAGTCTTAGGGAAAATGGAGATATAAATGCCACTTATCAGTTGAATCAGCATGAGACAGAAGAAAAGGACACTTGAAGCAAAAGATATATATTTTTTTACAGAAGGACGTTAAGAATAAAATCGAAGAAGTAAATTGGCCCAAGTGTCCAGGCACTTATATTATGATTTTTCATGCACAAAGCACAACGCTGATGAGACATTTCGTGAAAATTCCTGTCAAGGGACAGACTACGTATTTTAAGTACACTATTGCCTTTAGAAGTACCTCTTTCATTTAGATCTTACAAGTAAACTATCAAAGCTACTACAATGACAGCAATCAGTATGTATATATATATATATATATATATATATATATATATATATATATATATATATGTGTGTGTGTATGTGTGTGTGTATATATATATATATATATATATATATATATATATATATATATATATATATATATATATATAGTCATCCACATACTTTCGCTGTATCATGGCTCATCGTGTGGCTAGACATCAGGTTGCTTTAAACCAGGATCGAAACCCGACATCATTCGGAGATCCTACTCCTAAGCTATCGGAGCACGGCAGAGAAAGAGAAAATTTAACGTATTATGTACGAATGTATACAGATACCAGCAACCAAAGGGCTCAATTCTTTAATGAAGTGCATTAATATATATATATATATATATATATATATATATATATATATATATAAAACACACAAACACACAAACACACACACACACGCATATATATATATATATATATATATATATATATATATTATTGTCATACACAGATATACTGATTTGGCATCAGTCGGAGATTTTACGACTAAGTTATCCGCTGTATAGGGGAAGGTGAATTTTTACGCATGTATTCTTTTGCATAAAACGCCATTGACCTTAAAGAAGACCTCCTAGATGCCAGTCAATTCTGGAAAATTTCCTCACAGATAAAGAAGTGATCTGAAGCAAGAGATAAATGGTTCTACAGAAGGATAATGATAATATCCCGAGTCGAACATTTGAGCAACGTCGGAGATTTAAAGAAAAGTAAAACAAAATGGACACTTATAATTAGAATCAAGAAACGACAGTTGAAAATTCTATGGCGGGAAAATGTTATTAAGAAAATTAAGAGCTACAAAAGATAAGAAATGTTGGAGAGCCATGATCACCAAAAGATATGACAAATAGATGAAGAAATAGAATCGGCAGTGTGCAGCCATTGAGAAAATCTTTTTACAGATTAAAAATCGCAGTACACATATATATATATATGAAAGGCAGGATGTGTGTGTGTGTGTGTGTGTGTGTGTGTGTGTGTGTGTGTGTGTGTGTGTGTGTGTGTGTGTGTGTGTAACGAATGCACGGCCTCAATTTTCGACGGATTTGCACCAAAATTTACATGCACATGCTCCAAGTTAGAGGGAAGGCCAAGACTGACTTTGCATTTCCCAACTCCCATCGATAGTGGAAATAATCGATATTATCATGCTTCTACGGCAGTTTTCATGTAGTTTGCGGACATTTTCTACTGGCCAGAGTGAGATCCTGTAGCTGGCTGCCACGTATAGGCAAGAAGATTCTATTGGCCAGCGTGAAAGCCAACAGCTGACTGACACGAATATTAACTAGCATGCTAGCATGCAAACAAAAAACCGATAGCTGCATTCGTCACAAGTGGGAAAAAATTAAATCTGCATGGCATTTTATTCCAATTGGCTTATTCGCTTGCTTAAACTCAACGTTGATTCTGATTCCGCAGAACTGGGTTGGGTGTGAAAAAGTATTTGTTGTTAACATTATTTTTTTCATTTTTCCAGTTACGAGTTCTTTTTTAAAGCTGATCGTTTTGTGTTCATTTTGTTTAGTTCTTTTTTCGTAACTGATTTAATGTTTAGTGTAGAGCTTAGAAACAATTCGCAGTGTGAGATAGGCAAGAAGTAAGGTAGGCGAGAATTAAGGTATGTAGCATCATCAGTACGGCAAAGGGCACTCCTTTAAAGGCAAGGAATGGCAAAAATATTTTAAGTCAAGTGATAGAGATTGCTGTATGAGTCGTAAGATTTTTGAATCAAGCACGGGCAACGCCGGGCCATGCTGCTAGTATTTTTATCAAGTCAAGAAACTCCAGATTTAGACACTTGCTTAATATAGCTTTTCGCAAAACTAAAATCGCACTTTGAAGGGTGAAAAATCAAACCTGCGGGCGAGTGTGTGTATCAATAAGACACCAACGTGGCATCAGGTGTCGATACTGTAAAATGAATTTGTAAAAAAGTAAAAAGATTAAATATTTGATATTTTCAAGTAGAATAAGTAAATAGTGAACTCAGACGTCTTTGTCTTAAGTAAACTAATTTTTCTTTAATAGTAAATCATTGATAATTACTGGACAGTAGCGGTATTATATCACCAAACACCGAAAAATGGATCCCATTCTGTTTCTTTACTGCAACATATCTGACGTATGCACAGATCGACCAGATGCTTTCATACCTACGTTGCGATCTGTAAACAATTGTGACATACCAAGGTCAAGATATTTCTGTAAAGATATTTAGTGATGGCATAGGAATACAGATCTATACCATGCAAAGATGTGCTCAGGGAAAATACTCTTATGTAGGACGAGTATCCAAACTTTTTAGCTTAATATTGCCTGCTAATAAATGTTACATTCATTATTGCTGATACGTTTCATATAAATATAATTTAATTTACAAATACTATACAAAGTTTTGATTAGTATTTTAGAGTTTTTAGGAGAAATCCTCACTATTTACATCATTCGGACTATTGTCCTCATCATTATTGCCATATTTATCACAACGTTTCCGCCATTGTACGCTCGGGCTTCAGGTGGTTGGAATTTGGGTAGACTGTTCTAGTTTCAGGTGTCATGTCTTATATAAAGTTATTTCCTGTTTATCTCTACTACCTTAATCAGGTATTGAACTGACAAATCTTTGGGTCATATCACTGTCTATTACCAACGCCTTTATCCACTGTGGCATGTGTCATTAAGGAGGGCGTGGAGAGGTGAATTAACAGGAGATTACTGATAATTGACATCCTTTAGACATGGGACGTGGAACTAGAAGTCTACAACAGCCAGCAAAGTAAAAGGTTCAGTCCGACATTCCAACCACCTAAAGAAGGTCGAAGCGTACAAAGGCCGAAACGTTGGGATAAATATGGCAACAAAGGTAAGGGCAATATAGGACAAAATGTATATAGTGTACATAATACCTGATCTCAGAATTATAGAGAGATACTGATAAATTCTCAGTTTCAATGCAACAGTTTATTTTCACTAGCTTTCCAGCAAAGTATGATATCGTTTTTGAAATAAGCTTTTAAAAGTCATTATATATTGATAGTGGACGCAATCTCCAGCCACATGGCCTACGATTGCTTTTAATATGAAACACAGACTGTCGTCTCTGGGTGTTGACTTCATTGGCCATTTTTATATATCCATAAAAATAGCATACCATAAAACTATATTTTATCACACACTCACAGACACAGACACACACACACGAACACACAGGCACGCACACGCATACACACAGATACATATATATTTATTTATTTATTATAACAATAGATATATAAAAAGTTTTCGCGTTATCGTAAAAAATGGTAAAAGTGCTCAATGTTTTGAAAAACTCCAAATTTGGGTTAAGATAAATTGTGGCAATTTGCCATCTTGTACGCTTTCACCTTACTGTTCATTAGGCTGCTAGCGCCCGGATATATCGACAGGCAGAGAAACATAATTTAAACCTTTCTATCCACCATTCCCCCTCTTTCTTTCTATTTCCCTCTCACTTTATATATATACATATACATATATATATATATATATATATATATATATATATATATATATATATATATATATATATATATATATATTTATCTTTTGTATTTATCTATATCTCAGAGGAATATGTGTGGTTGGTATTCACTAAATTTTGTCAGATTTTTTATGAACAACAAAAATACTATTCTAAATGTAAAGAATTAGCTTTTATCTTCAAAAAATAATCAAGATAATTATCTATGAAATAAAAACAAAACAATATTCCTATTTGTTAAATGATTGAACGTTTTTGGATAAAAAAAATTCCCTTCAGTGTCGTAATTTTACGATGTGGCTGGAATAGTGTTACATAATACGTTACATCTATTAAAAGCTCTTGGAAGAAAACAAAGTCCTCATAGCGGATTTGCTTTGCCAATAATTTAACTGTGTGAAAAGAATACAAAACTTTACAAAATCCCCAGTTAGATTCAATTTTTTTTTCTCAAGAATTCAAGATTACACTTATTATATTAACGTCAAGAGAAGATCGACCCTTTAGTCTGTGGTATTCCGATGCTTTTTTTTTCCAATACAACCGGCTTACCACGTCAAGATTTCCATTTAATCAGATCACAGAAACACTTTTTTCGTCGCAAATCTTTAAAGTAAAGACGGACGAGATCAATTCAGCATTGCCAAAAGTGTTCTACTCGCTCCAGTCAGCAACATATAAAAAGAATTAGTTTCTGAACAGGCTTTTATCGTTGCTAAAAATGATGATTACCACTTGAGAAATGGTTTTAATTTTGTTGCGTTTGAGTAGAAATACGCCATTACTTACTGAATAAATTATAAATAATATTTGTGTATGAGAAGCGTGAGAAGAGGAGAAAGTGAGAGAGACGAATGAATAAAGACAAATAGAAACAAAAACAAAAAGAAAACTACAAGTGGGTAAATTCCTATTAATTTTATACCTTTTCTTCACAATTTAAACACGAAAATCGGAACAGATTTTATCACTGATGAATTAAGCTGTGAACAAATCTGTTTTTATATTTTTAAAAGTCATGTAACTTCAGGATGTAGGAAATTCTATCTTTCTATATTATCTTTTTTTTTTTTTTGTTGTTTTCTATGAACTGCTGTGATTTTTCAGAAGGAAAGTGGTGTGGTTTCCTATTGCCTTCTCCATAGTTTTGAATTCAGGGTTGTTTGTTATCCATTTTTTTTTTACATGAAACACCAAAAGGTCAATCTCGCCTGCTATTTAATACATCGTTGTTGGGGAGAAGGGCCGAATTTACACCATTCCTAAATGAATTACTGTGAATGATTGGCAAAAAGCCCATATTCCCTTACCAACCAGAAATAAAAAAAAAAGCAAAAGTATTGAAAGAATAAATTTAAAACAATATTCATAACTAGATTCTAGTTTATAAGTAAAATTGTATAAACCAAAAATTACTCCCATATATGTGTCTATATATATATATATATATATATATATATATATATATATATATATATATATATATATATATATATATATATATAATGTGCGAATAAAGATAAAAGGAAATTTATGTTAGCCGGCACGTTTCGTCTTCTGATGGACATCATCAAAGAAAATATCAACTTTGTCTTGTTCCATCAGAATTTAAGCGTGTCGGCTAAGATGAGTTTTCCTTTCGTCTTTATTCATATTTTCCTTTTACAGATATATATTTTTAATCTCATCTGGAATTTTACACTAACGTTCACACACACAAAGACATATATATATATATATATATATATATATATATATATATATATATATATATATATATATGGGGGGGTTGTGTGTGTTGTTTGTGTTGGAAGTCATACTTTTTTTTATATATATTTCCTGAAATGTGACGGGCAAAGAAGTGTTACTCATCTATTTTCTAATGTCCTTACAGTTTTTTTTTCTTTTATGGAAACAAATAGAGTTTAGAAAGTTCTTCATCTCAAAACTATTTCAAGAACCTTATAATTACCTCCACTAAATTTTACAAGTACTCCTATGGTTGGAAATCGCGTACACTAAATTTTGTATTCCGATGAATGTTTTCTTCGATTTCAATGCAAGTGCATGGATGAATTACATTAGGAACATTTTTTCTTAAACATTTCAACCTGACAGTGAACATGACTGAAATACAACGAAATTCAATTCAAAATCCTGTGACCAACTTCGCCATATCTTTCAACATATATCGACACAACACTACCGGTCGGCGAAACTTATCTGAGATTAAAACCACATTTAAAGAAAAAATATAGAGACCCAGCACTACACAGCGCTAAATACCAAATTAAAACGACAGGTTAACTAACTTAGTCTACTCCGTTGATAATCAAGCCGGCGAAATGCATAAGTATAGTAGACGAATTTCTTAACATTGTAGAGTTAGAAATTAGTTAACTTTACAAGTGCCAGTGGTCATCACCGTTGCATATGTTACTGAAAACAACTTCTTCGCACCCATGTGGCGATTCTCAACGAAAAAACCATAGTTTACAGGTCCAGATTGTTATCCTATACCCCAAATACATGATTTCGCTATGGGAATATAGAGTACCTACATTTTCAGATTTTCATTTAATCAAGGCGTGTTACCAAATTCGTCTAGAAGAAAGCATCATATCCAAAATTGCTACTACCACTTCTTTCGACTTATTGGAATTAAACAGCATGATGGTTGTCTTAGAATATGCAAGTCATGCTTTTAAAATGATTGGCAGACGAAATGTTGAGAAGTTTCACCTTTGCATGTTTCGACGTCAGGTTAAAAGCAACCAAGAGTTTGAATGAACATATGAAACCCCTGCAGCATTTTGGATTTGAAATTAACGGCAACGAATACACTTTTGGTGCAAAGAAACTTTCATCTTTGGAACGGGAAATCTATGAAAGAGGAATATAACTTCTATCTCTTAAAAGATAGCTGCGATAAAAGATCTGTCACAACTAGGATCAAATTCGACAACGTCAAATGTTTATAGGGATGATAATTTACTATTGATGATTTTTGCGACATCATTCATTGTTATTAGCGACATTGTTCGTTGGCATTAAATAACGTTTTGGTTTAGTTTTATTTATTTTCTTTTAATACATATCAACCGTAATGGTTAATGCCGACAAGATTTATAGGATAGGTTTCTATGAACAGAATATGTATTGTATTCTTTGAAAATAAACAGTTTTCATTGATGTATTTTTATAAAGAGGGTTTTTGTCAAGAGACAAATATATTGCTGATAATATTTTTTCAAAAGTGTATTGATGGTAATTTTTTTTCAAAAATATATTGCTGGTATTTTAACTATAAAAATGCTTTTTTATTACTTTCATAATGTTTTGACCCTAGTTTTGCTACTAGCCTCTGGTCTTGGTGAACCTGGGAACAAAAGAAATTAATAAGTGCTCCTCAAAACCACTGAACAGAGGTCTTTCTGACAGATGTAGTTTGCTACAAAGCGCTCGGAAAACGAATACGAGCGTTTTACATAATGACCCTGATTCAGTTGCTTTTGCTGATACAACCAAAAACCTTGGAAGCTACATAAAATAAATTATCTCAGAAAATGCAAACCCAATTTTAACGAACGATGTTTCATAGAAAGTTGTTGCTGTTGTTTTATTTGCCGTTTAAATATTGACAAGGAAAAACCCACATATTTATTTTTTTCTCATTTAAGCAAAATGCTTAGACTAAATCAATGTTTCTGGTATGCATATATATATATATATATATATATATATATATATATATATATATATATATATATATATATTTCTCAAATATGTGTGTGCGCGTGTGTGTGTGATCGGATGTTGTTTATGCGTTTCCACAGTCATCATCCAATTTCGATGATTTTTTTTCTTTGATAGATAATTTTTCAGTACCGGTTTTGTGCCCAAATTCTTAGGGACAATGGTTTTCCACTATTTCTGTCTCAGCAACATTTTACTATTTACTCTCTGTTCTTGGGTATACATATTTCATAAAAATAAATAGTTTAAATTATTACAATAATATTATATATATATATATCTATAATTCTCAAAATGAGTGTGTGTATGTATGTGTGTGTGTGTCTGTAATCGAATGTTTATGCCTTGCCAAAGTTTTTATCCGATTTCGATGTATTATTTTTTGTTTGAGAGATAATTCTTCAGTGCCGGCTTTGAGTCCAAATTGGCTGGAAAAAATCACAACCTTGAAGTGTAAAAAGCGAAAATCTTTAATCTTTTTTTTTGTTGTTGTTTTGGCGGCGGCCGGGGGGAGCTGACTTTAAACTTAAACTGGTCCATTTTAACGGCAAAAATGAAAGACCTGGTCGAAAAACGGCTATACTGCTAGTGTATATATATATATATATATATATATATATATATATATATATATATATATATATATATATGTGTGTGTGTGTGTGTGTGAGTGTGTGTGTGTGTGTGTGTGACTAAAGTATATATAGGCAGCTACTATTTATCCAAAAAAGTTTGAATGAAAAGAACGGGCAAGGTCGGTCTGTTTAATTATTTATTGTATTTTTTTTCTATTTTCGGATAAGCTGTCAAGTATTGTGCTCGAAGTTGTGAATGCACTGTCCGAAGTTCATATTTTGTCATTTCTGTTCAAGTACTTCCGAATATCACAGAAATTATCAATAATTGATGTGGTGTCCGTGTGGCAGACGATTTCAAACGTTTAGTAAGTTATACATTTAATAAGACTGTGGTATAAGCTTTTCACTGATTACCTGAATTTAGTTCGAACGCTACGACTTTGAACCTAAACATAATCTTTAAAATCCTTTCCTCAAAAAACAGTAAAGATTTAGAAAAAAAAATTCTTATGAAAACCCAGCGTTCAAATTTAGTGCAATACCACGATTCCAAAATCGATCTGTCCTAATATTAGAATCGTATTGCTGCCCAATTACACACAACTCTCTTTCCATATATGTAGGATATAGGTTCGATTCCTGTCGGAGGACTTTTTTTTGCAAATTCTCGGATATTCAGGCCAGTAAATGCCGTTAATACTGTTTATTACAAACAGAGCATTTACTTAAATATTTGTACGTATAAAAAGAATGCATAAACATAAAATATATGGATAAACAACTTCTACTCTTAAAAAGTCGAGGAATCTGTGAACCAAGCGATAGGCGAACGTGTACTCCTATTCATTATATATATATATATATATATATATATATATATATATATATATATATATATATATATATTACATTAGAACATGTACATCTTGATTAAACTTTAAAAAATTAACATTTCTTCTGGTGGGTAATTACGATGCTGCTAACCTAAGCTAGTAACATTGTGATTTCCCAACCGAAGAAAAAAAATTAATTTTGACGTTGAAACAAGATGTACATTTTTGTAGTGGGTATGTATACGTTCTAATATAACCTTGTATAATGCACATGCACATACACACACACACACACACACACACACACACACACATATATATATATATATATATATATATATGATAAAGTATAATTTTACATTATATTTATGAGTTAAATTGTTTCATTTAAACGCAATCGTCAGGCCATATACCTACCGATTGCGTTTAGCATAAAACAGTTTCCCGCCTCTGTGTTTTGGCGTCCATATTCACTTTTTCCGGGTGTTTCTGGGATGCAGAACACGTTATGGCTGATTTAGAATGGGTGGATATATAGCTTCACTAATGCAAAGTTCTCAGTAAAAATATACTCAGACACGATCCTCTTCATTTCTATTCCACGTGCTCATAAAAGTTACACGCATCTTCTAACATTAGAAAAAGAAATGTTCAATCAATTTGTTTCTCAACGGCCTTATTTCATTAATATGTATGCGAAAATGACTGCCTGTGTGGGCAGCTCGTTATGCAAGCCCGAAAAATCAAGTCCTAAACAATTACTGACACTGCACAGCAGTAAGCAGAAATTGTCTGTTCTGAAGGTTCGCTTCCTACACCGATCGGATACAGTCAATTTACCGAAGCGGCCACTGGACTCACGCCAATCACTGATTGAATCATTGACCGGTTCTAGTGACGAAAATGGGGAAAAAAAACGAGGCTTTCAATGTTAACCTTTCCACTAAGTAGATATTTGCAATGTTCACACGTTGGGATTCTGTAATCTGACCGCAGTCTTCATAACATATTTAATAACCTTAAGTTATTACGGTACAATGCCTACCAGTATATGTAAGATTTTATAGCATCATATTTCTAAAGGCGTAGACAATTTTCATTGAAGATACTGGCGTTTATCCTGTTTAGACCACAAGCGTCTAACAAATAGTCAAAGCAGAAAGCTTTCTAAAGTATGAAGTATGATTAAATGCAATTGCCCTTGCATGGTAAGTGCTTAAAACTGCATTCCTTTGCAGATACAAATATCCATCTGAAATCCACCAGGGATTATAAAAACAGTTACAGTATATCTCGGCTAGCTTGAAATGGCTGCCTACTGATCAGAAGCCACTGTGGGCGTGAATTATGACAGTGATGTATTGCTTTTAAGATTTTTAAAAAATATAATAAAAAGAGTGAGAAGACTGAGACATCTGTAAGAATTTAAAGTGTGAACACGCCTCCCGCACCCGGCTTCCTCAGTGAGGCAAGTCAGTACGGGGTAATGGAAGCCAAGACTCATCGTGGAAACGATGTTACACCTACTGTCAAACAATAAAGCGAGATAAGAAAAGGAACCATTTTTCCCTTCCATCAGCAACTCATTGCACCTACACGGTCTCTGGCTTTCCACCGAGATAAAGTGTAAAGATTATAAGGAAACAATCCCTAGGTTTGCTGCTGGGAAAGTTGGCTCATTTTGACGTGCTAGATATTTTTTTTTCCTTTCTTCGGAATCCTTCTGACAAATTTAAAAATATGCTATTGGATCGTCCATTGAATATTGCTGCCACATCTGCAGTATTCCAAAAAGATATCTAGAAATTCTTGATAAGATCCAAAGATTATTTTGTAATGTAATTGTTTCATCTACTATTTCGACTTACTTTTCCATCTCTGTGACGTGGTATATTTATAACTATTTTCATACCAATCGTTCTAGTGAACCTTCTTTCTTTCTGTCTCGACTCCATAGATTTCGACGGAGGACTATGATGGCAAATAGGTCTCATTGCTTTACGTTTGAATAGATACATGTAACCCTAAGTGTTTTTTTTCTGATAGTGTTTTCACGCGCATTTTCCGACTTCTTGCTTTCCTGTCACCCAGGGTCTTCAAAAGTTTCAATGAAACATCAATCTCCACCTTCTGTATTTCCGAAACTCTTTTATTGTCATTTCTCCTTAATAGTTTTTATTTTACCCTGAATGGCGTTATTACCTTTCATCATAACTGACATGTTATGTCCCTGAAAGGATAATACGATTTAGCGTTGTATTTTATAGAACTGATGCCAGAGACGACACGAAACTCCTCAAAACCCTTGGAATACAAATATAATTAAACTTTTCACAGGATTAACTTGCTTAAAAATTTTGTATAGCAAAGAAGCTCTTTTGTTACTCACAAAGCAACGTCTGCACCGCTTAACTGTTTGAACGCAAAACGCACAAACTGTACCCTATTACTTGCGCAGAACAATTCCCACGATTGTCGTCACTTATGCTAATTGATAAATCGGTCTTACCTGGCAGAGGCACCCAATCGATGTTCTTCCGTGTGCGATGTTGATGGGAATACAGATCATCAGTTAAACTTGTTCTTAGCGAATTAAAATTTCTAACAAGTTTTCCCTAATTTGTTGTGCCTGATCCATACTGCGCTAACAGCAATAGATTCCTGCCAGTTTGACTGCCTCTGCACATAGAAAGCCCACTAAGGAAATTGCAGCATGGAGTGCTGCAATCTCTGAGTGCAGTGTCCATAGCCCTGACACTCGACATTAGGATGGTATGGTCCTCGCGTTAAATTATTCGCCACCGCATGCGCACACCTAGAGGCAGACCCTCTGTTTTTTTTTATTTTTATTTACCACCGTATCTATTAAATTTCAGTTTAAATATTAAATGTGTGGAAATAAAATTGACGGTTCTACGCTAATTTTAGTTGTGGGAAACCTGCTTTGCATAGGAACTAAGATTAATGCAGTATGGTAAAATGCAAAAAATATGATGTTATTATTCCAAATGCCTTGAACCTGTAGAGCTACGAAGATCTTCATTCGGGATCCAAAGTTTTTAATTGCTTTAAAAAACGGCCACTGCTATCATCTTCGTATTTTCGTGTTCCAGTTTTGCTCAAATTTATGTTTCAAGAATCTACTTAAAAAATGTTGGCACATTTGTTGCTATTGACTTTACCTTATTCCCGCAGGGAACTTCTTCATTATCAGCCGATAATGAGTATAGATTTTGTCGCCTGGGGAAAACATTTCATTTTTTTTTTTGGCAGACGACTACGGAAAGATGTAAAAAAAAAAAAAAAAAAGAATTAATGATAGTTTTTTAAGGACAATTGAACTAATGAAGCGATTTACTCATTAAAATATCAGCTCATTTGTTTTAATATCAAATTATTTTTTAGATTATTAATAAGTTGAATCGTAAATAATTTCCGTTTTTGTCTATCAATTTTATTCGTCAAAAAAATTAAGTATAATTATATTTTATTCAACTATATACCCACCATTATTTGTACTGTATTGTTGCTATATAACAAGTAGTTATTCAATACGCTTTGAGTAAAATTCATCAGATGTTGATGTGAAAGAGTATTCCACAACCTCTCTAATTTCGCTTTCATTAGAAACTGCCAGTATTGGACTCAGAATATTTTGTGACTACTTGCTAGTGTTTTTGGTATCTGACAATAGCGAAGGTTGGTTGATTTGTCTTTGATAGCTTATCAACACTTCGTAGGTTAATTAATGTCATAACATATTGAATTGTAGGATATATTCTGGGAATGAATTTTGCATTAACAGATATGAAAATGCCATATAGGAAGAAAATGAGTAACTACCAACACCGAGGTTCGAACGTGGCACTCTTTATGACTTATGAATATATATCTTCCACCAGGTGTATAGATAGCTGTATCAGGTCACTGACTGCAGTGATTATTGAGTGACTATTTCGAATTCTCGCGGATTATTGTGCGTCGAAGTTTTACGTTTTGATTTAGTTCTACCGGACGTTAAGTCGAGCCGTGCTACTAACAAGGTATTCACTCAAATGCTTAATTAGCGTTGGTTAATTTATAGTTCTTTGTTTTATTAAGTATTTATTTGCGGTTGTATATAAAGACTTATTTTTTATTAATTGAAGTCATGGGATATACTTAATTAGTAACGGCCACCGTACGTCACGAAAGAAAATAACAATGATTTTTTTTCCGGATACAGGTTTCATTTTTAACACATAGTTGAGGGTAGGCAATGGATTCCTGCTTCTCTCCAAGGGTATTTTCTGGTAATTGAATGTAATGAACCCAAGTGGAATTCGAATTCGGATCTCCGATTCCACTTTCCGAACCCCATGGTAGGACACTCGGAAAAATTAACAATCAAATAATTCGGATCATTAAAGCTTTATGCTTATCGTTTTACTGAAGAGAAATGTTAAAACTTCAGATATATCTCCGCCTGATGGTTGGTTTAATAACGACTCGTACAATAATGAATTAAATATAGGAAAAAGGGAAAACAATTAGCAATTTAAGTACCATACGTGATACCCGCTTGGGCTAGCAGGTCTATTTCAAATCCTGACTTACTAGTTAGAAGATTTCCTCGCAGTTGTTTGCCATTTCTTTCTGCGATAGACTGGCTGCCAATCAAAAGAATAGGACGCAGTGGGCGCTGTTATTCAATGCATATCTGGTGGCGTAGAGATCGTTTCATAAATTTCCAGAGGGTATTTGTGCGTAAGTAATTACAGTGAACCCGATCGTAATTCGAACTTGGCAGTCCAATTTCTGTTTCTAAGCCGTTATCCATTACACCACACCATACATCTGCATATTTGCTGGCAATACGAAATACAAAAGAAAAAAGAACAACAGAAACAACAACAAAATGAGGTAACCGGTTATCACTCCATCCTCATCAGAACTCGATCGAAGAATGTATATTTTTTGCGCAACCTATGAACTGGTGGAATTGAATAGAAAATACACGCCTATCAATAATGCTACCTTTTTAGAAGGTTGTGCCCCAACCATTTACTTTACTACTAATTGTTTTTTTTTAACTGATTTTAATGCAAAAACCACAGAATGCTGAAACTAACGTATAAGAGAATCCTTAAAAAATACCTATAGCTTTTTCGTTGGCACCAAAATATATGTAGAGAAAATATGATTAAACCTGTAAAAAGAATTGAGAAAAGTCACCGCAATCACAGACTCACGATTCCCATAAGCCATTAGGACAGTAGGGACACCGTATATATTACCGCCGGAGCAGCAGTGAAGTAACGTGTGCAAGACAGCCTGAAGGAGTCCAGCCCGTTCAAGGCTAATTAGAATTAAGTTTACTTTCTCCTAAACTGGTTGTCAACCAATGCTATAGGTTCTAGTCTTTCCTGCTATTTATCCATAGATGTGGAGGGAGAAAAGATGGATTCATACCTTTCCCAAGACTATTTTCACGTACGGAGAGCTGAGTTCGAATTCCAGTCGGGTTCGTTAAGAACCCGACTGAATTCAACTCAGCTCTCCGGTTCTTCATTCGGAGTCGCTCTACATTACACCACCGCGCATCCGCCACGTATTCTTAAAATCAGCGGGCAATGATAAAAACTGATAAAATCAATAATTCTACCGAAATGGGCTTAACTTTTTACTCAATATGTTCTTTCCGGTAGAATGGAGTGACATTGCAGATCTAATCGTTAAAATGAATGACATTTTATTAATTATAGGCATCTCTCGTTCACAATCTTAACAACATAAGGTATGAAGATAAAACAATTTTGATAGCAGACACAGACGGGAAACTACAAAACCTTCTAGACAATGTAGTGAAGGAAGGCGAAAAGAAAGAACTAAACATAAAGTACAAGAAGACAGAATTCATGGTTGTTAGCGTGGTAACAACTCTAAAAGAAAGGAAAATACTCTAAATTTTAAACCGTGAGGAAAGTAACGGGACATCACTCTACTATATTTCCAAAGAAGAATTGATTGTTCACAGATAAAAGAGAAAGTATCTATGGATAGTGATAATCGTCTACGTTCTAAAATGATTTATTTTAGTACCGTAGATAAAACAGTGTTGATAGCAGATACAGACAGATAACTAGAAAAAGCTCCTAGAAAAGCTAATGAGAGAAAGCGAAAAGAAGGAATTAATTATTAACTGCAAGAAGACAGAATGCATAGTTGTTAGCAAAAGGGAGAGTCCAAAGTGCAAACTGCAAATCAGAGGTACCAAACTCAAACAAGTACAAAATAAGGTATGAAGATGGCACAATTTTGATAGCAGAAAGAGACGGGAAACTACAAAATCTTCTAGAGAATGTAGTGAAGGAAGGTGAAAAGAAAGAACTAAACATTAACTACAAGAAGACAGAATTCATGATTTTTAGCAAAACGATGAGCCCAAAATGTGAATTGCAAATCGGAGATACCAAAATCAAACAAGTACAAACATTTAAATATCTCGGAAGTGTTTTAATAGAGGACTAATAGTGTGACAATGAAATCCGAAGACATATTGGGTTAGCCAAAGATGCATCCCAAAATCTAAACCCAGTACTAAGGAAAAAAAGAATCGCTAGAAAAAGGAAAAACGTACTAAACTGTTACGTGATATCAACCCTCCTATATGGCAGTGAGAGATGGAAGATTTCCTCAAAGATGAAGAAGAGACTTCATACATCAGAAGAATGCTGATGGTACCGTGGACCAAAAATGTGAACAGACACGGAATTTTGGTGAAAATGGATACAAAAAGGAAACCAAAACATATCAGGAAGAGCCACTTGCTGTTTCTGGTGCACATAATGAGAAAGAAGTGCTCTAAAATCCGATACCCACGAGACAGTTTGAGAGCAAAAAGAACTGAAGAAAAATAACACATAAGATTCATTGTGAACTTGGGTAAATGGATAACGGAACAGGTCTTATAAGAAATAAAAGAAAGACAAAGTGTATTAAGAGTTACATGGGACAGGAAGTTGTGGAGAGCCGTGATCGCCTACGACGTGAGGGGACACTGCACATACAGGAAAAAGAATATAGATATATTTCGAATCATGTATCAACTAGCCTAACATTGTGCTCTTCAGATTGGGGATGGTGAAATGCAAAAAGTTATCAGGTACCTAAAAATGGCTCAAGATCGTATCAGTCGGAAAGATACGGAATGACATGTGGTGGAATTTTAGTTGGTGTAGATTGAAAAATGGTGGAAAACATTTTTAGAAGAACTGCAGGTTTTCTTAAATTTTTTTTTGTATTAACATGATATTAAATTTTATTCAGTACATCTTTAGTTATGTTTATATTTCATATCGAGGTTGATGAAGAGGGACATTTGCTTTGCGTAAAGTTTATTGATGCAGAAAATGGTGTTACCCAATTCCGAGCGAATCATTTTCGTTCACTTTGACCGATTCCATCAGAGAAAGAATGCAACTTTTTTTCCTCCATTTAAAAAATATTGCAGATAGATCACTCTAAACTTGTGTATCCTTCAGTCTACGAAAAGAAAAAAAAATAGCTATTCAAAATATTTCCAGAAGGAAATTCTCTTATGACTGAACCCGTCCTAGAAACAACGATACATACTAGGTCAACATTTGATGGGATACTCACAGAAACTTAATGGATTACAGCAGTTATAATCCTGTTCATTATAAATCGACATGTGTGTTATTATTACTGAACCCGCCCTAGTTACAACTACAGATCCCACGTCAACAGCAGATGGGATATCCTCAGATATTTAATGGACAGACCTAATCATGTTCGTTATAAATAGGTATGTGTGGTTCTTATTACTAAACCCGCCCTAGATAAAACTATAGACACTACGTCAACAGCAGATGGGATATCCTCAGATATTTAATAGGTTACGACAGTCCTAATCATCTTTGTGTTAAAGGGGCGTGTGTGGTTGCTATTACTGAACCCGCCCTAGATAAAAACTATACATACTACGTCAACAGCAGACGGGATATCGACAGGGACATAATTGTTTCTACAGTCTTAATCCTGTTCGTTATAAAGGGATATATGTGGTTGTTATTACTGACCCCGCCTTAGATACAACTACAGATACTACGTCGACAGCAGATTCTCTCTCCCCAGACACTTATTGGGTTACAACAATCCTAATCCTTTCATTATAAAGGAACAAGTGTGGTGCAAATTGACAACAGCATCATAACTTTGTCCTCGGGGAAATCCCAGAAAAAATCTTAAAAAGAATAAAGAAGAGACAAAAACGACTAATTTGTAACGCTATAAACAACCGAATCGAGATTAGTCATTAATATAGTGATACCAATTTGAGTCATATTATTAAACAGGCTCGTTAAATCTAGACGCTTATATAAAAGTCATGTATGGCGTCCAATTTCTTCAGAAAAATCTAAACGATTACCTGTCTATAAATACTTTCGCAAAGCATCTTGCTTAAAGTAGCTTCAAGCAAATGTATCCTCATGGTTTTAAAACAGACTGTGCATCATAAAACCTGATAAACTGACACTATAGAATCACAAAGAATGTTATCGAAAACCAACAACGACGCTGCTTCAAGTGTTCCAACAGCAGCAAAATCTAAAAACGAAAGGTCCTGAAACCAATAATATAATCAAAATATTGTCCCTCCACACTACATTAAACAAAGGATTAAAAGGAAACTCTCTTTAATACTCGCAAGAGCTATAACAGTAATTGGACTTGAGGGCTCTCATTTTCTGAAGAAAATAAACTGTGTTAAGGGGAAATATTTTATACATTTCAGTCGACATTCACTTTGTTCAGTGAATGTCGAATGTTTCCTGTACCGAAATGGTTAACTTCATTTTTAATATTTTTCCATGGGAATTTCTGTTTGTTCTGGTGTTATATAGATTTTTGGTCCATCAAATAAGGACCCTGTACTAGTTAGGATCAAATATTTAAGAAAGTTTTTGATATCATTAGAAGCGGGGTTTAGGCAATGAGTGTTTCACAGAACTAAATATGGAATTGTCTGAAACGGACGTGAAATAGAGAATGCAGATAAAATACTTTTCTATTGTCATATTCTGTCAGATATTAATATGCAGGAAAGGCGTTGTCAAACAAAATTATTATTGTGCATCTTCTTTATTTGGAAGCATATATTTTTCTATAAACCAATCAAAATCTTACCCAGTTAATCACACTTAGAAAAACTTGAATCTTCGTGCCCACAAAATTACGTAGTTTCAAAAGGAAGAACCGGCAATTTGAATAATTTTAAAAAGCGATGACTAGAATTCTAATAAAACCTAGACACACGAAAGTGTATTTATATATTTTTCTTCAGAATTTACTACAAAAATATTTATTATGTTGTTTATTTACAACAACAATGCTATATTTGCAGCATTCTTAAAGCTAATACGTTTCGATTTAAAGTACAGCAATACAATATTTATCAATTATCAATTCATAAAAAATAAATATGAAAAAAAAAAACATTCATAAATTTAAAAAGCATTTACGAAATTACGAAAATATGTGAATTAATCATAAGGAAATCCTTATTTAGCATTTTACAAATTTCGAATCGATTGGAAATTAAACGATGTTTTACCAACCATTCCAATAATCAATATAAATAAATAGTGTCAATAAACTATCTAATAAATAATGTTAGTTATTTTTATTGGTTCTTCTGAAGAACAATTGAAATATATAAATTTACATTCATGTTTAGGTTTTATTAAAATAAATTTAAAAGAATTGTCGAGGAGAGAAAATAGTTAAAATATTAGAGGAGACAATGCGAAAGCCACCCTTGTGATACTGTTTTTTGTGTGCATGAAGATTCAAGTTTGCCGACTTTTAAAGAATCCCTATAAACAGCACCATACATATAATAAAAAAATATCTCAAACAGTTGCATTTTAGGCGAGATATCTTGGGTAATACACTGGCTTTCTTCGTCCTAGATTAACGCAATAAAAAAATATATATATATCAGCAGAGCTCATATTCTAAATGATTCAGTTTTTTTGTTTTTTTTTTTATTTAGCTTTTGTTGAACAAAAAGCAAAAATGTTTTTGATCACTGAGCGATAATCGACTTTGTAATTTCATCTGCCTTCCATTCTCCTAGCATGTGTTTTCTTCCTCGGGTTTGTAAATGGTGTTCGATCATCGGCTGACCACAAAAGCAATCATCAAATAAATAAATGAATGAAATATAAAAAAATAAGATAACATAACCATTGAATGCAAATGTCCGTGGGGAAGACATAAATCAAATTTCCCGAGATCGTTCACATGAAGCGTCACCCTAGCCAAGATAATAATTAAAATATTGCGATGATTATCAAAATTGCAATCAAAGGTGAAAAAATTGCTTTTATATCAATTTCCACTACTGACAACTATTTATAAATCTCTGAAAACACACACACAGATATATATATATATTCATATATATATATATATATATATATATATATATATATATATATATATATATATATATATATATATATATATATATATATATATATATATATATATATATATATATATATATATATATATATATATATATATATATATATATATATATATATATATATATATATATATATATATATATATATATGTATATATCATCATCGGTGGCCTGGAGAGAGGAGACGTGATGAATGGGCAACCGCTTATCTCTCTTAAAAAATATGCCGAAGACTGCAACCTGGAGAGGACACTACCGCGTCGCCTTAGCGCGACAGTAAAATACGGGAAGAAAGAAAGGAAAATGAGTGCGATGGACCGAGTCATCGAAAGGTTGGAAGATGTCGCCAATTATCGCTTACGCTGGAGACGCGTAGGGATGGAACGAGGATAGAAACGGTTGCTTACCGACATCGTGGGATGGCGTCTTTACAACCAAAATTGTCACCTCTGATCGGGCCAGTAAAACCATATCAGATGCTGCGCCACCAAGAGCAACTGAGGCCTAAATTTTGGGCGCTGATCCTTGCTCGCTGTAGACCGACGGGTGCAACATATATAATAATAGCTATACCAACAGGTATACAAAAATGCATATTAAAAAGAAAGTAAAAACATTACACTATTCTTAATGTTTAAATAGAATGATCTAAGATTGCTTTTGAAG